>OY282452.1:17334401-17738575 GCA_958295655.1 Palloptera scutellata
AGATTTAATTTTTTTATTCAAAATACATAGAAAACTAAAATTTAAGTTTTAATTCGACTATTTTGTTTAGTTTTTATTAAAAAGTATTTCTTTTTCATAGTATGTATGTAGTATGTAGTTTAATATCAATAAAATTAGTCCCACCAAATTAATTTATCAAATCAAATTTTGTGATAAGATATAAACGAACCAAAACATTTTTAATCTAAAAAAATTCTAATATTAGTATTAATTAAATAAGTATGTATGTTCGAAAATAAAAACCACTTATTCTAATTACGTATAAGTTAATCGTAAAGAAATCACGTCAATCAATCAAACATAACGTCGTAAATGAGTTTTGTTGCATTTTCAGCCGTTTTTAAAAGTAAAATTCAACGGCTGAGATTTTTAACTCACCTTTAGTGCATGCAGAATCATTTGCTGCATTTATTTTTGATGTGTACGATGACGTCGTCATTGCCGTCGTTGCAGAGCCATCCAATTCTGTGCCCAAAAAGTTCAATAGCGCCTCTTTGAAACGTTCAAACGAAACACATGGTTTAGCTCCTGCCACAGACAGACCCTCAATAAGAACAGCACCTTAAATGAACAGAACACAACTTTCTTGTATGCAATCATTTTGCACTTACACTCACAACATATGTGGTAGCATGGTAGGAGTGGTAGTGGGAGGAGAAAGAAAGATACGGTTACCTTTGTCTTGCAGCTCCAACAAACCACAGAGGCGACGTAGTGCCTCTTCATTAAGTAATCCGCAACATTCACTGTCACAGCTTTGAAACATTTGGAATAATTTTAATTCGTATGGGTCTGCCGATATTTCCATTGCTTTTATCCTTTGTTTCTTCTTTTTTTTTCTTGCACTGGAAGATGGAGCACCGTTGGCTAACTTCGTTTTCGCTAAAATATTTTTCTTTTCGTATATTATTTTTATCACTTTTGGATGACGACAAATGTGGACGGAAGGAATGCAGAAAATAAAACCAACACAAACAACAAATAAACCCGAGGATATTGACAATTACTTATAAAATTAAAATTACTTTTTGAGATCACTACAAAAGAAAATATTTTTGGGTTTTTAACAATAAGTGGTGTCGTATGTTTTAAGAAAATAGTATTTTCACAATAGGAAACTATATTACGCTAAATTTTTCCCAAAACTAGTGATGCCATATCTTTTTAAACAAATAGTTGGCAACGATGTTTAAGTATGTAGTACTAAAAATCTGATTGGTAGTACAGATTTTAAATTGACTTCAAAGTTCTTATCAGTTTATTTCATTGCATTTACTTTTCAAATACTTTAAAATTAAATATATGTATTTTAAATTCCTGAGTTTGTATTTGGCAGTTCAGCTTTTTACCTCAAAATATTTGTATAATTTCACATTTTATCAATGATATAAATGCAAACCTGTACGTGTCGGCCATTTTCGATATCACAAAATGCACAGTTGCAAAAATTCTTACTTAATTTTCTTTGCTCCGGAATGTGTCGTTCCTGCATTTAATAGCCTTATATTTTATATTTATTTAGCTACGAAAATTTGAAAACTTCTTTAAAATATAATTTCTAACGTTTTCTTACTAATTTTTTCTCAGTATTTGCTCATATAACTCAATCCAAATGGCTTTAGTTGTTCGCTTGAAAATCCTGAACTACTTATCGTCACAACCATGTGTGTGTAGCGTTCAGTAATTCTAAATCGCTTGCAACACTGAGGCATACGTCAATTTTTCCCTCATATTCTTCAGCTGCGGTGGTTTGCCGAAGAAAAGTTTAATTTTTGTTTTTAATTCATTTGTTTTGATACGAAACGTAAATATAAACCGTGAAACCAAAATTTAATTCATTATTCAGTTCGTATTAATGAACAAAATCGTGTTGTGTGAGTGCGTGTGAGTGCGCGATCCCCAAAGAGTTGGTCGTGGAATCAGAGGCAGCGGCGCGAACTGATCGTCGTCGTTGTGCAATTCCTCCCTTGCATTTCCGCGTAGGGAGCGCGATCGCGTGTGTGAGTGACAGTAGTCTCTGCTGCAATGAACTCTTGTATGCGTCAAACACCCATTCCAGATCAGATGCACCACAGTTTCCTGCGCGACAAGCAGGCATGGGAGAATGCGATTGCTATGTACCAGGGTCCAGATCCGCTCGATCACTGGTACAATTATGTTTGTTGGTACGAAAATCATGGGCATGGAGATCCCGAGAATAAGTTCCGGGAAACATTGGAACGCTGCCTGACAATATTCGAGCACAGCGATTACTACAAACAGGATACGCGTCTGGTGAGACTATGGATCAAATACATAGATATGCAAGCACATCCACTGCATTTCTATCAAGTACTTTATCAGCGTGGAGTAGGCAGACAAGTAGCTGCTTTTTATATAAGTTGGGCTGGGTATTATGAGTCGATACATGCTCTCAAGGAAGCGGAATCAGTGTATAGTTTAGGATTTCAGGAGAAGGCGCAATCATATGCAGAACTGCATCATGCCCACAGTAAGTTGATGTATATAAGGCAAACAACGCCAAAGCCACCAACAACAGTGGCAGCAGCTGTACCACAGCAGCAGCAACCAATTCCAGAGCAACAACAACAGCCACAGTTGCAGCAACATCCAGCCCAACAACAGCAGCAACACCAAGTTCATTTCCATCATCCTCAGCCGCAGCAACAGCCGATGCCATCACCCACACAGCAACAACAAGTGCAGACACCACAAATGCAAATGCATACTTCGCCACAACAACAGCAGCAGCAGCAAATCTATCAACGTGTTGCTTTTTCTCAACAGCAGCAACAGCACCTACAACAACAATTACATATGCCTGTGCAGCAACAACAGTTGCCACTGCAGCAGCAACATTTGTATCAAGCACATAATTATCAGCAGCAGCAACAAATCAATCATGCACACCAGAATCATCAAGCACAACAACAACCATTGCATGTCAACAATGAGGTTTGATCTCACAGAATTATTAAATAAAAAAAAAAATGTTAATCCTTTCTCCTTGCAGCAGGTTGTTGTCGTTGCCGCCCCAGGTGTCAATTACATACATCAACAAGGAATTGATGCTTCCCAATCGAATAATATTAACGTCCCAATCGAACAGGAATTGCCGGCAACCACCACATCCGTACAGCATTATGAGAAATCGTTGCCAGCGGCTGAAACTGCGAAAGTAGCGCCATCTCCACAAATAGACGGCATCAGATTGCCGCGCAAGTTCGCCACTTACTGTCACAACAACTACGAGACATGGAAACCTGCGCTGTTCTTGGAGGAACCAACAGATCCCAGCCGTCACTGTCACTATGCCAAAGATGTGGTATATCCTGGCACCAGCATTGAATATAGTCCAGAAGAATTACGTGCACGTAAATATTCCGTGCTTTTGGAAAAATTGAAGCAAGAACGTGAAAAGAACACTTCTCAAGCGGTGATGGCCAATGAAGCGGTGCAACTGCAGCAGCTTGAAGAAATCGGCACTATACAGCAACTCGAACAACAGCAACAACAACTACAACATCAACAACTGCAACAAAATCATTATTATGAGCAGCAGACACAAAATGTGAATGTGGGAAATGAAAACAAAGGCCATGAACAACAGAAGCACAATAGCAGCTATGCCGAAAATGATGGCGACGAGGATTACGACGAAGAAGATGGCGAGGAGGAGGATGCTGAAGAAGAGGAGGAGGAAGACGAGGATGACAACTACCCTCAAGAAACACTTCAGCAACAACAGAACCACCAGTCATCGTCCATGGTGAATACCATCGGCGACTTGGAGGAACAAATCGAAGCCTCCACCATACGCTTTACCATGAATTCAGCGACAGTGCAGCAACAGCAGGGAGGAAGTAGCTGCAGCAGCAACGCTAATAAAACCATTAAGATTAAGTTCAAGAAGGAGCGACAGCATGGCAGTCACTCACTAAAAGGCAGCAACTACAGCGCTTACACCGTTGAAAGTATCTATCAGCAAGAGGTTTTATCGCCCATAGCCGGCGGCGGGCAAGAGCGCCGAAATGGGCACAGTTTTCACCCCTACAACCTGGGGCAGACATCCACCCCGAAGGCAAGCACGAAGCGTAACAAAAAGTTGAAGAATGTAAATAAATTTCAAATAGGCGGCGGTACAGGCGGTGGCGGAAGTAGCAGTAGCTCATCATCAGCGGATCTTGCTGCAACAAACAACGGCAGAACCATTGCTGCAGATGCTCACCGCAACGATAACACAATCAACAACGCTACCTTCAATGACAACGCCAACTATTCGTTCTCTAGCGCTGCGGCGCTTGACAATTCCAATTGCTCGCTAACCTCCGCCGTGGGACGTCTCAATTTTCGTGATGTCTCTGGTGTTGTGGGCGGCAATAACACTAGCACAAATATCGCTGACTTTTCCACGTATCAAGAAAACTCGTATTTTGCCACACAACATGATGCGGAAGCGAAAGAGCGTCGCTTGCACAAGGCACTCGAAACAATCGAGCGCCATATGGCCAAGGAAGCAATTGATCCATTCAGCAGCGAACTATGCCGAGCTTTTCTCACCAAACTCACTTTCCCCGGAACCGATGATGCACACGCCAATTATAAAATCATACAAACACCACTGCCGAAAATTGCGAATACACGTACTCTAACGCTACCCGACGGGGTGCACTTCAACATTGATAAAGAGGTTGGACGCGGCTCGTACGGTTCGGTTTACAAAGCCACAGATGCTAAAACGGGCGCTGTGGTAGCGCTCAAGTATCAAAAGCCACCGAATACATGGGAAATTTACATTTGTGATCAGGTGAGAGGAAATAATTTCAATATATATCACCCTTACCCATAACAATTTTATAAACCATGTGCTAGAGTCAGATCAGGGATCGAATTGTTTGATCCGTCAACGAACAACTCGTCACGTAATCTACTCCGAATTGCGCGACGAGCTGTACGTTCACTGACCAACGATTCGCTTTTTAATATATTTATTATATTTGATGTTTTCGATAGCTTTCCCTTTTAACACTCTTTAATCTCCCTTTTTTAGACAACATTTTTGAAATTGTTCTTTTCAGGTTCTCAAACGCATACAATCGCCAAATATACTTCCCGGCCTCATGGACGTCTCCACGGCTATCATTGCGCCCAACGCCAGTCTCATCGCAACAGAATTCTCTCCATTCGGGTCGCTGCTCGACATCAATAATAAGATACGCCAAGCTACCACCAAAGTGATGCATGAATCACTCGTTATGCACTTCTCCTCACAGATATGCAACATCATAAATCATTTGCATCACAACAAAATCATACACGCCGATATAAAACCGGACAATTTTCTTCTAATGCGGATACCGAGCACCGACTTGCACTTCCCGTCGTTGCGACTGATTGATTTTGGGTGTGCCATCGATATGACCCTATTCCCAGATGTAGATAAGACGAAATTTCGGAAGGTCATACAAACGGACGGCTTCACGTGCATCGAAATGCAGGAGGGACGACCGTGGTCGTACGAAACTGATCTCTTTTGCATTGCGGGCACGGTGCACGTTATGCTGCTGGGTGAATATATGCAGTTGCAGAAGCGCGCCGGTAGCTGGGATATTAAACAGAAACTGCCACGTTATTTGAAAAAGCACGTATGGACAAAATTCTTCAGCGGAATGCTGAATATTAAAACGACGTCCAAATTGCCCGATCTAGGTGAGTTGCGCTGCATTTTCGAAGAGGAGGCGGCCAAAATGGATTCGGAGCTACAAAACCAAATTCGAACACTTAAGAATATTCTGTATCGGCGATAACCAAATCAAAGTTGACTACTACTACTACATTGCTATTAATTGAATTGAAGACAAACCAGAGAGCAAGCAAGCAACAAGTAATTAAGCAAGCAATTTCGATCCGAGCCCACCTTTATGTGAGGTTCTTTGCGAAGCACCTACACATATTATAATATTTTATTTTAATCAATATTATTATATTTTATTGAATATTCATATATCTATAGTTTACCAATTTTTTTGATTTTATCGTCGTTTAAGTGAATCTTTTATTGTATATCGCCAGCAATCTGGCTGAAACTAATTTTCTATAAACTTATTATTATTACTTATCGCTACCATAATTATGTCAAAATCTTAAATAATAATATTTTCCAGCACATTTATCTCGTCTAACGCATAGTATAGGGCATGGAACTGTTGACTCGAATTTTGGCCAAAGTATGGAATCGTGCCGTTGTCCAGGAAAACAAGAAGCGAATGTATTTCAGATCAAATTATAGCCAAGCATTATTTTTTACTTATTTTAAATTAAATTATAATGCGTTCTTAAAAATGTTTTTCGACATTGATTTAAGTGCATTCATGTATTGCCTGAAAAACTACACTACTCATTTCATATTGTTGGAGATTTCGTGAGCATTTTTGTGCTTCCTCTTCCCTACATTATATTCTTGTGTACGCATATGTAGTTAATAAGTCCCTGCGGCTCTCAATCCCTTTTGCTTCCCCTGACCTTAAATACAATGAATCGATGTTTTTTCAAATTTTACAACTCCAATACTTATGGCAGCTGCGATTCATTAACTGCATACGGCGAATGCGACACCAACATTCAATAACAAAAGTGAATTATTTTTAGCGAAATGTATAAACATTTACATTATATTAGAACTGTGTATTTCAAGAACAACAACTAGAAGAACATCTTAATAACTTTTAATAACGCTATGTGAAAGCCAGTCTTTCTTTCAACAACTAAGTATGTATAATCTAAGCTGCTATACAATTCAATTATTATATAAAACAAAAAGAATATTATCAACAATGATACTAACTGCAAATTTTCATGTACATATAAAATTTACAATTGTAAAGAATTCCTTCATTATTGTGTGAATACATAAACTTTAATTAAAAACTAATAAATATGTATGTTAATAAGTTACATTTTTGAATATGTCATTTCACTTTTAAAGTGGCAACAGCTAGCAGCTATCAAGGCAATTTTAACAGGCATGTCAGAGAGCTAAAGTTGCATGCAAAATTACACACACTTTTAGTTTTGAGGTTACAATGCTTGTTGTTTACTTACAGTTTGCTACAACATTTAAAAATTTCAAATAAAAGGAACGAGTGAGCAGAGAATTGACTTCGTCCTGTTAAATACACACCTGGACAAAACAATAGGTGTGAACATATTTTTTTTTTTCAAAAAAAAAGCTTGGCTTTCATATATTTTTTATTATCCTTCAAAAAATAAATTAGTTTACAACATAAACATACTTCAGCGTCATAACAAAACATAAAAGGTTCAGAAAACTCTAAAAAATTACTTACATTTTGGTTAATTCATAAAATACACAGATTTTCGATTGGACAGAATAATAGGTGTGCACAAGAAACTTAGGAATAAATATTGAAATTTTGCTAGTTATGGTCCCGTATTTTACTGAATTAGTAAGAACGCATTTAAGTAATACCCAGGATATCCACCATTATTCTTGATGACTTTTTCGATTCTTCTGGCCATTGACGATATCAACTTCCGACAAGTTTCTACAGGAATGTTGTACCAAATTTTTGGAATATTTTCCCATAACTGCGGTTTGTTTTGGCCTTAAAGTACTCCCCAGAGGTTCTCAATATGATTTAGATCTGGGGATTGACTTGGCCACTCTAGGACTTCTACATTATGCTCTTGCAAGCATGCTTTGACAACTCGCGATGAATGTTTAAGATCATTGTCCAGCTGAAATTTCCACAAAAGCGACATATTATCCTCGGCATATGGTAACATTAGCGTTTCCAACAAATCCTTATACACGAATCTATCCATAACGCCATTAATTTGATGTATCGGACCAATACCTTGCCAAGAAAAACAGCCCCATACCATTAAGCTGCCACCTTCTTGCTTCACTGTTTTCTTTGTGAACCGGATGTCGAATTCTTTGCCTTTCTGGCCACGAACGTTGCTTTCCGCATCGTTACCAAACAAATTTATTTTTGTTTCATCGCTCTAGAGAATATTGCGTCATTTTTTTTCTCCCTGTGAACCGCACAACGTTTTATGAACTAATGCAAAATTTTTCCTCTTCTTCAAATTTGCAGTTCTAAGCAGAGGAACTTTGCGAGCAATCCTACCGGGTAGATTTGCGCTTACTAATCGTCTTGGAACGGTTCGTGATGATACAACATTCCCTGTTTCGCTTGCAATTGTTCTGGGCAACTTGAACGGGTCGTGTTTAGGTAATGTAACGATACGATTGTCGGTCACTAATGAAGTTTTTTTAGGTGCTCTCTACGCGTTTCAATAGCTTTTTCTGGCCTGAGAGCGTTTGTAATGAAATTCTGAGACCGTCTCATCGTTCTGCCAATGAATTTGAGGGTTTTTCCTCTGCCTCGGAGCTGACGAACAAGTCTTTTCTCCTCTGTACTGCAATGAACTCCACGACCCATCTAATATTATTAAAAATTATAATTTAACCTTTATTTAGTTCACTTTCAGCGAAATCTTACCTTCTGGAACTAAATAACGTTTTAAATTTATTCACTTTTAATTTTTACCAAAATACACCTATTTTATTGCCCAGTGCCACCAAACTTCCAAATTTGCCTTTTGATTGTAGACCATGCCAATTAATTTTTTTCGTTCATTTTAAACATTTTTGGGTTCACACCTATTATTTTGTCCAGGTGTGTACGTCTTGACACAGATAGCTAGAAGCTGGTTGTTGTTGCTGTAACAGCTTCTGTTGCGGAGTTGAACGATTCTTGTTCGCTATAAATCGTGTGGTTGTAGGGCGTAGAACCTATGACTAAAATGTAAACCTTGATTGACGTTGCCAGATAAAAAAAAAGAATAATGGGTTGCATTTGTATTTAAATATAAAATTGAAAATCCCTTTACAAAAGTTGCAATGGGCTCTCGCCTCGTTGTAATTATTTTTGATATATGTAGAATTTGAGAATCGCATGTGTTTTGTTTTTGTAAACATACCAAATTTACTACAAATATCAAATTTATCAAAAATATAGAATGCAAAACCGTAGGGAATCGTTCGATATTAAAAGACCGACCAGTTACTCAAAATCGTTATTACCAGGACAGTGGGAGATCGTCGACAAGCCGTCCATCAACGCCCAAGACGTTCCGATGAACTGGTTGAAGAGGTAAGAGAGAGAGTGTTGCCAAGAACACCCAGGTGTTGTATCGTCACCGCGCTCAACATTTTGACGTCAGTGGAACCACCTCGAAAAGCTTTTTACTTCGCCTTTCGGATTCGGCACTAAATTGTAGGTCCCTTCCATTCATGTACAAATATAACACGCACAACATGAGTGGATGCGAAAAGCTGGGCCTAGGAACTCCATGGGCTGTTGTGCCATTAAAAGTAAGTAAAAAAGGAACCACCTTGCAGGATGATTATAATTTGTTTCCGTATAAAGTTCAATTAACTCAAAGAATATTGCCGAAAGACAATCCACGTCGCTTGGAATATGGTCTAAACCAGTCTCTCGAATGGTCTAATCACACAACCAGACCTCACGGAAGCTTTAATCACTAAGATGCCAACCTGAATCTTTTTTTTAATTTATTTTTTTTATTGATACATTCAATATACAGGGTTTACCCCTATGAATGCAGAGGTGCTGGAGGTAGAAGGAGGGAGACTAAGAGAGGGAATCTAATCACACAGGACACCGACAAAGAGATAGACAGTCATTGTGGCAAGTGCTATGCCTTTACCACAATGAACTTCCGTTTATCAGTGTCGACCATGACCGCATGTAGCGGCAATGTCCTGTGAAAAAGGTCTGGACGGTTACTGGTTTCAAAAAGACGGTGCGCCATGCCACACTGCAAATCGAACAATGCAGTTTCTGCAACGAAAATTCCCTGGACGTGTGATGACAAAAAATGCTGACATTGACTGGCAATCTTTATGGGGTTCCTGCGAGATTGCCTCTCTCTCTCCCTCCTTCTTCCTACCACCTAACGTATCAATCTTCCTTCCATTCAACACAATGCTCTGCATTCATAGGGGTACACCCTGTGTGTTGACTTCTTTTTGTGGAGTTATTTGAAAAGAAAAGTGTACGCTAGCAAGCCTCAGACCATTGACGAGCTCATGGTAAACATTCGTGCCGAAATCATCTCTATACCGCCTGAGATGGTCGAAAAATTAAAGAAAATGCAGCAGAAAGGTTACATCTTGCTTTGGTCAATAACGGCGGCCACTTGATTGATGTCAAAGTCAAAGACTAGTCCAAATAAATGTAAAGGACCAAATTAAATAAAACTACCTCATATAAGTTGTTCAATATTCACATACCGACATAAAAGACACTCGTATATTGATCTAAGTAATTACAACGTTTTACGTTTTACCCCGCAGCTAAACAAAAAGAAAAAAATTTCAAAAAACAAAGAAAGTTTATTCTTCAAATAATCAGAAATTCTTGAATAATGATAATGATAGTCAAAATGATATTTTGGCAATAAATTCAAATTCTGGCACGCTTCTAATTTCATTAATTCCCTAACTAATTTCAATTTTATGCAAACATTTTCAAATTCATTTTCAAACAATTCCTAATTGTTTCATAAACGGAAAGTAGCTGCAGTCTCTCCTATTTTTTTTATGTACAATACAAAACGTTATGCGCCGACGTCGCCGTCGACGATGCCATCGCCATTGCCATCGCCATCGCCATCGCCGTTGTTGCAGTGCAATGCAAAATGTCAATTATTAACAACAAAATAATAATATCTAACTAATGTTGAATGCGATTGACCTACTTTTCCTTTAACGCTAACTCTCCCAATCCTCACAACACACACACATACACACACACACACAAGCACACACCGACACAACATATACTCGTTTGTTGTTGTTCGTCACATTGAAAATTCAAACGCAATAAACAATATAAACAACAACAACAAGAAAGATGCAAAAAAAAAACTCGACAACAACAACGAAACTCTTTAGTTGCAACACAATCTCTTTGTCAGTTTACTTCTTTTTTCTTTTTTTTTCTTCTAATTTTATTGCCATTGTTGTTGTTGTTGTTGTTCTTGTTGTTGTTGTTGTTGTTGGTCGAGTGAAAGTAAAGTGGGACAAATGCAATTATTATTGCATCTAGTAACCGAGATACCGACTAATAGCGAACAACAAACAGCGAACAACAACAACAGCAGCAGCCGCAACAGCAACAACAACAAAATAGTGAATAACATCACCAGCAACCGCCACATTGTACAAACGACCGACTGCAATACCTCAAGCATGAAAGTTGCTTGCCTGTTGCTTTTCGCGAATGCAACTTTATCGTTGATGTTGTTGCTGTTGTTTTCAGCAAAAAAAAAAAATTAATAAAAAAAAAAAAAAATAGCAAAGAGAAAATTGCATGCAATGCAGCGAACTTTCTTTTTTGTATTACATTTTTCACCATTAGACACAAATGCATCATGCTCTACACTGAGAATAAAATTAAGGTAGATACCATATGGATGAAAAAGTTTTTTATCATCTAGTTTCAACCTTTTTCATAAATGCAACAAACATTTTTTAGATTAAAGTCAAAAGAAAATTCATTTTTCTGTGCGACAATTCACATTTCTGGCTCAACGGTGCACGTCTGAATGGAGTGAAAAGAACCAAAGTGCTCAGTAACACAGGCCATTGTACTTAGGGTTACCAACTCCAAAACTTTGCATTTCGGGACTACACTGATTACAACATACAATACGGGGAATAGCCCGAAAGTGCGGAGCATTTTTCAAACTCAGGTACGGCTAATTGAAGTTTGACCCCTCCCAGAAATGTCAATGCTATAATTCTTCTATAACGCAACTATAGCCACTAAGGTTTTTGATCTGAGTTGAGTATGACTGATTTCTGACTATTACTCAATTCTCAGTTGACATTTTACTCAATTTTTGGTATTTGTTTAGATTGATTTTTGATCTGATTTTTGGTTCGAAATTGCTCTGAGTTCCGCTCTTTGTTTCGGTCTGATTTTACGAGGGTAGATCAATAAGTACCCGTGTGTGAAGACAAGTGGCGTTGCTGAGGGAAGTTGGAAGTTGATTACCGTCGTGTACTGCCATCTGTCACACGACAGCACACCAAATTTTAAACTGATTCTCCAATGGGTTAGTTTTTATTTGGCCATTAGTATCAGACGTGTTTGGTGTTTCGCGATAAAATAGAAAAAGAACAATATCGATCCGTAATTCGCTTTTATTTATGGATGGAAAAACATGCGAAGAAATAAAAGCGAAGTTGGATTCTGTCTATGGGGACCCTTCACCAACTATGGCAACCGTAAGATATTGGTTCAACGAATTTAAACGTGGACGTACATCTGTTTTTAATGAGGAGCGCCCAGGCCGCCCAGCAGACGTGGTTACCGAGGAAATCGTTGAAAAGGTCCGCGACATGATACTCGCTGATCGCCGAACGAAAGTGCGCGCAGTAGCAGAGGCCGTGGGAGTGTCGTACGGAACGGTATTTAATATTTTACATGATAGGTTAAGCATAAGAAAGGTGTCGGCCCGATGGGTGCCGCGATTGCTTACGGTGGACAACAAGCGAATACGGAATTGTCGCGGCCAAATTGCATGAATTGAACTACAAATTGCTGCCGCACCCACCGTACTCGCCCGATTTGGCTCCCTGCGACTTTTTTCTGTTCCCCAACATGAAAACTTAACTCGGAGGAAAAATGCAGCTCAAACGAGGAGATTATCGTCGAGACAGAAACGTAATTTGAAGAGTTTTATAAATCGTTTTTTTTGGAGGGGTTAAAGAAATGGTAGAAACGTTGGGAAAAGTGTATTGTAAACGAAGATTACGTTGGAAAATAGAAAAAAAAGATTTGTGAAAAACTTGACTCTTCACGAGTACCTCTAACACGGGTACTTATTGATCTACCCTTGTAAGTGTGAATTTGGCATCACTTGAACTGAATATCGATTTAAGTTTTGGTGTAAATTTCAATCAACTGTTCGTCTGTCCAATTTCGGATCTAAAATTCGATCTTAGTTTTGTATGCTTAGACCAAAAGTAGGTTTTTTCAGCATTTTTCTGATTTTTTCCGCTTTTATTTCGGAGTTTTGGTTTAAGTTTGAATTTGAGTTTAATTTAGCTCGGAATGTATAGGTAATATGAGTTGTGGTCACTGTGGAGTTGTTGGGAGAGCGTTTGCCTGCTACGCAAAGTATCGGAGGTATAAATCTCGATTCAGACAAAAAAAAAGTAGAAAAAAAATTATTTTTCTATACAGCACCACCTCTTGGCAGGCAATGGCAAACCTACAAGAGAAAAAATTGCCTATGAAAAGCTTTTCTCTTCGCCATTCAGATTCGGCATAAAACGGAACTGTAGTTCTCGTCCATTCATGTGTAAAAACATAACAGGTTCAACATCAGTGGATGCGAAAAGCTGACCTAATTTTTATTTTTTTTTTCTGTATAGACTTTTGGTTTTAATTTTTAAAAATTTAGCGACTGACAACTTAGTCACTGACAACTTAGAAGTCCTAAAACTTTAGTGTTTAAGAAAAATTTTCTCGTCTTAGAAAGTGAAACTGAATATCGATTTGGTAGCCTGCCTACCGATACGATTTTCTGTTTCGGCTTTTGGTTGTAGTTTTGGTTTAAATTTTTCAGAATTTTTTTGAAACCATGAAACCCAACTCTTAAACCAAACACTGGTCAGAAGTATCCTCGTTGGTAATAACTACTTGGAAATGCTAAACTTTAACGTATGAGGCAAAGTTTATTATCTTAGAAAGTGAAACAATTTTTATTTTTACACTTCGATCCTCATTCCTTAGACCCTTCTGTGGGTAAGAGGGTATCATAATTTCAGTAAATGTTCTGAATTTGATTTTTTTTTTGTGACATTTGTCGTTTCGTAGATACTCTCTACGAGATTTACAACAATTAGCGGAATTTCCCCACATCTCGCCAAATCCTGATCATGTGGCAACCATAATTGTATTATATCCGGGATAAAGCCAGTTATAAGAGAGAAAGAAGATAGAAAAGAATTTGTGAAAAAGGAAATGGGAAATAAAAGTTGGAGTCAACTCGAACCTCCAACTTATTCGATTGAACGTGTATGAAGCGATCAAGACCGATCATCGGTTGTAGTGCCAGCTAAGTTAGTAAGTATATGAACCTAGGAAGGTTAAGAAGAGTGAGAATATAAACATTTAACCTCGAACTTATTCGATTCGTGTATAAACCCAAGAAGCTCAAGAAGAGTATAAATATAAATGAGGCGTTAAGTGCAAAAGTGGCCCAAGCCACAAATTTTTCTAAATTAAGTTTACTGATACCATATAAAATATACTTCAATTTTTATCAGGCAATGCCGATCCATGCTCAATTTGGCCTCACCAACAGCAGATGTCAGTCAAATTCCGTTTTGCACATACTCGTACATATTTACGGAGTTACGTTGAGCTAAAGCTGCACAAATTAATTACAAATGAATGTCGGTTGGACCACTTTTGCTCTCAACGTCTGAAATAGTATTTTCTGGTCACCTACCATACTTACCATTGCTCTTATGAGAGAAACACAACTTGTTTTTCTTTAAGTGTACTCGTACTTATGTTGCACTTATTATCGCACGGTTTTCCAAATGCTATTCACAGTATGTATGCACATATGTAGTATGCATCAATCCGTGCATACTGATGATGTATACTCAGTATGTGAATGATTGTGTGTCCACAGCTATTGAGCTGAGAGTTTTATGTGTACTCGTATTTTTGCCAGCGTAAAGCATGACTGCACTCGACACTGATCGTGATTTCGGCTTAGCATTGCTAACCTGACTGATCAACTCTGCCTCGCTGCCTCCCTACCTGTCACCATCACTTCGTAGCCCGCTCCCAGCTCACCTTGCCATTGCTGTGTCTGCTGCCACATCAAGTCATTTGATTGTCATGACCAACTTTTCTTCGCTGTTTGAAACAAAGAAAATAAAATGAAAATTGTGAAATGAAAAAACAAAACAAACAACAACAACAAAAAACGGTTGAGTAATTGCAAAAAAGAAAAACTTCAACAGCAGCAGCAGCAACAGCAACAAATAGAAGCAAATGGAAAATAGCAAAAGTGCAGCAGTAAAAACAGCAGCAACAACAGCAACAGCGCACACAAACAAGAGATCGAGAAGAAGAGAAATTATTGACACATTTATTTGTGGTGGATGTGTGCCTGTTGCCTGTTGCAGCCGCTGTTTGTTGCCTACATCCGTTTATGTGTTGCATGCTATTTTGCTATTCGCAAATATGCAACAATGATGATGATATTGCAGCAACAGCAACAGCACCACCAGCAGCAGCAGCAGCTTTTACTTGTTTTGTGCCTCATAAAGCAGCAACTGCTGTGTAATCTGTGTTTTGTTGCAATAGTAGAAAGTGCATGCGACGATAATGTATGCTTGCATGCAACAATTGCTTACCTTACATCTTGCAATTAGAAATGCTGGTTTACTACGAGTATATCAAATTTTTCGAGTATGTATGTGTGAATGTTTGAATGTGTGACAGTTACTCTGTTTGTCATATGGCATCACAACCTTTCTGCCTTGGTGGTGAAACTTTGTTGTGCCTCCTCAAATGGCGTTATGAAATTATTACAATTCGAATCGAATTGCAGCCACGACTTGGCGAATAGCAGTTTCCCGCCTACATTGTGCATAGTACCATACATAGTCTTTCACGTTAGTTGTTCCTCTGGCATATGTAACATATCTGCATACAAGGTGGGGCAAAAGTATTGTGCCATAATGTGAATGAGTAATAATTTTTGTAAATGGCTTCAAGTGTCATGGTACTTGGACATTTATGTTGTAGACAAATAGAGAATTAGTTGAAAGCTAGCAATAGAGCGAAAATTACTTAAATCGATCACAAATGTACTTCAACTGAGGAAGTGGTCATTTGGCCGATAACAGTTCTTCAAACTTTATGTCTACAACTTTACACCTTCAAATATACTTTGGACGAAAACAGAGCCCCATTTTTCGAAATTTCTAACCAAATGACAGCCAATTCACATTATGATATTACTTTCGCCGCACCTTGTATATATATGCACGTGCATACTTAGATACAAAATGATGCATATATACAAACATGTTGCAGTAATGCGATAAACAATCGTTGCATTAAAATATGTTTTCTTCTCTCTCAATACCCTTGTAAGAAGGAAGGACTTTGATATCCTGATAAACGCTCTCAAAATGAACGGAATGATGTTTTTACTACAAAACTGTTTTACTATTAAACGGTGTTAAGTGGAAAACCCGGCAACCATACAAATAATTTTACTCCGTCGTGGTGTAATGCACGGACATAATGGACCGCAATGAAGCTCGTTTGGGTTCGACAATCTTTTACACAGCGCATACACTTACTCCTAGGTCATTGATGCCTTGCCTTCCATTCGAGTACAAGTCTACAAGTCGCACAACAGAAACTTAGGCAAAGGGTATGTCATTTTTGCGTTTCACTTGAGCGTCAGTGCACTTACATTTTCTTCGAGTACATTAGCTCAATTTCAATTCATAATGTTAACTTATGAAACGCTAGAATGAATTGGAACTTTTTCCAGGATTCCGCTATTATATTGTTGAACTTTTATTCCAAATTTATTTTGTTTCTTTGCTTATATCCCTTATGCTTAATTCGCTATTCATTTGGACTAGGTTTTTGGTGATTGAAAAAAAATTGAAGTTACGACATTCATGACAACGTGTCATAATGGTCATAATGTTGTAAAATTTTACAACTTTTTAAACTGAATATGATACCTTGTTAATTACTTAATACCCCATTTATGTTCTTTCGCGAATCATTTCACAGGTTTTTCTCGGCGAAAGGTCAATGATGCAATTAAGCGAGGAACACTGTATAGCCAAGGGGCTTATTTACTTACTTAGCTGGCACTACAACCGATGATCGGTGTTGGCCGCCTATATTAAGCTTCACAAGTCGTCTCTTCTATGGGCGCCCTGGCGTCAGTTGATAAGGCCAACTGCAGTCAGGTCGCTGTGTACCTGATCTTTCCAACGGAGATTAGGACGTCTTCTTCTGCGTGTTCCTCCACCGCGGCTCGAATAAAACATCCTTCTAGCCGGAACTATTTTTTCCATTCGCTCAACATGACCTAGCCAGCGAAGTCGCTGGATTTGTATTCGCTTAAATATGCCAGTGTCGGCGTACAGCTCATACAGCTCATCGTTCCATCTTATTCGATACACGTCGTCCATGCATATTAGATCGTAGGTCTTAAGGAGTATCTTCCAATCGAACGCTCCTAACAGCCTCTCATCGTTGATGGTCAATGCCCACGTTTCGGCGCCACATATTAGAACGGGAAGGATGAGAGACTTATAGTGCTTTATTTTTATCAGTCGAGAGAGGGCTCTGTTTCTCAATTACCTACTGAGCCCGTAGTAACACCTGTTGACAAGAGTTAATATCCGCTTGATCTCAAGGCTGACATTATTGTTGGTATTAATGCTGGATCCTAGGTAAAAGAAGTCCTAGACGACTTCAAAAGTATAATTATCAACAGTAACATTTAGTCCAAGACGCCGTGACTCTTGGTTTATTGACACAAGACCCACTCAACGAAACTCCCTTTCCAGATTGGAGAATGCTGCACTGAGTGCTCGCGCGTTGGTGCCAATGATGTCAATATCATCAGCGAATGCTAGCAGCATGACACTCTTATAGCTCGAATTATTTTCGCACGATAGGGAGTCATCTTGTCTAAAACCTCTTTTGGTATCAGATACCGCGAAAAGGTCCGTCCCAATTTTTACAGCGCTGGTGGTTTTTTTCTATCACGTCTAGTAGTCATATAATCTGGTCCTGAAGCCTGAAAATAGGAATCTTCAAGGCCGAAAGAAAGAAATACTTATCTTAGAATATACAAATTTTAAGTCTGAAGCAAAGTTGTTTATAACAATAAATTAAAATTTTTTTTTACAATTACATCCTGCCCCTAACATCTTATTTGTGATGAGCCACCCTAGGAACATTTTAACAAGGAACATTTTCCCTAAATACAGTAGGCAGTTTGCTGAACGTTTATTTATCCAGTCATGTATTTTTTTAAATTTTTGAAAGGAGGTTCAATGATAGAGGTAAGGAGTCATCACAGAAGAATTTGTATCTCATTGTGCTAAAAAATTGGTATCTGTTAAAACAAAATCTGTTAAAACAAAATATTATTTATATTTTTGAAGTTTAATGAAGTTTACTTGGCCGAATTCCCAGCTTCTCAACGAAACGGAAGGGCAGAAGGTTTAATTGAAAATTTGTCTGAAGATCTTTCCTCCGTGGAAAGAAAACCACTCGCATCAACATAACAAAGTTCCTAATCAACCTCATAACATTCGCAAGTTCACAGACCGGTAAGTAATGACGATTTTGCAGAGGGTGGTTTCATACATAGGGAATGCAAACGATCAAAATGTAGTTAATCCAGATGTAGCACACCTGGGATCAGAGAATCGTTAAAAATTCCTTCGCCCTCGTGAGTAATGTCTGCGATAAAGTCTGATTTTTACAAGATTACTAAAACTAATCTGAAAACCCAAAACGCAAACGTTCTGAAGAAGTCAATTTTTGTAAGGCGTCCCACTGACGTGTTTCTTTTAGTCTTTTAAGACCCCAGTTTTTCGACTTCAGAGCCAGATTGTGTGGGAATGAGACTTAATGGACTACTAAACTAACTTTATATTCGTGACCATTGTCCTCAAATTACCCTAAAGCCGTTGGAAATTTAGAAGCCTAAAGCAAAACTAAAAATTTTGTTTTTTGGGCATTCTCTGTAAGAAGACAACTAAAGCCTTCCCACTTGCGTTCCAAGGCATCATTTGAGCCTTGTAACAACTGCAGCTAAAACTATCAGAGAGTTTCTGTTCCATGAAGTTATTTTACTACCAGTACTTCTGTGGTGTAGTGGTAGTGTGTTGGACTGCTACGCAGAGTGTCTGGGCACAGGCAAAATCAAAAAGTAGAAATAAATAATTTTTCTACATGGCACCACCTCTTGGCAGGCAATGGCAAACCTACAAGAGTAAAAAATTGCTATGAAAAGCTTATCACTTCGCCGTTCGGATTCGGCATTAAACTGTAGGTCCCTTCCATTCATTTACAAATATATCACACACAACATGAGTGGATGCGAAAAGCTCGGCCTAGGCCCTCCACGGGCTGTTGTGCCATTAGAAGTAAAGTAAGTAAGTAAGTACTTCTAATTTCTTCCGAAGCTCAGATTTGTCGTGATGCATTGCTTGTCATTGCTTCACTATTATTTGTTATATCACAACGTTTATGACACTTCTACTGAAGGCGAAATGAATGCATTACGAGAAAAAATAAAAAGCATTTATCGAAACTTGATGCGATTGCATTTTTATATAGAAAGAAAATAAATCTCTTGCGAAACTTTGCCATACTTCGGTGAGCTCAACTACAGTTTGAATACATTACAAACATGCGAGTATATATGAGAGAATGAATACACATTAGCAATAGTACAATGCTACCAAATTTGACCTCTGATTGTCTACCGCTTAGAAAAATTTTACACAAAAAGCCAATGCACCTTAATAGTCACATCGCAATAAACTCATGAACTCCCCCAACTGCTAGGATGCGCCCGCCAACACCGCAGGCCCCATCCAAATAAAGTGTCGCCGTGGCAAATAAAAACTGCACAAGACGAACATGAAGAAGAAGAAGAAGAGAAAACGTTACCATAATGCCAAATTGTGAAAATAATGTTCTGTCTGCTTACAGTCTGATAACCTTTCCCTTTCAACTTGCAAAAACAAAATCCAACCAAGAGCAAGCAAATGTATAAATAAGTACATTTAAAAAAATAAATAAAAATGTTCTAAATCAGTAGCAGCAGCAGCACCAGCAGCAGCAGCAGCAGTAAACCCAAAGGACGACACTCTGCAGTCGAAAGCGATAGTAACAACGACGTCGTAGCCGCTGCCGAAGCCATCATCGACTGAAGACGCCGATCCCTTATGTAAGCTCGTTGCTATTTCTGATGAAATGTTTGTTTTCGTTGTCGTCCTCTTTGCAAGAGCCAGCCCAGCCAATGTAGAAAGAAGCATGCGTACAACCAAAACAAAAAAAAAAACACTGGAATCAAAGAATGAAAAATGAAACTAAAAACACTACAATCGGCACTAGACGAATAGAGTCGAGCTTCCCATCGGCATAGCTGTGGCCTATCAACAAAATGACCTGACGAATAGAGTCGAGCTTTCCATCGGTATGGCTGTGGCCTACCAACGAAATAATCTCTTTCTACATACGGTGAGGTTTCATCTTTTCATTTCAATTTCATGAGGTTTTTCTGCTTTTACCTCCAAATTTCTAGTAAGATATTTTTAGTTTAAACTATAAATCGTGAACTAAAAGAACTAGACGCGAGTATACAGAGAGAGATGGAAAAAGCATAAGCGCATACGACTTAAAAGAGAAGAAAGCTGTTATTTTTACAATGAATATGTTGCTGGTGTCTCTGGAGATGCAATTATTGCATTAAATGTTTTCACTTGTTTTCTGCTGCCACTTTCATTATCAATAACAATTGAATTGCTGAATTTCCGAAATCAATTGCTGCGTAATATCATAAATTCACATTTCGTTATTTGCCTGAGCAAAAACAAAACAAAACAAAAAACCCCAAAAAAAAAAAAAAAATAAGACCACCTTAATTCATGAATTGTTGTACTTAGCAGCTGTAGGGTATACAAACAACAATTGTACATATTTGTAAGTATAAAGTAGAATAAAACAGAAATGAAGAAGAGTAAATACCGCACGGCATAGCATAGCACGACAGGCAGCCAGGCAGGCAAACGAGAAGGCAGGAACAGACAAGCGAGACAGACAGGGAGGCGAACAGGGAGGCAGGAAAACGACCACATCGTACTCGTCGTATGCATGGTGAACGAACTGTTAATGTCATTGGACGACGCTTCGCAGTACTGCGACTTAACCTTGAAAGTTTAGTGGCTAAACGTTTATGCAAAAGGACACCGACATCATCGTCTTCTTCTCGCCAGCCACTCTCCATCCACACTCATCATCCATACACATCCATTTCATCCACATCCAACCGATATATTATTGTTTGAACGAACAAACGCACGAATGTCGCCGGTTGGCGTAGTCGTCGTTGTCGTTGTCGTTGCTGTTGTCGTCGTCACACAGAAGAAGATAACAACAACAACAACAACAACAAACTATATATGTACATATGTACAAACAAAAAGTGCAATCAAACCCGTGCCCATGCTCGTTCTCCCATTAACATTCTCAATTCTCGCACTATTAAATATTGTATTTACTATGTATGCAAATACAAGCACACAAACACACACGCCACTCACACACACATACAAACGTACTCGTACGTATACTTACTTACATATTTATTAAATGATGGACTCATTCAATGACTCGACTCCATCCAGCTCGGATGATTCATTCAAAATTATTGCGAAATTCATGTATTTTTACATAAAAAACTTCTTCTAGCTTTTTTTTTTTTAAAATACTAATCAACACGCGAAAATCTTGAACTATGGAAGTTCAAATATTCAGATGTTGTACAAGCTATGAAATGATTCCTTTTCGCATTGACAATTAGCTAAAAACTTACTACATTAACTTTTAAACAAACTTTATAATCGAGCCAGTTTCTTTGAGAGATCTGTTATCTTTACAGCCGAATCCGAACGCGAAGTGTAAAGCTTGTGATAGGCATTTTTAATTTTGTAGGTTTGCCATTGCCTTGCCAAGAGTAGATAAATGTGTAGATAAATTGTTTTTTCTACTTTTTCGATTTTGTCTGTGCCGAGATTTGAACCCCGGACGCTCTGCGTAACAGTCCAACACCACGGCGACCACATTTTTATGTATTTAACATTTATAATATTATTTCGTGAAAGAACAATATTTAAAAATAAAATTTTTATAATTTCAAATTACAGAAAATAAATTTTAATAATTTAATTTGACATGACATCGCCAGCAGAATGCAGAGATTGCGAATCTGGTGGATTCTGATTTCTCGTCCATATAAAGAGTTTTCTTTTCAAGACCAACCCATCACCAATGAGTGATATAAGTATTTTGTCTATATGCTGGCATAAGGAGAATGGGACTCCCACGGACCCGTAACATTCCAGTGGTGAAAATGAAAAACAGCTTAAGTGTATTATTATGTTGGGCGAGTGGGATAGCTTTGAATAGAAATAAAATAAGTAGAAACGATAGCAATTTTTAGTTCTTTCTTTTCTTTGACTACAAGTGCCTATGTAGGTCCTATCCTAAGCTTTTTCCATCCACTCATGTTGTGTGTGTTGTATTTTTTTTTCACACACAGGGTGTACCCTTATGAATGCAGAGCATTATGTTGACTGGAAGTTAGATTCGACATTAAACTGTAGGTCCCTTCCATTCATGTACAAATATAACTCGCACAACATGAGTGGATGCGAAAAAGCTCGGCCTAGGCCCTCCATGGGCTGTTGTGCCATTAAAAGTAAAGTAAGTAAGTAAGAAGTTAGATTGATAGGTGGAAGGAAGAAGGACGGAGAATGAGAGAGTGAATGCAATAACAGCACACCGATAAGCAGATTTTCAGCTTGTGTTATTTTCGGCTTGTGTTAGGCCTTTAACACAATGAACTTCAGTTTATCGGTGTCGACTATGACCGCGGCGAAGTGAAAAGCTTTTCATAGGCAATTTTTACTCTTTTCGGTTTGCCGAAATAAAGACCAATTATTTTTTTCTCCTTTTTTTCGATTTTACCCGTGCACGAGACTTGAACCTCGGACACACAGCGTAGCAGGCCCCCCCAACTACCCCTCAGCGAGTCAATTTTCCGGAATATTACAAATTTAGGTCAAAGGCTATTTTGAAATAATTTATAAGTATAATTCCAAAAATTATTCGAACAATTCTATCCAGTTTATCTTCTATAGCCAAAAATATATATGTGATAACATATTTTACACCTTAAGTCGACTTAAGCTGTTTTTCATTTTCACCACAGATTTATAGGAACCCTTGCCATTTAGATTTTAGTGCATTAATATAAAAGCATTAAAGAAAGCGGAGAGGTTCTTATGAAAAGTGCCTGACTACTTATATTTTCAGTCCCTTTTATACCGAAATTAGTTACTTAATATAAATATTTTATAGAACGAATTTTCTTTAATATCTATAAACACTTTGAAGAATAAGCTTTATGTGTGGAAGCTTTACTTACTTACTTTTAATGGCACAACAGCCCATGGAGGGCCTAGGCCGAGCTTTTCGCATCCACTCATGTTGTGCGTGTTATATTTGTACATGAATGGAAGGGACCTACAGTTTAATGCCGAATCCGAACGGCGAAGTGATAAGCTTTTCATAGCAATTTTTACTCTTGTAGGTTTGCCATTGCCTGCCAAGAGGTGGTGCCGTGTAGAAAAATTATTTTTTCTACATTTTGATTTTGCCTGTGCCGAGATTCGAACCCCGAACACTCTGCGTAGCAGTCCAATGCACTACCAATACGCCACAGCGACCACTTCGCTGTGTGTGGAAGCAAGTTTCGAAAATAAGTGGCCATCCATCCTATTTCCCCCTCCACGGCCCTGCTCAATTCTTAAAGCAGTAAAGATTTCTCCGAGACTTAAAGAATGCAATAGTTACGTTGAGTTCAATCTGTTCAAATACATAAAAGAAGTGGGCTTCTGATATCCCACGCCAATTTACGCTTAACCAAATAGACTAGATCAATGGCGTCATTGTCACGTAGTAAGTAAGTACATAATAACTTTCTTATGTCTTCCTTCTTATTGCATGACATTTATAATGTAAGATGATGATGCATTGAATTTGCGTCACATGCATCATGTAAACTCAAGCTTACCTCTTATCTGTTCGATGACGAATGTATTTGTATTTTTTTTTTTTTGCAGTTATGGTATTGCATGTTTATGGTTGCTTCTGTGAGACACAGCACTTTCACTAATCCTTACGGTTTTAGCTCAGATGATGCCAGGTTAGATAAGAGTGGCTGTCCTTTAGTACGACACACTTAGGCTAGAATAGACCATTGTGATATCACAATGATTGGACCGACAGTATAACGCTGGTTCTAAATGGCGGAGAGGCAATTTGTTATCACTTGCTGGTTTTGTTATTGCCTGGCAAGTGGCGTACTTGTTTACTTCCTTTCTTATAATTTTTATTCACTTCATATCGATGGACTAGTAAATGCTTTTATTCAATTTTTTTCGAACATCGAATTTTTTTTTTCATAGAATATATTTATTCACACGATACAGTATGTCAATATCCTGGGGAGACATTTATATTCTTGAAAGTCATTCTTATGTACTTGAAAATTGTAAAATTTCGCATTTAAAAACTTTAAATTTCACATAAGATTTTAAGGTCTTCCCATTTTTATATACTTTTTTTTGCCTATAAAGCATGGTAAACAAAGTGGTAACAAGTTGTTAACAAACAGGGTGTCCCTAAAGTCAATTATATCTCTCGAAGGACTGTAGGTTAGATCATAACTAACCAGAATATCTTAAATTAGTAAACCATTTTTGTCTACAAAACATGGTAAACAAAGTGGAAAAAAGCATCTCAAATTGTTCTTAGTCTATATACAGGGTGTCGCAAAAGCCAACGTCGTCTATTGAAGGGCTGTGGGCCAGCTCATAACTAACTAGTATATATTACCTTACCAAACCATTTTTAGTTTTTGAGATATTACCACTTTTTCGTGAAATGCGTGAAAACTAATGAATTTAAAACATGAAATTTTTCTTTCCCAAAAGTATGTATGATAGTAATTTTTTTATGTTCGGCTGTGATCGCAGAGTTATTCGAAGTTTAGTTACAAAAAATTGAATCTTAGAATATGAAATTTTGTAGCTGTGGTGCTCGAGAAACAGAATTGCCATATTTGGAGTGAAGACCAGCCAGAGGCAATTCGGCAGCTACCAATGCATCCCGAAAAATGCACTGTTTGGTGCGGTTTATAGGCAGGTCGCATCATTGGGCCGTACTTCTTCAAAGACAATGAAGGCAGCAACGTTACGGTCAGTGGAGAAAGGTACTGTTCGATTATAACAGACTTTTTTTTGCCGAAAATGCAAGAATTAGACTCATCCGACATGTGGTTCCAACAGAACGGTGCCACATGCTACATGCCACACTGCACTCGAAACTATGCATCAATTGAGAGGCGAATTTGGTGAGCAGTTAATCTCACGTTTTGGTGCAGTCAATTGACCACCAAGATCGTGTGATTTGACCCCGTCAGGCAATTTTTTGTGGGGCAATGTTAGGTCTCTTGTCTATAGGGACAAGCCAAACACGATTGCTGCTTGCTGCTTTGGAAGCCAACATTGAACGCGTCATTGCGTCATTGGTGAGATTCCAGCCGAAATATGTAAAAAAGTAGGTCCAAATTGAACTTTCAGAATGGAACACTTGAAGCATAGCCGCGGGCAACATTTAAATGAAATTATCTTTAAAAAGTAAATGACAAGAATTGAAAAATTTCATTCACTTTTGTAAAATTACAGTGTTTTTTGAATTTTCAAAAACCAATCTTTTAAAAATCACCCTTCACGTATATTTCATCAGTTAAGAGCCGGCATATCAATCCCCCAAGGTATGACATTGACTTTTGGGACACCTTGTATAGTTGGTATATATGTACATATATGTATGTTTATATATGTATATACATACTTATGTAAGTAGGTAAGTACATGAATGATAATCATCACACATGCACATAAGTAATCAATCTATGTACTATATATTTACTTTACATATCAAATTACATACTATTTGAAACTTGGAAATAAAGTCCATTTTCATATTTAAGCAACTATAGAAATGTTGTACAAAAATTGATGTGCCCACATGAGTGTGAAAAGTGAATGTGTTTACGTTTACATTTTCATAATTATTTAATAAAATTTTTTTTTTTTTTTTTTTTTAGTTATTTGAACTAATTTCTGCAATTGTTCTATTCTACTTCCTTCGTCTACTTGTCCACCTATGCTCAAGCATTGACACGAACATACTATAACTTTTTCTATTACACATTAACATACATTTTTTACCCGTTGTGTTGTTATTTTTGTATTTTTATTACATGAACATGAGAACCTAAATAGCACAATTTCACAAAAAAAAAAAGAGAAAGCGATCGCAATCGCAATCTGTGATCGCATAAGAACAAAACAAAAAAAAATAAAAAGAAAGAAATAAACAAACAACCAAACGAACAAACCCAACAAAAACAGCAACAATCAAAGAGAGCAAACAAATTAAACATACTTCTTTCTTTCTTTCTTTCTTTCAGTTGTTATTGTTGTTGTTATTATTTTATATACGAGTATGTAGAAAAAAAAAAGTGGGTCGTCCACTACACAGTTACAGGTTAGGTTAACATTCAGGTCCAAACGCAAACACACACACATACACACCAAACCGACGAAGCGAAAGGCGGCGGCAGCGGCAGCATTAGCCACTGCAGCGATGGTGAATGTCATGGAAAAAAGAAAAACCGTGTATGAATTTTATTTTAAATGCAAGTAAATTAATACAATAAAAATGCAATACATAAACCCAACATTAAAAGGCTCTGAGAAAGAGTAACAGAGAGAGACAGTGAGATGAAGAGCAAACAGGAGAGAGCTAAAAGTGGAACATTTTTTAGATTGAAAGAAAAAGTTTTTGATTAAAATATTTAAAATCGCTTATCCTTCTTAAAACTATTAAATTTATTACATGGAATTACACGTGATTTGATTATAAATCAATTCGATTTGAAATTGATTCGTTTCCTTTGCGCATAATAGCAGAGTCACTGTCATACAAGTTGGCAGCGCAACATATCTATAATGTATGTAACATGTTGGGAGAGACTTGTTGCAGCCACTTTAGTTGCCGTTGGTTTTTTGCTTTTTGTTCATTCGAACTTCAACATTGAACTTAAAATATTTTACAGATATTGTACAATATTTCGTGTTGTTGTACCTTGATACTGGGTTAGGAAAACTGCGAAATTTCGATATACTGTTTAAGTTCGATTATTCGTGAGTCTATTAAGCAGCAATTACAATTTTTGCGCATCTTTTTTTACTTGCTTTACCGTGTTTGGCTCTATTGACAGTAATGAAAAAAAAAATTAGTGGTCTGTAATAATTATAGCAATTATAATTATAGCAATTTTTATGTCTTATAATGGCATATAAAGGGTGATTTTTTAAGACTTTGGTTTTTGAAAATTCAAAAAAATACAGAAATTAATCAAAAATTGAATGAAATTTTTATTTCGATCGATAAATCCATTCCTGTCATTTACTTTCTAAAGATAATTTTATTTAAATGTTGCCCGCGGCTACGCTTCAATTGTTCCATTCTGAAGATCCAATTTTGACACACTTTTTCATACATTTCGGCCGGAATCTCACCAATGACGCGTTCAATTTTGGCTTCCAAAGCAGCAAGCAGCAATCGTGTTTGGCTTGTCCCTATAGACAAGAGACTTAACATAGCCCCACAAAAAATAGTCTAACGGGGTCAAATCACACGATCTTGGTGACCAATGGATTGCACCAAAACGTGAGATTAACTGCTCACCAAATTCGCCTCTCAATTGATGCATTGTTTCGCTATGTAGCATGGGGCACCGTCCTGTTGGAACCACATGTCGGCCAAATCCTATTCTTGCATTTTCATCAAAAAAAAGTCTGTTATCATCGAACAGTACCTTTCTCCATTAACCGTAACGTTGCGGCCTTCATTGCCTTTGAAGGAGTATGGCCCAATGATGCCGCCTGACCACAAACCCCGCCAAGCAGAGCATATTTCGGGATTCATTGGTAGCTGCTGAATTGCATCTGGTTGGTCTTCACTCCAAATACGGCAATTCTGCTTATTTACGTATCCATTGAGCCAAAAATTAGCCCCTTCGCTGAAGACAATTTTGCGATTAAACTCACTTTTCACAAGGCACGAATTTTGATAATAAATTTCAACAATTTGCAAACGTTGTTCAAGCCAGCCGTAAGTCTATTCATGATGAAATGGCAAACCAAACTGAGCATATTTTACTTTGACACATGTCTCACGCGTGAACTGTCAGAAATATAAACGTCAAAAACCAAGTAGCAAAAAAATCACCCTATACATATTATAATTTTTTCTACATGAAAATGCATTTTTTTTTGGTTGGTGCAACTTCATGTAAAACGATAAAAATCTATACTCCATTATCCTTGTACTGCAGCACCATCTATGGAGCGACCGATTTTGTTAAAAGTTTGTGTAGGTACTACGAATTATTGGGCAAAATATCACATTTTTGGCTTAATCGAGATGTAAAAATTATTTCTGAGGGGAAGTCGAAATTTCTCTTGCACTGGAGACCAGTAAGGCCAAGGAATTCATTTCTGAGCTTTGGTTTAAACTTCAAATTATTCCTTGGGGTACACCTCGGGTGTGGGGGGGGGGGACGTTAAAAAAGAAAATGATTTATCAGACAAATTTCCCACAAAAAGTGATATCATGATGGGGGTTACATAAGTCCCTGTATGTCGATCCACCCTAATATACATCGTATATTAGTTTGGATTTTTCAAACCGTGAATAAATAAGCAGAAGAAGATCATAAAAACTGCAAATTTTACATCTTTTAACTGCATTTTTTATAACATAACTCCAAGTTTTTGAGAGCATAAAAGTTCTTGCTTCAGTAATAATAATAATAATAATAAAAGTCAATGAAAATGGCAACAAAAATTAAAAACGTTATGTTTTATTTAACTACATATATTCTTTCAGTGACAACTAAAACGTGGTTGAGCAAATCTCAAGAAAAATGGCGCTGCTTCAGAAATACTCCACCTTTGACTTTCATATTCGATTAACACTCTACATCGTGTTGTTTGATTGTCCAGTTTTTACGTTCTTAAGCTTTTAAAAAGTTTGCCAATATTTTTCAAAAAACACTTACTTATGTTGGACCTTAACCGATGACCAGTCTTGGCCGCCTTGATAAAAATTCTATAGTAGTCTCTGCTATGCGCGCGCTGGCTTTAATTGGTAAGGCCAATTGCGGTCAGCAACAGCCTCTTCTGCGCGTTGCTCGAATAAATCACCTTCCAGCCAAATTATATTAGTTGTTAGTGGAACAAGATTTGCCGTTGCCATTGCAAACCAAAGTCTCTTGCTTTCACATTACATACAAATCTCATCACTGAACTTGGACTACTGTTTTTAAGATATGTGTGGGCCAGACTTGTGTAGTTTGTGCCCTAAATGAATCAAAGGCTTAGTTCATACAAATGGACTAAGAAGAGTTCAGTATTTTCATAATGAACTTTTTTAGTTTATAAGATTTTTGGTTATAAAAATATTTTAAAGATATTTTAAAATTTCAAATAATCTCCGTCGTAGAAAATATTCCTCACCGAAAAATACTTTGGGGGACAAAATTACAAATTAACTCCATTTCAAGAACTTACCTGGAAAGTATTATTACGTAACACAATTAAATTCTCGAATTAAATTCTTAAAACAAGTTAGGCTTATATGATTTTCAACTTAAGAGATCTTTACTTCGAATATAGTTTGATGATATTTCTGGCCGATTATCCTATATAACTTTCACAAGTCTTACATGCGACTTCGAAATTTGTTTCAGCCTTTTGTCATTTTCATTTTTAACTCAACTTTCAAGTAAGTTGTTTTATTTAAACAAAAAATTACAGGATGATAGAAAACATTCATTTGCTTGGTCAAAAATTAAATCTCCTACGCATGTACGTCATACCAGACCCTATGCTGTGATCTCCGCTTGACGGAAAGAAATAAGATCAAGCAAAATGCCAAGCAAAATGAAAACAAGAGTCTAGTATGACGAAGCCAAAAAATGGCGAACCTGCGCAATGCCTAATCTTGAATTCTATCATTCTTCTAAAAATCTAATATATTTATTTGAATTTCTATAAATCTTATTCTATCCATATTATAATAAACATTGTACCATTAGATTATTGTACAATTAGCCGACAATCTGGAATTCGCTTACCACTTTCTAGAGGCAAATTACCACCATAAAGGTTATCGCCACTAAATCTAATACATTTTTGAAATGGAACAGAACGACAAAAAGTTATTGCGTTATTGATTAAATTATTGCGTTACACTAACGAATTTTAACTAAATTGCGCCTTTTACTATGCCTGCTGAATTCTCAAAAAAAAAAAAAAACAATTAAATTAAATAAAAATAATACAAAATAATACAATAAAATAAATAAAACGAAATTATAAAATTTCTTCTTCAAATTCATTTCAAACCGAAACCAACAACAATAATGATTGATTAAGAGAGTGATCATGCAAAATATTTGTTCACAGAAGAGTCACACACAGAGAGAGAGAGAGAGAGAGAGAGTGAGAGAGAGTGAGTATAAGAATAAAAACGACTCAGCTTTTGGTTGTTCGTATGCGATGCGATGCGCTGCATTTCAATTCGATGCCTTTTGATAGCTTCTTTTTAAGTTATGTAGCATTTTTACGTTGGCCGTATTTGTATCTAGAATTTCCCGATGAGAGAGGCAATTGGCTAAACAGCCTATAGCTAGCTGAGTTCTGAGTTCGGCTGAGTTCTGGGTTCTAGTGTTCTTTCTGTGCTGTGCGGCTCGCTGGCTCTGTGTGCAGCTTTTACGTTTTATTTTTGTTTTGTTTTTGCTGATTTCATTCCAAAGAGAATATAAATTTTTTCTTTAATTTCATCACACTGTCGGCTCTGATTGTGTGAGAACCAAACAACGACAGCAACAACGACAGCAACAACGACAACGACGATTTTGATGTCGACGGCGATGGCGATGGCGATGGCGGCTGGTGGCTAGCAGAGGCAGGCGAGGCGGCAGCAGGCAGCAGGCAGAGTACAACCGTCGACGGCAGTCAGAGACAGTAAACCACTCACTAAATGGTGTTGCACTAAAAAACAACAATTTCAGTTATGATTCTTACGTCAAATGTCGTGGAACGTGGTTGTGTAGTGTGAGAGCTAAAGCTAAAGCTAAATCGTTCTCGTTCTCGTTCTACTTGAATTAGAATTTCTGAAGTTTTGTTTTTCAATTAAGCCGTGTATTTAATCGCAAATTGTGTTCTTTTCTACTGAATTGAATGGAATTATACCGAAACTTGAACAGTCAGCGAAGAAAAAAAAATAATAATAATACTAATTAATTATTTCATTATTGTTATTGTTGAAATTTGTGTATGACACATATTTTTTTACGCTGAATTTTACAATAACAACAACATACAACCCCGAAAAATAATCACTCGTGAGCAAAGAAAAAATTGATTAAAAACAAAATAAGTCAACAAACGAACAAATAATCACCTACATACTCGTACATACCAAACATACATATGTACATTAGTTTTGATAGTAGTACGCACATTAGTTAGCCGCGAAAACAACGTGCTTTTATCAATAACAACAACAACGAACTATCGTCATTGTGCCATTGTCGCACTAAATACTAAACGCTCTGGTACTATCTTTTACCACTTACTACGTCTCATAGTTGACTTAATTTTTGCCAAGTGTGTGTGTGTGTGTGTGTATGTGTGGTGTGTGTGTGTTGGCAAAAAAGGCAGAAATAAAAACAGAACGCCATTCATACAAGAAGCCCGCTGCCCCCCGGCGACATTAAGCCTTTATGCGGTGGTGCTGGTTGCCAAAACGTTTTTTGAAAACAATCTAAACATTTTCATTCATAAACTCAAACCATCAAACTTTATTGCTTTGTTTTGCTTTGGGCTTGAATGCAGCGCAGAAAAGAAAAGAAAGTTCTTTAAAGAGAAAAAAGCTTAAACATTTTAATGTACTACTACTGCTACTACGTCGGCCTGTCTACTGCTAGTGAAAGTGTTTGATAAACGTAATAAATAAATATACCATATATAAAAAAGAAATAAATAATACTAAGCAATTTGTGTTTTCGTCTCATTGCGTTTCGTTTCGATTTTCAAATTAACGGAAGTGTAAGAAACTTATATGGTCGTTTAGACAAAAAAAAAAAAAACAAAAAACAAAAAACAAAAAAAAAGCAAATCGCTAACAAGAACGAACAACAACAATTTCACTACGACAGTAGCGACAACTTGCTTTTTCCTTGCTTTTTATTGCTGCACTCTCGTTGCCTCGACTCATCGCCGTCGTCGTCGTCGTCGTCATCGTCATCGTATTATAAAGTTGTTCCTTTGTTTCAAAATAACGGATATTTATCCTTGTACAACCAAATATACATACATACTTACTTACTTACATATACATCGGCATTTGCACATGGGCGTGTGTATTTGTGTGTGTGCATTGAACTGCTGAATTATACTTATATACGGGCGCACACAGCTCTACACTATACCTACAATATACATATGTACATATGGTATAATATTATTCACAAAACGTAAGTCTCAATATTAAGCGCAATTTTTTCATAATTTTTATTAATTTTTTTGTTTGCATCTATTTTTATTACACATCATTTAATTTGCTTAAATATACTGCGAATGATTTTGCAATAAGACGGTGCAATTCTTAACACATTGTCGTTTAACATTTTATATGATTACTAACGCCATCTAGTGGAAATCAACCGAGTTGATATTTGCTAGCATGCATAGGAAGGAAACAAAACGAGAAGCACCTAGGCTTAATGCTCATTTGTTCCCCAGCCAGAAGCTGAACTACTACAACAGCCCAATAAGGATTAGGCTAAGCTCTTTCTAAATGCATTCAGGTTGTGCTTTTCTTAAAAGTTTGCCAGTGCAAGGCACGCGACCCCTCTGAAATAGAACATACTTTCTGTTTCCTCTATGGCTTGAATCAATTCAGAATAAATCAAGGTTAAACAAATTCAGAAATATTTACCTGGAATCGCATAGCTCGTCCTATAAAATGCAGTACTCGTACATACAATTGTAGATGAATTTTTCGTAGTATCATCATCCAATTCCTTATTTTATGCGAAAACCGCTGACTGTAATGAAGCTATTAAAGAGCCCTAAAACGGATCTCAAGCCATACTTTCGTATACTTAACAGATACTTGGCTTTAGGGTTCCCTACTTTGAGTCTTTGGTTTCCGGGACTCGCCTGATTCAAATACGGAATACAGCCCGAAAATGCGGGACGTTTTTTTGTCGCTGTGACGCAGTAGTAGTGCATTGGACTGTTACGCAGAGTGTCCGAGGTTCGAATCTCGGCACAGGCAAAATCAAAAAGTAGAAAAAACTAATTTTCTACACAGCACCACCTCTTGACAGGCAATGGCAAACCGACAAGAATAAAAATTGCCTATGAAAAGCTTTCGGTGTTCGGACTGTAGGTGTAAATATAACGCGAACAACATGAGTGGGTTCGAAAAGCTCGACCTAGGCCCTCCATGGGCTGTTGTGCCATTAAAAGAAGAAGAAGAGGAAGAAGTTGAACCTGGATTCCAATAGTAGTATGTGTTTATGAGAAAATGGTCCCAGCAGAGTACTCTTCCAAAAAATGTAATTAAATTTTAAGTCAATATTCTAAAATCATCATTTGTCGTCCCATAGATGCTATCTACGGGATTTGCAAAACTTACCCGAATTCCGGGGCACTCCGTGAAATTCGGGACAGCTCTGGAACCCTACTTAGAACTATCTCAACATAGAGAGCCAGAATCGGATCCCTTCCTACAGTTAAACGAAAAAAGAAAAGCTACATTCAAATAAAAATCATTGCTAACCGTTTTTTAGTCAACAACACGGGGTTTTTGCTTTTATCTTCTCCTGGAATATTTGAATTTATACATGATTTCTAAAAGCATACATATAAAGTTAATGTTGAACATGACAGTGTTTTTCAAACTTTGCATACAGTGACATCTACTGAAGTATTTAGTTTCTAATTAGAGAAAGCACATATGAGAATATTTTCTGAAAAATGACAAATAAAACCAATGGTTAGACTGAATTTATATAATATGAGGGTGGTGAAAGTGAGAAGAGAGGCCTTAAGTTCACAGAAATATAGTCACAGAAATAGAAATAAGCAGTATTTGACGAATCTTAAACACAAAAATAAAAGAAAAAATAACGAGTCTTAAGTTTCAAAATATAATTTTAATGGTTGAATAAGAATTCAGTTTTACATAATACTGAATACAAATCTGCCAACAGGATTTTGTTATCGTATAAACATGTAGGTTATTATTATATTTGTAAAACTAAGCATGATGGGGCTCCAGCTCCATAAATACATGTGGACTTTAGAATAGTATATACACATTAATATATTTATTTTTTTTAAATACAGTCAACACACTGCGGGTACTTACCTCTAGAAATGCAGAGCATTGTGTTTATTGGAAGGAAAATTGATAGGTGGGAGGAAGAAGGAGAGAGATGTAGTTATGAGCGTTTGCTTTAAATTTACAAGGGTTATAATAATCGGGGAAAATATTTTTAGGGTGCTTATTTCAAATACGCGCTGCACGGCAGATAAAAGAAGTGCGGTGCTACAGCGTGTCTACGTGGAAGGCGTGTGTTCTGCTTGCTGATCGTTTAGTTCTGGTGAACACACGAACTGGCGGCATCAGCTTGCGCACCTCAGCAGAACATCTACCGTGAAAGTAACGGTAAAACAGAGAGACACAAGCCCCGTTTCCCGATATTCCAAGGAGTCGATAGAGCTGGGGAAACTCTACTGTCTCCTATTAATTTTATCCCTTGATGTTGGATACGGTCCTGGAGGTGCAGTTGCGTTCGTGAAACTCCAGCCCATAGGAGCGAATTAAACTCCAATTTAGGACGTATATAGGTGGTGTAGATCATGAGGTGATCAGTCGGAGTGAACTTTTTTTCACACCGCCTAGTCTGCTTCTTTCGACACATCAGAAATGTGTTTATTCCAACGAACATCACATTGGATGGGCATGCCCAGAACATCAAAAGTCGCTGTCTCCGCAATACCTACCCCACCCATATCTAGGTGGTTAACAGGGGTCAACATTAGGTCTTACGCGCATTGAACTCAACTCTATTCGCGAGACCCCACTCGGAGATTGAGTGGAGATCTTTATTGAGTGAGTCATTCATAATGTGCCTTTTCCTCTTAATCTCCAAAGAGTTAGGGTGTTTTGAACAGGCTTACTAATGAGAAAGTGGTACTGTCATCTGCAAACGCGAGAGATTCTCGAATGACATGAAGATAAGGAAAAGTTTAGGGGAGAGGATCAAACCCTGCGGTACTCCAGCATTAATGGCACGATCTTCCGAAACAAGAAATATGCAATGAATTTAACATTAAAAATAGGAAATTCTTAATTCACGCTTACCACATAAGGCACGTTACATAAATCCAGTAATGGCAAAAGTTCCACCTTACTCGTAAGTAGCTGCAGTAGGACTATGCATCGGTTCCGCCTACTTTTCTTTTGCATATCTAAATATGGTACCTATGCTCATATATGTATGTGCAATATGTACTACCATAGGTTTATACATATGTACATATGTATAGATGTACTTATGTAAGCCTATGTATACGTACATATACTTTCATGTATGTATTAGTATAGGTATATCTGTATATTAAAGTCGATATGTAAGCAAGTATAATTTACGCAATATTTTAAATACTTTAGCACCAAGTGTATGGTATCTACGAGTTATATTCTGAATCTGTATACTTACATGCATACGAACATGTCTAAAGAATAAATGGCTCTGACGGCTGTAAACACGTACGGCTAAATGGGCAGACAAATAAACTGATGAACGGGGTGCTGCGCTGTACTGCGCTGTACTGCGCTGTACTGCGCTGCTCAGCGCTTCGTATCCAACATGCAAAAAGTACCAAGAAAGCAAGCAGCCAACCAACAAAACACTCGACCAACCATATTGGTACAAAAATGTGTACAAGTGTAGTGCAGTTTAAAGTTAATGCACTCTAGCAGAAGTTCAAGGCTGAGCAAATCATTTGTCGTCGTTGTTGTTGCCGTCGTACTACAACGACTTTGTATACATGCATGTATGTATGTGAATATTTGTATCTCTATCTGTATGTTTTGTATATACTTATTCACAATGCGAATGCGATCATTTTAGCAACAAAATAAATGAAATGAAAAATAAAACAACAACAAAACACATTTCATGAATTTATATATTATGCATAGTTTAAGAGTGATTGTGATTGTGTGTGTGCTGTGTATGTATTATATATGCAATTGCTTTTATGTGTTTTTGTGTTTGAGTAACGCCGGCACAGAAATTCGTAGCATGCAGGCAAATAAGCAAGTAGCCAGACAGCGCAGTAAACAGTATCGTTAATAAGTAGCAATAACAACAACAACAACAACAACCAACACAACGAACAGCAGCAACAGTGGTAGCAGCAACAGCGGCAGCAGCAGTAACAACAGCAAAAATGAGTTAAAAACCCTAAAAACAAAAACCACAAGATTAAGTTTCTCTATCTAAACTTGGATTATACTAGAGCAAAAGCATAGCAGCTTAATGGGTTAATTGCGCTCTCCTCCCCATTCAACGAATGAAAACAAAAGAAAAGGTAAACGCGCTCAAAAGAATTCCAATTCGCTTGAAGATGTACACACATACTTATACTCGTTTGTATGTATTTTATTATTAGTTTAATATACTTAATTTGGTATTAAATTGTAGTAGGGAAGAAGGAAAGAAGAAGCGTCAATTCAATTCAAAAAATACCCTACCTACAACCATATCACTCGTACATGCATACATACATATATTGCATATCACATTAAAATCAAATTGAATGAATGCACTGTAGCAGAAGTTCAAGGCTGAAAGCAAATCAACAACAAGATAAGCACGCCAACGAGCAAACGGAGTCAGTCAGCAAATGCGCGAGTATGTTCTAATTAGAGTCAATTATATCACAAGTATAAGTAGAGATATCTGTTGGTGTTTGGAGAAAATACAGATAGTTAAGGTAACTCTAGTATAAGCTACTTGAAACCATGGATAACTTTGATCTAAAGAGGGCACATCATACGTCGAAATTTAAAAATAAGAAAATTTTTATTTTTTTTGCTGCATTTTATTCGACACTCGCTCCTAGTTATGTTAACTAGCAGCGATAACTGCATGGGAAACAACAACAAAAGCTGCAGAGATAACGCGCATAATTTATATAATATTATCATTCCTGGTTTCTATAACAATCGTACTGTGAACACTAACAATAATGAAAGCAGAAGAACAGTTTGGCAGAAAAACAAAGAAGAAATGTATAAAAAATGTCCGCCAATGAAAAGAAGTGAGTTGGAAATGCAATTAAAAAGGTTCTTTGCCGCGCAAGGACGGCTTCACCCATATAATATAGTCATATATGTATATGTAGAAGAGAAATACCTTTGCTCATGTGCTGGAAAATCTGCAACTGCCAGCTGCTATTGAGCCGAAGAGAGAAGAAGAGAGTTAACAACTTGATCGTTTTATTCGCACATAATAATTGACTTGGTAATTAACACACAGCCCTAATGTAAATTTTATTACTTATGCTCATCTGATGAAATGTTCAATCAGTTACACGGACGTAACTTCATAATAAGTACATGATTATAGAATTTATACGAAAATGTATTCCACTTGAAACTTTGGCTTTTGAGATGAACTGTTTAACCGATCGAGGTGAAAGCACACACATATCAATCGTCATCCCAGCTAAGGGGCTCTGCCAAATCTATCGATGAGGAGTGTGTGGGGAAGAAATGGCTAGTGGCTAGTGTATTGGAAGCTGTATCTGGATCTTAGACAAGTTGGATTCACTGTTGAGAAAGAAAATATTTATGTATTTATTGCAGCACTTCAATATTTCATATGGAGTTATGACATAAAAAAATAGGTAATTTACGCTACAACACTTTCTGTTGCTGTTGCTGTTTTTATTTATTCTTTTTTTTTTTGCATACCTTCCCGTACTCACATACAAACCTACATACACGTACGTAGAAACATACATACATACGATTGCTCAATTACTTACTTTGCTCATATGCAATTGTATGGCAGAGCGACAACAACAACAACACATGCACTATAATAACAGAGTTGAGCGGCCGAACCCGAGAACCCGTCGATACCAATTCCGAGGCTGAGAGCTCTTTGTCCCCATAGCAGAAACACAAGCCAACCAAAAAAAAAAAACAAAAAACAAAACATACACACACACACACCTATACACAAACAAAACAATCCCAAGTGTTTTCACTCATTCCTGTTGCTCGCCCATGTGGCGCAATCGGAGCAAAAGATAAAGAACACTGAGCACATACTGTAAGTATGAATTGGGAGAGGGAGTAGCAACAAGCGGGTTAAGGTATCAGTATATCATAGTGGCGGTAGCAGGCAGCAGCAGCAGCAACAGCAGCAGCTAAAAGCAGAACAGCGAAAGCAGAAGCAGCACACCAGCAGCCGCAAAACGGCCGTAGAAGTCAGACGACGTATATGATTTAATTTTTTTTTTTTTTTTTTTTTTTTGTTTTGGTTATTTTTTTCTTTTCTTCTGCTGTTTTGCTTTTATTCATTCCCTCATTTCGCTTGTCGTATTGTGTTGTTGTTCATTATTTGCTGTTCGATCGTCAACACCAAGAGCTTAGCGCAATCAGCGGCCACCACAACAGCAGCGGCAGTAGCAGCAACAACTGCGCAAATTGTTGCAGTTTCGTGCTTCCCCCACTGTTTATTGGTGACCAATCAACCTACTTGAATAGACTTCTGTTCTATATTTAGCTTCTTTTCGAAAGAATTCTTTTAGTCTTTTTGCTGCTCGCTTCGCTTGCTGTCTTCTTTCATTCTTTCGTTTTAGTATTTATTTCTTTAAAAGGGATAATATCATTATGTTATTCACTCACTGACTTTTTTACATCTTTTCTACGTTTCATAATATTTAATTTTATGTGTGTGTTTGTGTGTGTGTGTGTGTATGTGTGTGATTATACTGTTGGGGACTATTGCGAAATTCTTTGTTGCTTTTTTCGCTGCTTATATAATTTGTAATTAAAAATGAATATAATTAGCAATTCTTGTAATAGCAAATGAATTTGTTTTCAGTTTTTCGCATTTACAAATAGGCAAAATACTCTCCGCCCCGCAATAGAATATATTTGCCATATCTTTGGCCTATGGGATATAGAGAAAGAGTAGCAGCGAGAGTAGATAACAGTTTGACATGCCCTATTCATAAAACCATTTTGTAATATGTACATAGAATGCGCATACATTAATGTGTATGTAATGGAATTGAAACAACAGCTTTAAAATGGAGAATAGGGAAAGAGTTTATGACAGTTTAACATGCACTATTCTTTACCCTTTCCTGAGAGTTTCGAGCTATGATATTGAATGAAATCGGTGTTTCTGAAAAACAAAAATTAAACCAAAATTAAGAACTTATCAGATTTAAATGCATTCTATAGCGCATGGAAATTTAATTTTGTTCTTTTAAATATTATGCATATATACTCGTATACTCGTACTTTTATTTATAATTGGCAAACAATACACAGCTTTTGTTGTGTGGGCCCAAACCGAATTGCTGTTTTCTTTTTCTTTCACAATTTATGTCTAATCTACTTATTTGAGTATGTACATTTGAGAATACATTGAACTTTTGGTTTTTGTTTTAACTTATCGTTGCAATTTCTGGATTTTTTCTCATTATCATTTAGAAACAAAAATTTTTCTTAGTATTGATTCTTTTATTTTTGCGATGATGATTTTACGAAACTTTTGTTTTTTTATTTTTACGAGTATATATTAAGTATAAGGTTAATATCTAGAAATTTATTACGCGATAGGAAAAGATTTCATCACATTTGGTATTTTGAAATTGCGTCGAATACTTTAAATTACAGCTAGAATAGTTAGAATAATAAAATCCAGTAAACAATGGTTATCAAAATTTTCATTTAACATCTATTTGGAAATATTTATAATTTGTGTGATAATTTGCAATAATGTTTAGAGTACACATGGTCTGTCTGTGAGCTCATGTAAAACTATCAGTAGTAGTCATATTATTGCATGAGTAGGTAAAAATGGGTTTTAAGGACAAAATTCCACTATCAGTTATTATGAATGTGACTTTTGAATTTATGGACTTTTGGATGAAATCAAAAATTAGATGAAATCAAAAAATTTGAAATTCTTTGGTCGGTATTCGTCACGGAATTTACTCCGAATTATAAAAATTACGTTCACTGATCAGGTGATTCGACAGAATTGGGGTTTTTTTTTCATAAATATCCACTAAACGCATATGATTATCGGCAGGAATATTTTTTTTTTTGATTGATACATTCAACACACATTGTGTAACCCTACGAATGTAGAGCATTGTGCTGAATGGAAGGATGATTGAGAGAAGGGAACAATGAATGAATGAATGAGAATTAACCACCAAAACAACACGGGAATCGAACCTAAAACCTTACGGGTGAGAGTCTAATAAGTTATCTACTATACTATCGAGTTCGCTTACCTTACCGATGCTTACTCTCATTAACCCCTATATACTAGGGGATCCAGATAATTTTATCCCAGCTAATCCATTAGTAACCCCTATTCATATTCAACCTGAATGATAATTTTTTATTCGCTTATGCTATCCTTCGATCAATCCCTAATAAACTAGGAGGAGTTATTGCACTAGTATTATCAATTGCTATCTTATGAATGAATATTTGTGTTAAATTAAAGCTTGCCAACGCTGGATAACTGCAGTCCATGTAAACTTTTTAAATAACTAAGTCTCACCGATAAGTCTGCTTCACAATTTTACATAGACTGCAGTTGTCCAGCGTTGGCAAGCTTTAATTTGACACAAATATTCATTCCACTTTACTAACAAAAATTTCGTGTAATCTCTTTATAATAAAATAATAAACTACTTAATTAAAATGCAAAAAGATTGTGAATTAAACAAAAATAAATCTATCAATTCCATTAATATTTACATTACCTGAATATTTATATTTACATTACCTGAATACGCAGCATTAATCTAAATTGATCTATAATTAACTATTCTGCGGTCATATTTAATCTTAACTGCAATAAATAAAAAACAATTTCTTCATCGAAGAAAATAAGAAATTTCTCGAAAACATTCAATTAAGTTAGACAAACATATGCAACAAATGAAATAATCTAACTATCAAAAGAAAAAATTTCTCTATTTTGTGGTGTTGCTGAACTCGAATGTGTGCTATGCTGCAAGCCACACTTCATACATATATGTATGTATGTGTGTGTGATTGTGTGTGTTGCCAACATTAATGTGTTTGTGCATTTGCATTTATATTTGCATGTGTGTGTGTGTGTGTAATTTAAATTTCATTAAGACGACAATTTTTATTTCATTTTCTTCTTTTCATTTTACTTATAATTCTTGTTTGCGCGTTTATTTAATAAATTCCCAATTCATACCGAATGTTAAGACACTTTATAACAGCAGCAATAAAAAAAAAAAAACTGGCGTAACACTTTCTCTTCGTCATTGATACGAAAATGTGGAGTAGTGTAGAGAAGTGTGTGTATGGTTCTTTACGTTATTAAGTAGTTGTTGTTGCTGCTGCTGTTGTTGATAATAACAATGTTGTTGTTGCCCTGCATTTGTTAGCCAATGGAATTGCTGTGCTTTCTTGGTCTTACATGAATTAACATTTTTCATACGGCATTTCTGTTCGAATCGAATGTGTGTGTGTGTGTGCCTCTGCAGAACATAATCTTTTTTGACTTCACTACCGCGGCCCCTCCGTTCCCTTCTTGCTCCTATGTATGTCGATTGTTAAGAAGCTGTGAGCTGAAAAATGTAGAACTGATATTCATGCATTCTTCTTTTACTAAATGCCATAAGATTTCCATGGATACATATGAAAAACTTCAGTTTTAGACCTTAAAGTTAAACCGGTTTGTTTTTGGCTCGGCTTTAAACTGTTTGAAAATTTGGTTTGTGTGCTGTTTGCGGCTTTTTCTCCTTTTTATCTCTGTTTTCTTCATTCCAATTCCAATTCATTTCTTCGTTGTTTTTTTTTTTTTTTGTGGTCGTTTTTGTATTACGATTTGGTCTTTCATTTCTTCATCGCTTGTGTTTTCGTGATCTTACGTATACAACATCGGCTACAGCAACAGCGACCGACATCGGCAGTAGTAACAAATAAATCCGTTATTTGACCCAATTCTAAACTGAAAGCTAAACTACATAAATCCAAACGCAAGAAGAAAGAGTAGAAAACCTCGCAGACCCACAAGAAAGAAAAGAAAAGAAAATACGAGTATTACCAAGCAACTATAAAAGAAGAAGAAGAAGAAGAAGAAAAAAACTAAGCGCGAGAAAGTTTCATAATTATGTTAAGCATGTGAGTTGTTGTTGCTGCTGCTATTGCTGCTTGCTCGTTTTATTCATATATCAGTAAAATACACAAGCTCGAAAACTTGTACCCATTTAAATGGCGAAAGTAAGAATACCCGTACATATTTAGAAACTCGAGTGTAACTTCACATAAAGTAACGTTAGTGTACGTGTGTGTGTATGTGTGTATGTGTGTGTGTGTGTGTGTGTGTGGATTACATAAGAATTAATTCATCATTAAGAACAACCGCACGGTGGCCTAATATTTCAATAGAGTTAGTTTTATGGTACTTATAGACACTTGACTTGGATATTTTTAGTGGATATTAAAAACGTTTGTCTTCAAAAGAGAAGAAAAACGGTTGCCAATTAAATGATTAAATACTTACTTACTTACTTTTAATGGCACAACAACCCATGGAGGGCCTAGGCCGAGCTTTTCGCATCCACTCATGTTGTGCGTGTTATATTTGTACATGAATGGAAGGGACCTACAGTTTAATGCCGAATCCGAACGGCGAAGTGGAAAGCTTTTCATAGCAATTTTTACTCTTGTAGGTTTGCCATTGCCTGTCAAGAGGTGGCGCCGTGTAGAAAAATTATCTTTTCTACTTTTTGATTTTGCATGTGCCGAGATTCGAACCCCGGACACTCTGCTTAGAAGTCCAACGCACTACCACTACACCACAGCGACTACAAATGATTAAATGATGTATGGAAAGTTTATGATTTGCATTTGTTTTGCAGTAAAAATTTCTAAAAAGATAAATAATTTATTACAGTGATTCACAAACTATGCGTACTACTATACAGCATCTATCGATGAGTTGAGCGCTAGATGCTAGCAAATGCTCAAATGAGAGAACGAACGCATGCGAAAAAGAGAAACAGAGAGAGCGAGGGAGAGCGAGGGAGAGCAATGGCCCTATGACCTAATAATTTAATAAATAGTTATTTAAGATATTTTTGAGATACAGCTAGTGTTTTGAGAAAATAAATACTATCTAGCAACTTTGGAATTCTGATTTTTTACAACAAAATAAATTGAAAAGAGTTAATATTTGAAATGCTTACTCACACAAGTTTTATCTCATTACAAATACAAGCTGTACACAATGAATGTACATAAATATTATCTAAAATTTAAAGAAAGTCAAAGATTTGTTTAAAAAAAACAACTAATTCTTCACTACTCTTCACCACCAACACACTTCAACTTCATTTGTGTGAGTATGCGTGTGCGTGTGCGGCAGCAAACCACCGAATATTTTTTTTCGACTATCTTTCTTCTCTATAACGTTACTTGCAATGGATCAATGAACTTTATTGTGAAAACTGGAGCAAGACCCAAATTTCATGTGTTTTTTTTTCTTCGTTTCATTTGTATTGAAGCACTCTTTGATGGAAAGATTTATGCTTGTGGGTTTCTTCATTGTTTGTTGTTGCTGCTTGTTGTCTGACAGCAGCAGCAACAACAAAGAGTGTGATAAAAAGTGAGACGCACGCAGCTGGCACAGTAGTGGAGGAGTGTCGCCATGGCTTTCTACTTACAAAATATTTATGTATTTTTTTAAAAAAAACGCTTAATGACATATACTGACTATCAATTATTTATATAGCAAAAAAAAATATATATCAAGCAAATCTCTAATTGAAACACTTGCAATAATATAACATTCGTCATTTGTGTGAGCAGATTACTGATGCGTTAGTTAAATATTTTACCTGTTTTGATGCCAAACTTTTCTTAAATTTTAGAAAAGAAAAAGCTTCAAATAAATATTTAATATCTTAACACACTATTTTGTGTGCATTTTAAAAGTTATATTATTTCAGACTTATGATATTATATTATGTTATTATAATACTTATAACACAGGAGAAGAATAATATTGAATATTTTGTTTTCAATACTATTTGAGACTACTGTACTTAAAGCTTAGTCGAAAGTGTCGAAAGTCGAAAACATCTTTTTGCAATTTTTATGGTTTTCACATCAAATATATATTTTTTTTTCTACCAGTCCAACTCACTATTCCAAATTTTGTTGTATTTTTATCATAGCTCCTTTTATATTGTTTTTTTTTTTTTTTGTTTTGTTTTGAAGATTTCCCTTGAACGACAGATAGGCGTGGTTACTACCCAACGATAATAATGTTGTCATCAACTATTCTTGAAGCTACTGTGTACCGAATTTGGTTCTATTTGCATGACAATTTGCATTTATATTATGCTTTGAATATTTCATTTGTATGAGATATATGTAGGCTTGGCTATTGCCCGATATTGAAAAGTTTGTCAACAGTTATTCTAGATGCTATTCCAGTAAAGTATACCGAATTTAGTTGCGTTGGTTTAAGAATTTCGTTCACTATCATTTTTTGAAAATTTCACTTGTTTGGGAAATACCACGCCCACCACTTGCCCGATTCTTTCTATACAAAGATAGCTCTTTTATGCAATTAGATAGCTCTCCCTGCTCACAAGGTGATCTTAAAGGGGTAAAATATAAGACCCAACTCTCCTACATTTTCCTCCTTGAGCTGTTTCTCTGAAAGTACCCCCATTTCCAACTCTTAAAAAGGCTTCTATATGAAATTAAAGTAAAAAACCACCTGAAAACTAATTTCGGTTCATGGGAGCCTGAAAGTACCCCTATTTCCAACTCTTAAAAAGGCTTTTATACGAAAATAAAGTAAAAAACCACCTGAAAACTAATTTCAGTTCATGGGTGCCTCCTTAAGGGTTGGTAATGCGGGGCTAAGTTAATTGTTAAAAAGTAAGTATGTTCGGCAATATGTTGGAGAGTGAAAAATAATTGAGATTAGTCTTACATTTTAACATTCTAGCAGCGTATCCTGGTCAGCTGTAGGGTACCTGGTCGATTTTCATAAAACTGTCAACTTTGAGTGGGAGCATCCTTAAGCGTTGAAAATGGGGTGTTAGTTAATTAGGTAAAAATGTTGGAGAGGGAAAAATTAATGAAAGGTCGGTCTCTAGGATTACATTGGAAGCACGTGGGGCCTATTTCATAAAAAAGTTTATTTTGTTTGAGGGTTCCTTTAAGGGTGAAAGATGGAGGGAAAGTATTATGGAAAAATGTTGGCAATTGAAAATTAATGAAGGTCGGTATTACATTTTAACCCTCTAGGGGTTAAAACAACGCTTTTGTTTGTTCGGTTTTACATTACTTTACATTAACTCTCTTGAGGTTAAAATATAAAACCGGACATCAGGGGAGTAATTCGCCGATTTTCCTCACTGTTTTGACCTTGATGTGAGGCCGCTTGCCATTTTTGGTCACTCATTTTTTCCAGCATATCCAAATCGCATTTTTAAGAATCTGCATACAACACTATTCCTTAACTACTGCTCATAGCGTGTGTAGTGTATAAAAACTCTGCCTACCATATCTTTAGCGCCTGTGTCTGTTTAAGTAATAATAAATAATATTCGTTAATCGGAAATAAGTAGCATAAGAATATTTTGGAGGTACATAAGCAGGTATATAAAAGTTTCGGAAAAAATACAACTCATTAACCTAGTTTAAAACGCTTCCTACTATGACAAAGAACAATTCAAATTTATTTGTACACATTATTTTAAAATTAGATACTTACCATACACACCAGCTTGAATGCGGTTGTTTACTTAGGTATAGGTTCACATATGAATTTTTCATGTGTACGAGTATGTATGTACATACATACTGATACATATGCGACGTACATATGTATGGTATATTGTATATACATAGTTACTATGTATTGTAAATTGCCCTATTCTTTATCTGAAAGTTTTAGAAAAATCTGAAATAAAACAAATAAAAATTACAAAAAAATTAAGCAACGACAAAACAAATCAAGTAAATGTGTGACATTGTAAGCGGTCACGTAATTTAAAGCGTGAAAGTTATTATTGTTATTATTATTAATATTACCAACTGCCGCCACTGCTGAATTGTTTTGCGTTCATACGATTTGGCTTTTGCTTGCTAAGCTTTTTTTTTTCTTTGGCTGGCTGTTTTCATGAGTGTGAGTATGTTGGTGTTGGTGTGTGTGTGTGTGTGTGTGTGTGTGTGTGTGATTTTTTGTAACACAACTCACAAAGTTCATTCACATTTTGCACTCATTTTTATGCTCTTTAAATTTTCGATGATGTTTTTTTTTTTTTTGGTTTTTTGTTTCGTTTTTTTAGTAGCTGTTGTTTTGTGTTGTTCTTGTATTTCGGATAATCAAATTATAATATTTATTTGTTCGGTTGTTTCTTTTGTTGTTCTTGTATATTTTTTGGATTTCATTGATTTTGTTTTTTAACATTTGTTACTGCAAAAAATGTCTGAGCAAAAGCCATCGGCATCATTCATTTGCATAGCAGCAGCAGCAGCATCAGCATCAGCAAATTACAAGCAGCAGCAGAGGAGCAGCGCAGCAAAACGTGCTCTCATCTCATACAATTATTACATACTTACTATTTAATAGTCCAGTACGATTATGAATATTACTTATTTATACCTAATTAATATTAATTATTCATTGAAATTATTACTGCTGCACTAAAACGATGGTAATATATGAAATGAGTTGAACGTATTTACTAACAAATGAGTCTATCAATAATATTGAATGCATACGGACACGTAACACCACTCTGCCCGCTGCTCTCTTTCTCTCTCACTCGCTTCGCGTTTACGTTATGCTGTTTATTGCCTCCTCTCCCTACCGCTCTCGCTGTGGCATTGAAACACACTATTTTTACGAGTGTGTATATTGAATTAACGCATTCACTTAGAAATGAAAATAGTCTAAATAAAAGACACACTGTTTTTCTTTTCCTTTTTTTTGCTACCAATAACAAAAAGCAGCAACATCATAATTGCTACTGTTTCTGTTTCTGTTACTATTGGCATTGCTATTGTTGTTATATTGTTATTGTTCCGACCCTCACGTTGAGTCACGTTTGCGCTTTCATTTCATACAATTCATTCTCACGTGTGATTGGCATTCAGCAAGTTGTTTGCCATAGAGAACGTTTGCTAGTTGGTTTGCTCCAGCAACGTGGCCAATAATTCATGTTAAATATTATATATATTAACCCTCTTACGTCAAAGAAAATAAATTATCCGTTAAACATTATTATGCGGCGAAATTGATGGAAATTGAAATTTAAAAACCAATAATATTGTTATATTTGTATATTTGATTATTTTTGTGTTAGTTTTTTGAAATATACTAAAATATACTAGAAGACACATGAGATAATTTACGCTTCGGAGTGAACTCTATCAGTTATCTTTTTTCGTACATAAAATGTTTTTATGACTTGCTTTAGATTCATGTTCAGCCCCCTCTCAAAATTAGCTTTCATTGAAAAAAAAAAAAAAATCAGCCTTTAGAGGGTTAAGAAAAAAAAAAGCAAAAAAAAACAACAATATTTGCTATTACTATATTGAGCACATATTTCGCACATTTGCTAAAGGTTTAGGCCCAGAGATACCTACTTACACACATTAATTGTTAAATCACATTGTCTCGGGGCAGTTTGTTTAACTGAATCAATAGCATTTATAAAAATTACAATAGCATTCGCTTGCTAGAATGCTAGCCGTAAAAGTGTAAACTATTAAATCTAAGATCTGATGCAATTTACTTGTTTGTTTTTATTTATTTTATTTGTATTTTTTTTTTGTTAATTCGCTTGTATAGTTAGATAAGTTTTGTCCCGTTTCACATTTTTGTATCCGGCATACAGTTTTTATGCATGCATACAAAACACGGAAGTATAATTGCACCTGCTCATTTTGTGCTTTTGCATAGACGAATCACATTTTAATCTGATAAATGATTTTGTCGCCTTTGTGCATACTTATGCCCAAAGGTGTCGTTGTGTAATAAGTTTGAGAAGCATTGTTCATCACATAAGAATTAGAGCATGAATTGAGGGGCATACTTTTATAGATAAGGCCTATCTATCAAAGTATGCCTCACGTATTTTCTCTATAAAATGTGCACTGTTTATTTACATTGTAAAGGGCTTGTAAGTATATTATCCAAAGGCTCCACACACAGAAGTAGATAATACGAGTATGTAAGATGCTGGAGGGATCAGCGGAGGGGATAACAACAAATTGATTTTATTGTTTTTATGTGTTTTTTTTTTTAAAAAGAAAGGAAGAAAACCCAATTTCTAATATGCTTCGTAATGGAAGTTGAGTTACGCCTAGCCCTACTCTATTTAATGTAAGCCAGACTCTATACCAAACTTGATCATCAATTGCTTTAAACTTAAGACTTTGCTACGTTATATTTGCATTGCATTTGTTAAAAAAAATATATATATGTATTTAAAAATTAATATAAAATATTTTCAACTTATTTATATCACAATTCTGCAAATGGATATATAAGTACATACAATTTTCTCGATAGATGGCGTTCTAAGAAAAGTTTTATAAGCATTGACATATTTTCTCGTTTACAATGAATTCAAATTATTTCTATTTTTCTATTATACAATTGGTGTCTTCACCAATATTCTTCTTATTTTCATATATAATACTTATATTAGTCGCATCTGAGTAAACAACTAATTAATAAATGCAAGTGTATGTTCATGCATACATACATATATGTATGTAAGTGTGAATTTACTTCTCGTATCTTAAATTCAGTGAAATCTATAAATAGTTCTGCTTAATCATTTTAGTATTTATGTAATCTATTAAGAATAGTCCATTTTGTTCTATAGCTAGAGATAAGGAAGTCTATATTTTTTTCTCAAATGCTTTATTTTACAATTATTGAATGCATAGTTGGCAATAACTAGTAACATGTTTCGTTAGTTTAATCAGAAATCTGAAAAGAGATTATTATATAAATTTATTAGTTAATTTTTAATATTCATTTAATTATCATAAATTCTTGTCGAAGTGTCAATAATTACTAGCAATCCTACGCAGAAACAGGTGAAACAACAGATGTTTTTGAATTCTGTCAGTAGGCCAACGACAAATTAGTCTAGTGAACCTGCAAATTATAGAATTTGAAAATCGGTTGATTTTTTTCCAATTGAGAAGAGAAGGCTTGAGATTTATGAAAATGGAGTGCGAATACTCCAATTGGAGTACTTTCGACAGCACTGAGAATTGACATTTACAAATTTTTTACCCTTTTGAGTCCGATTGTACCTAAAAGATGTTTGATATATACCTATATCATCTATATATTTCAAATACGCTCAGCTTATTGATATTACCTGATTTCCTGAAACGTTTTGACCGTCCGAACGAATGAAAGAATCATCATTCATCGGCCGGTGTAAATGGTTTATCGTTGAAAAATGTTCAGGCGATACAAATGGTTACTAACAGGCCGTACTTTTCTTAAAAAGCACATGAATATATTCAGAATTTGATTCTTTTTTTCTTTCTTTATTGATACATTCAACACACTGGTTGTACCCCTATGAATTCAGAGCATTGTGTTGAATGGAAGGAAGAAGGAGGGAGAATGAGAGAGGCAATGGAATCACACAGGACACCTGTAAAGAGATAGACAGCCATTGTGGCAAGTGTTATACTTTTACCACAATGATCTTCGGTTTATCAGTGTCGACTATGACCGCATGTAGCGCCAAAGGCCGACCTTTTCGAAGTGAAAAGCTTTTCAATGGCAATTTTTTTACTCTTGTAGGTTTGCCATTGCCTGCCAAGAGGTTCTGTTGTGTTGAACTTGTTTGATTTTGCCTGTGCCGAGATTCGAACCTCGAACACTCTGCGTAACAGTCCAATACAATACCACTACGCAACTGCGACATATCAACACCGTGCTGAATATCTATTGTTGTTTGTTGTAATTCAACTAATCGTGTTCAATTGGCATCTTCTTTTTTCTTTCAATGGCATAACAACCTAGGCCGAGCTTTTCGAATCCACACATGTTGTGCGGGATATAAAATATAATTTTTGAATCCGAACGGCGGAGTCAATTTTTTTTTTTTAGGTTTGCCATTGCCTGACAAGAGGTGGTCACGTGTTACGAAAATAGCTTATTTCCTTTTTTTAATTTGTCTGTGCCGAGATTTGAAGCCCGGACAGCTGGCCAGCGCACTACCAACTACGCCACGGCAATGTTCAATTGGCTTCTTACTCACCATTAACTTGGCTCTAACATTTTATAATCTAATCGAGTTGATTTTTCCTGAAAATACATTTTTGCCATATTTAAAGAAATTCTAGAATGAATTTAGAACTTATGTATGAATCTTTTAAAAATATTTATCTTAAATTACAACTTGCCGTTTTATTTTGTTAATTTATTAATTTGACCTACCTTAAAACCCTGCATGAATTTGACTAAAAGGTGAACCTCACCGGAAATTATCCATCAAGTTTGATTTTTAAAAACTCGAGATATATACTTGTATTTACGGAAGTAAACATTTTCGAAAACTTATTGTTTTCAAATCCAATTATCCTTTTAAAGCTCCGCGTTTGGCGCTACATGCTTTCATAGTCGACATTGATAATAACTGAAGTTCATTGTGGTAAAGGCATAACACTAGCCACAGTGGCTGACTATCTCTTTATCGGTTTCCTGTGATTGCATTCCCTCTCTCATTGTCCTTCCTTCTTCCTCCCACTAATCAATCTTCCTTCCAATAAACACAATGCTCTGCATTTATAGGGGTACATCATGTGTGTTAAATGTTTAAAAAAAAAAATTAATCTAGGGCTCCAGACTTCTGAAAATGACAAAATATCTTTTGGAAAGGTTCCAATTCGTCATATTTGCTCGAAAAAAAAAATATCGCAAAAGAAAGTACATAAGTTGGAGATGGTTTCAAATCAATACCTATGCATTTCCATATTGTAAATGTGTCCAGTTACTTATTCGAAATACTGATTTCAGACAATTCAAACCTCTGTTATACATATATGTAAATAAAACGTTTGAATAAATTTTGCTGAAAGCAAATATCAATACGGACGGACGGACGGACGAACGGACGGACACCGATTGGTTACTACACACCTACCCGAATAAAGAAATGATTAATCGCAAACTTCATGTAGTAAGTATGTATTTATTTATAAGTTAATTTATTTATTGCATTGTTGACAGCGGTAATTGCGTAATCCTAGATTTGAAATATGTCGAGAATTGAATTTCCGATTGGCAAGCAGTAATTTCTGATGAAGAAGAACATATACAATGTACACAAGCACATACATATGGTATGGTCGTGTGTGTAAGTGTGCATGATGAGTGTGTTTGCATGTGTATGGAATATATTTTGCAACAATTCACAGCGTTATCATTAAAAATTCAACAAAAATTCAACAATCGGCTTGATTTTTGTTTTGTAAATTTTTTTTCCCCGTATTGATTTGTATTCAAAAATATTTTATACTATGTAGGTATCTATAGTAGTAGTATTGTTGTTGTTGTTGTTATTATTATTGGCTGCACTATTAATCACAACAACAACAACAACAACAACAAGAACAACTGCTAGAACGAGAACGACGACGACGACAGCGACGAAAGCGAACCGACGCTTTAGAAAAATGAGTGTCTAGAACATGTGAGCTAAGGGAGCGTTGCACTGGCATTTCTTCTATAATAACACGATGCACATTATCCAACACGTGACACATGGCAGGCAGGCAGGCTAGAGGCAGGCAAGAGGCAAGCAAGCGGCAGGCAGGCAGGCAGGCAGGCAGGCAAATAGGTAGAGGTAGAGAGTTGACTCGTACGGCAACCAGTACACAATCCACACAAATAAAATATTTCTACACTACATTACTTTTGCATCCATCCATCTATTCCCATTCAATCTATCAGTCCAACCACAATACAGTACGTGATGGAGCTGTGTGTTTTGTGGAGCTGTATGTTGTGGAGCAGTGTGTTGTTGGGCGATTGGTATATAAATAGCGCTGATTCTAACTTATAACAACAAGCAAGCAATAATAATAATAATAATAATATTTTTTTTTTTTTGTTGTTGTTTTTCGTTTTTTTCTGTGTTTGTTTGCTATTACGTTGGCTGTGTAAGCTTGGCATGTTTCGTAACAATCTGACGACAGCGACGTCGGCAACAACAACAACAAGAACAACGACAACAACGACGACGTCAAGATATGAGCATAGAACAAACAGAAATTACATATTGCTCAATATCAATTCGCTCAAGTCATTCCATTCAGTTCGTCAGCGTATTTGTTGTAATGCATTCAGTCCATCAGCCAGTGAGCCAATCTGTCAGTCAGACAGTCATTCAGTCAGACAGTCAGTCCGACATTCAATTAATTAGTCAAATAGTCAGTCAGTAGCTCAGTCAGCCAATTGTCACACAATCTCTAACAGCTCGTAATGAAAATGGAAATTTTTGTTGTGTTAGAAAATGTGAAATAACTAATTATGTATTAAATGTACTACTTAAGTACTACCAAGTACTTACTACCAGAGAGAATGCTAAGAATTTAGTAGTTTACAGATAATGTCCAAGACACATGAATGCTAACCTCTTTAATCAATAAGAATACGAGTGCGGGCATTTCGATGGCAAAGCGTTTTCCCTAATTGCGTAATTGCGCAATGTTACAGAAAATTCCCTCCTCTTTCAGCATTCCATAGTACATACTAATGCAATCAAAAACTAGTACACACAGTTTCGTAAACTACCAAGAATTCTCATTATATGGTACATTTGCAAAGTTTTGAATTTTCACATGAAAATGCTCAGCTTGAAGGAAGGATCCTGCGCTCGTTATTCTTGTCTTGTGTCACCTGGAGGAGCGTCACGTTTTTCAGATTGTGATGATTTGTTAAGCCATCGGTGATATAGAAAGGCGAAATTCTGGCACATTTACCTACTGCAAGTTTTCTTCATACATATGGTATTGATGTATGTACATATGTATGTAGTTGCGAGTATGATGAAATTTCCACGAATATGTTTTAATGACATTTTTCTAGTTGTTCGTAAACGTGTTTATATCTGAATAAATAATGCAGATACAGTCACGAGTGAAATTCATTTAAAATTATGTTGCTTGTATGTAAATTAGCAGACTCCTTTAACGGAACGGAATATCACTCCTACAATCGTCATATTTGCTCTAGTGTTGTAAAGCAACTAACTAAATCAGCAGCAGTAAGAATGCTAATGGATATATTAGCTGTTTTTTTTTCGTTTCACGCATATATAAGATTACTATTGCAGTGGCAAAAGAAACGCGCATCCATGTTTAGTTTTTTTGGGAACATAACGTGGCAGCGTGGCAATGTGGAACAAAAGTTTACTTACATACTTTATAGTTGGCACTACAACCGATCATCGGTCTTGATTTTGATGTGAGAAACGAAGAACGCGGAAGACAACCGAAAAAGTTTAAAGATGCCGAATGGCAAGCTTTACTCAATGAGGATGATAGTCAAACGGAAGAACAACTTGCAGAACAATTATGGTAAATGTGACCCAATAATGCATTTCTCAACGTTTAAAGCCATGGGATTGATTTTGAAGGTGGGAAGATGGGTGCCGCATGAATTGACTGAAAAACAGCAAGCAAATCGAAAAACCACCTGTGAAATGTTGCTCGCCAGGTACAAAAGAAAGTCATATCTTCATCGAATTGTTAATGTCGATGAAAAATGGATCTATTCCAAACGTAAACGAGAATTCCAAACGTAAACGATCATATGTTAAGCCCGGTACACCGGGCTCTGTGTGTGTTTTCTGATAAAATATATGTAGTCAAATTGCTTGCAACACCTGTTATTGCCCTTGAAAAAATGATTATACAAACTCAACGCACCTTTATGAACATTCAATGCATTGAACAACTTGATCGGTATACAATTTCAACGTAAATACGTTAAATATGTAAAGAGTAAAATTGCATATATAGTAACTATTAAAGTAGTTAAAAATGATAGATAAAAATTAACTTATTTTAAACTCAGTTGTATCAAAAGTTGAAAATTTGCTACTGCAATGTCCTCTCTATTTTATCCTCTATTGTACCTATCATAAGCTACAATGAATCCCATTTAAAGTAAAGTAAAGTACCTATCATAAATTCAAGAAAACATTGTTAATTCAGAGATAAAATTTATTAAGTAACCTTTTCGTTAAATAGAGTAATGGAACTGATAGGTACTTAAAAATTATTTGTGATTTAAAATCGTATACGATACGATCAAAATACTTTGTGAGCTATTGAATTTGGGGTTCAGTTACAGTTTTTAATTAATTTTTTAATTTTTCCTAACAAGAATTGTTCTTGTTAATCTTACGAAAACACCAAGGCATAACAAATTATCGCCCCGCCGTTCGGAGCAGCCGTTAAACTGTAAGTCCAACCATGTGGTATCACAATGGGTGGTTCTGGACTAAGGACAGACACTACAACCTACCCTAATCTAATGTATTGAAAAATGTATACTTTGTGATTTAGAAATTAGTTTAAAAAAACTATACAAATCATTTCGCCTCTCTTTGTGATTCAATTGAAAATATTTTGAAAGCTATATTCTCAATAGGTGTCGCTGTTTGGAAAGTCTTAAAATCATTGTGTTTTAGAATACTTACATTGAATAGAGAAACATATTGCTACCTCTACATCAAAAAGTACCATTTTGCAGAAAACGAAAGGATTGAAAATAAAATTTTGTGTTCAATTTGAGGTATGGGGTTGAAGAAATAAATGGCTTTAAAATTTTCTTTTTCGTAGAAAAACTCGCTGAGACTTATTTCTATTTGGGTTTTTAGGTAATTTTATACTATCTAAGCTATGTATATTTCGTCCAAAATGGAGATACGTGGTTGAAGAATAAAGGTAGCAGTATTACATTAATAACAATGTACCCCCTTGAGTTATCGTATTTATAAACATTGTTGGGCAGTCCCTTTGCACGCGTACATGGTACATCACAGCAAATTCACCGTGAGCGTGAGTTCACAAAAATCTTTCTAATTTTGAAATTAATTCAGAAAGAAAATGTCATAAGCGTGGGTGAGTGAGATTTTATCGTGCGTGAATTTAATTTATCCTTGACTCACGGTATTTTTTATTTTTAAAATAGAATACGCATTTCTAAATATTTTTGTAGGTACTTATTATAGGTACGTATTGTATATTTATTATACATATTGTAGAATGTATGTATGTATGTATGTATGTATTTTCTTATTTATTATTTTTTATCGTTCAATTGTATCTTGGAAAATAATTGAAGCTTTTGTGTAACTTTGTCTTAAACATACGTAGCCAAGGTGAGTGTTGTAGAAAAACAAAGTTTGAAAATTGAAGATGGTTTAAACAAGAATTCATCAGATCGTTAGGTCCTTACAGCTTATTCCCAGTAATTAATAATAATTTTAAGGGTATTCTATCTCTGTAACTATACAAGCATGTGTAACTTGCGTAAAAAAAATTGTCAAATATTTTAATAATATGAAAATTCTTTACTAAATTTTTTTACGTGAGTCGTAAGTTTTAGATCGTGAACGTTCGCGAGCGGGAGCGAAAATTAAAGGCTCATGTGTGAGTGTACGTGGCCTTAAAAATTCTGTCGTAAGCGTGCGTGATTGTGAGTCGAAACATTATTACTCGCTCATCTCTAATTTCGAGCAATCCATTTGTAATACATTAGGGAAAAAAGGAGCTGATTTAAGTAGGTATTGATAACTAGGACCACATGTATAATGTGTAATGTTCGACAGACATTTTTAAACTCATTAGCACGCATGTTATGGAGTGTCCATCTTTGATTTAAGGCTAAAGGATACGACTAAGTATCTAAAGCGATAAACTCATTGCCTTTGCAATAATTTCGAAGTTTTTCTTTGCGAACTAAGAATCGTCAACGTTAATTGAAAGTAGTGATACAGAATAGCATAACCGCATACCAGTAGTTGCTACTAGACGTGACCCACACATTTTTTTACGGCTTCGCAAACTTTGGGGGCGTATGAGTGATTTTTTTATATTTACACACATTTTGTATTAAACCGTTGATAATTTCTCTTTACTGTTTTCAGCAAATTAAATGCTATTGTCCTAACACACAGTTTTATGTGCATGCCTAGCCGAATAAGTACAAAGTATGCAAATTTAAGGTAAAAACTTATAAAATTGTTTTTTTTTTTTTAAATCTCTGAAGAATGTGAACAAGAACAAGCGAGATTACGGTTTCGACTTGTTCAGAATAATGCTGTATTTCATCGCTGACTACATTTTTCCTAGAAAAATTGCCAGTTTTTGGATTCCAGGCACTAAAACACCCTGAATAAATATAAAAAATCGCTCATACGCCCTAAAGTGTGCGAAGCCATAAAAAAGTCTGTAACGTCTAGGAGCAAAACCTAGTATGGGGTTTTGCGACTCTCTTCTATCACTTCTCTTCTTCGTTTAATGACACAACAGCCCATTAAGAGCATAGGCCCAGCTTTTCGCACCCACTCATGTTGTGCGTGTTACATATATTTGTATCACTACTGCTTTCAATTTATCTGGACGGTTCTTAGTTCGCAAATAGTTTTTTGCACTGTAATAAGTATACATATGTATCAAGACCAAAACTTTTTCAGCAATATTTTCACATTTATATTTCCTTTTTCTGATCGGATTTGTTTAAAAAAAAAGTTTATTAACTTATTTATAATTAGTATGCTGCTTTGTGAATGAATGCCTTACATTATTATTTTTTTTTTTATTTGAAAACGAATGACGTTAAGCAATATCTTAATAACTTTAAAAGTTTTGAGTTTCTTTTATAAAATTTCTATTGTGTACGTTGTAGAACTTCGAAACTCTTTCGACTGACTTACTCTACTGGCATTTAGTGAAAAGAAAAGAACTACACAACACGCTTACTGCTGTAGAGGTAATAAAAACTCTAATGATTTATTTAACCTAAATAGAGTACAACAATAATAAGAAGAAAACAAAGTTATTATAGAAAGTCATCCACTATGCATTTAGCGCCAGACCAACTCGTACTCGTACTCGTTGTTATTGGAAGTTGTCACAAATGAAACGAAAAAATTTTGAAATATAGGAACAACAAACAAAAAAGAGTAAGTAAGTAAGTAAGAAAGTAAGTAACTAGAGTAACCTCTGCTCTGCTCTGCTCTGCTCTGTTCTGCTCACTTCCTCTCCCGTGTTTCTCTATGTCCATGCAATTCCATATGGTTCCTGTGCTCTGCACTTACATACATTATATGTATACTTAGATACTTGTGTACTCAACTGTTAAATACACACATACATACATACCTCATACCTACGAATGATACTTGTGAACATTGTACGCCCTACTAAGAAACAAATAAACTTATGGATAACTATTGTTGTAAATTTGTTTCTGGGGCTGCCGTTATTGTGCTAATGACATTTATACAAAATACAAAATACTTCTAACTTGCGTCACCAGACTTTTCCTTCACACACATGCTCACCACACACTCTCTCTCTCCCGCTCTCTTTTGTAACCCTTTCTCCTCCATTAACAACAACAACATGCAGCACGAGCACAATCAACATTATCATTAACCCATTACCAAACACAAATTACGCATACATACATACACATGTGCATGTATTTGTATGTTTGTATACATGTATGTATGTATGTTTTTATAAAGAACAGAAATCACGTTCATATACCAAATGCGAGCAAGTGAACCAAGAGCGTGACTTCGTGTTTATACAAACAAATGTTTGTAAGTATGTATGTACCTACTATGTTTGTAGAATGCAACAGTAGTAGCAACAGGCAGGCAAACCAGCAAGCAAGCAACAACAACGCAACCCAGCAACAAGACAACAGCAAGATTTCAGCCAAGCCTAACTCACAATCAGTTACATTTGATTACTCAACATTACACACGACGGACGGGAAAACTGAATGTGCTGCAATGTGATCTTACCAGTATGTGATCGTACCAAATACAATAGATGTGGACAGGATGGCATGAAATTGCCTGAGGATGGGTATTGGTAACACACACACACAGCGGCGGCATACATTTGATAACCGGTATGACAAGCAGCCAACATGTTCAAATGCAACAAATGTGGTTAATGCGGCCGACTGTTTGCTGCTGCTGCTGCTGCTGTAACTAATGAAAAATTTCACTTTTACCAGTTTTGCGATAGATTATGAAAATGTGGGTTGCAACAAGTTGCATACGAGTTTCGCTATCAAACAAGTTTACGTGCCCATTCGTTGTATGAACTTGTATTTTTCTTATTGGTTTACTAATGCTGCATGAATGAAGGTGAAGGTTGGACTCAAGTGTGAGTTGTAAATACTTCTGGAGGTATGCGCTTTTAATTTTGTAAGCGGCTACCGGATACTTTGAGTTGAGCATAGAAATTTATAAACTAAAAGTTAATTGCAGTTATTCTTTATTGAAATGAGGCCTCTCTCTTCTGTGTTTAGTCTTATGGCTAAAGTAACCTAAACCAGCCTACCTGAAAAGATTCAAGATTACAGTCGGATCCATGGATTCTAGTTCTGTATCCTTTGTATTCTGGATAAGCTGCTTGCTTGTGTTCTAATAACAATTTTACAGACGTGTTCACCGTGTCTCGGAAATCTTAGACCCTCAAGTTATTCGAACATTTTTTACTTGGCTACCAAAAAAAACTCAGCAAACTTCCACATGACATTCAAATTGTAAGTAGGTATTCAAACAAGTTGCGTATGACATTCAGTCGGCGTTCAAGTGACTCTCCACTGCTCAGTCAAACCTGCTCGCTAAGGTTCTATTGACTTTCACATACAACACTCGGTTGGCGTGTTCTGTAGAGTGTCAGACGAGCACCTAACGAACGCTGCCGTCAGCCACAATCGTCATCAGCGCCGTTGTTGTCGTCGCTTACGTCGTTGCTGTTGCTATTGTTGTTGTTGTTGTTGTTGCTGCTCGCTGTGTATTGTTGATGGTTGAGACTATAACGTGTTGCTGCAACGTGACCACAATTACGGCAGAAATGCGCGATATTGGCCAGCAAAGTGAAAGAGGTATGTCTGTGAAAGCTTTTCTATTTCAATTGCGATTTAGCAGTCGTGGTTAACGGTTGTGCGAGCTATTCACTACCAGCGACAACACAAACTAAAGAAAAGAATCATAAAAAAAGAAAAACAACAAAACAAACGGCATCAACACGACAACGTTGCCCCCAAAACAGAAAGAACATCAAAATAAATAAATAAATAATTACAGAAAGAATATCTAGAATAACAATAAGAAAAACTAGAGATTTCCAAATAACAACAACAACAACAATTGGAATTGACGTTAGCAATAAAAAATAAAAAACAAAAATATATATAAATAAAACAATTCTGCATTATTAATCTGATTTTGAACTAGAAACATCTCAATCTCTAGCAAAAGAACCGAAATGATTTTTAGTTAATGTTTCATTCCGAGCAAATAAATTAGAAACGACGGTCACTCAACATTTTCACAATTGAAATGTTAAAAAATAGTTAACGAATAAACAAATTATGTTCTATTGTGTAGAAAATAGAACATAGAAAAGAAGAAGTGCTGAATTAATATTCGCACCCACCTCTGCAGAAAGTAAAGTTTTGTGTCGTGCTCGAATTTTTGCAACACATTCAAATGAGTATTAATAGTAATAAAAAAGAAAATACTGAATAAGAAAATGTTCTCAAATATTCATAAAAAATAATTATCATACATACATTTTTTGTTATAAACAACATAAACAAAAATAATATTAAGACACCTTCAGTTAAAAGAAAATTAAAACCACAACATTGAAAATGTCGATTGTTTGCACTTTAGAGCCCAAAGTTAATTTATTCAAAGGACCTAGCACTAAAAATGTTTTGCTTTTGAAAAATAACGCTATTAAGGCGACAGCAGCAGCAGCAACAACGGCAGCGGATATTATTAAGAACTACAACAACAGCATCAGCAATAACAACATCAACAGCAACAATATCTACATTAACTCCAAGGATAAAAGTATGTAGAAGAATTTCATTCCAAAGGATAACAGAACAAAACAAAAAATAAAAAAACGAAAAAATCTTATAAGTTTTTTAAACACTTTTGGGAATAGTTAAGGCAAGCCGATCAATGTCGACTGAAGAATCTGAAACAGAAAATCACAAATTGATTGAAAGTCTCAAAAGGATGATGTGCGACAAAAAGGCTTAACAGTATTGATTGTTGGTCGAAATTTATGCTATGTTATTTAAAAACACATAACATTCGAGTAAAGATTAAAAAAAAAATATAATAAAATACTTTAAATCTTCAAAAACAAATTGGCAGTGATATTCTGGTTTGCCTTTGTCTGCACCCTACGGAATCGTCTACTGTGACTTTCTGAGACACTTTTAGTTTTAGTTTTTTTATGTTTGGAAGAAAAGTTAGATCATGAAGTTATCTTGAAATCATATTTTCCAAAACAAAAATAGCGCAGGATTTGTTCAAGGAAATGTTCAGAATATTCTTAAGTATTTCGAAGGATAATCACAACCAGGGCCGTGGACCGTGGAGGAAAAGAGGGTATTCATATTTTTGTAATATTCACATAAATCTTAGTTTCCAAGCTGTGTAATTTTAACCAGTTTCGATTTCAGAACGATTTCCGGACATCAATTTTGAAAATTAGACAAAAAAAAAAAATTAATTAAATAGAAAAATATTTCATATTCATAAATTTATAAATTGCTACATATTTTGGTCTCCAAATTACTCTTAAAAAGCTTAAAAATTGTTACGTCTCACCTTGCTAAGAGGTAGTTTAGAAAATTAACAAAATAGAATATAATAAGAATAATTAAAATTGATCTAGATAAATTAACAAACTTGACATAGAAATTATAAACACAATATCACTGGTTTCCATATATTTTTCAGAAGCTACACCTGACCATACTTTTGCAAAAATATGTAAAAAAAAGAATGGGTAAATTTTTGCCAAATTTACATATCTTTCGAAAATTTAACAATTTTGCTTTAGGAAAACTTGATGCACGGGTCGTTTTAATAGTTATGGCTTATTCACAACTAAACACAATTTGTTATAAATTTGATCAAGCACCATAATTTATACGATTTTATTCAGTAATAATTCTAGATTTATTTCGAAATTCGTAAGTTGTAAATTTCACAAAGTGAAATGTTGTTGTGATGAATTTTTCTGTTTGTTACATTTACATTGATGCGTTTAGACTTTCAAACTTTCTATGAATTTTCTGCTTACTCCCTTCACATTCAAGTTGCTAAAAGTTTCAGAATAAAAATCATTATTAAAATCAAATAGAATTAAACTTAAAAAAATCTTGAGTAATTTATTTTATTTTATCGAAAAAATAAGGTGTTATTTTTTTTTCTTAATCGAACGTCTCTTAACAATGTTTTAAGTCCAGCTTTCCATTTATTCTTAAGCCTAAAACAGTTGATCTTATTGTGTGGGTTACGATAAACAAACTTTTTCTACGACAAATCCCAGCGAATACACGTACTCGCCCACTCGCACGAGAGCTGCGGATCGCATTATAAACAGATTGGTTCCCGGATCACACACAGTTCGGACTTCTCGGTGTAATGCGATAAGTGATTGGGGTGATGTGAATTATTTTAACGATTTTCAAAAACAACAGCTACAGATTAAAAAATCTTTCATTTAAAATTTTTTCAAAATTATAAGTATTTCTTATATGTTGAATTGAAAGTTATTGAAGTCAGATTATTGAAGTCATTGCATAAATATCGAAATGGGTCATTCTGGGCATAATTAGTTCGGCAAACGCTTAACTAGTTTTGATCAATAGTGAATGGCTGGAAAAAAGGTTAGAGACACTCAACTTGTTGTCATTTAATAAGCAAAGTTTTGTGTACAAGTAAGCTAAGAGTTTATGATATATAAAAGAGTATGTACTAATTGCGCAGTGATATATCTGAAATTATCACCGGATAAATACTTCGTCTTCAGCCGATGGCGTCTTGGCTAACGTTGTGATTTTGTGTTGTATTTTCATTTATGATTTTATAAGTTTTAGAAAAATAAATAAAATAAAATACTTCTTCTTTCTTTTAATGGAACAACAACGCAAGGAGGGCCTAGGCCGACCTTTTCGCATCCACCCATTTTGTGCGTTTTATATTTGTATATGAGTGGAATAAATACTGGCATATTTAACTTGAAATTAATGCAAACATACTCATATAACTAATGATAATAATAATATAATTCAGTGAGGAATTACTTAAAATTTTGTAAGCTCTAGTATATAAAAGGCTGATGTGAATTTTTTCCATAGCCGATTCTCTAGAGACTGGTGCACACTTAAGCAGAGTATGCAAACATCAGTTCGCTTTGGAATTTTCAATTCAAAACTTTTTATTAATATAAATTCTGCGGTACAAATGCATTACAAGTTCATTGAAAATCTCAGGCCTATGCAAAAAAGTTATGTAATCTACATAAATATGGTACATAGTGTTTGCATGTAATTCTAAACCCTCCCACACGCTTTCAAACATTAACGATTACTCATGTGTTAATGAGACTTGTTTCGATTAGTTTTAATGCGAAATTATACAAATGATATTTATTATTTAATGTTACAACATTTTACATTATTAAAAATGGTTATTACTTATAATGAAAACAACTCCACGTAAAGTGATATTATGGTACTCCATTTTTAAATTTGTATCTTTCACTTAAGTGATATGTTTGCCGTGCATTTTTTCATTATTTATTATATCTTTTTATTAATGAAGCAATTGTAGGAATTATAATTTTTTGCATAGTAATGCTTTGTTTTTGTAATAATTTAAATAAAGCAAAATCAAGAAGAAAAACACATTGAACTTAAGTGTTGATTAATCGCGCAAAAATGCAATAGTAAGCAATTGTGGTTTGTGTCTTTGATGAGTTGAGCATACTTTTTCTTAACTCATAGCGTATACATTAACCACACATTTCTTGATGATAACGGACAATATCGCAGGGCCAACACACTTTACTGCCCTAACTAATTGTTATTAAATTTTTGAAGTACTGAAAAGTTTAAAATTTACTATAATTGCTCCCTTGCCCTAATTTAAAAAACAAACTACTCTTTTGATTATTCTTATTCTTTAGATAATTTCACTTAATCCGCAATGAATTAGTTTTAAATTTTTTTTAACTTTACTGTTTTGTTGTTGCAGATTTATCAGTGAAGAATAATATTCCAGAGCCACAGCATCTCTATCAACAGCATCATCAGCATCATCATCATCAGGAGCAGCATAAACCACGAATTTCAGTGGTAGAATTTGTTGCACGACAGCATCAGCAACAGCAACAGCAACAGCAGCAACTACAACAACAACATCATCAGCATCTTTCAAATGACTCCAACTCCTCGCATTCATCAACGCATATCAACGGTGAATTATTGAATTGTAGTCGTTTTGCTGCTGCCATGCCCGAGGTTCTTAGCGCTGCAACAGTGAATAACAATATCAGCAACAACACCAACAACGTCAACAATATTAATTGTAATAACCATAATAATAAAGGTAATAAAGGCGCAACATTAGCAACAACACCTAAATTAACAGCAAACAAACTAGCAACAATGAATAACTTGAGAATGTCTTCGATTTCACCATCATTATCGATGAACGGCAGCTCCAATGAAGCCACTAATGGTGAGTTTAATCGAAGTGTATACTTTATTGTATTCTATTTATTTGAGGATAGAATAGTGAGACCCAGTCAGTGGAGCTCCCCCCCCCCCCTCCCTCGTTTAGTTGGTTTACTAAATCGTTTCGTTTTTGTTCTTGCATTTGCAGTTCATGGCCTTAACATGTACGGTGGCGGACCCATGAGTCCACAATCCAGCGATAGCGGTCACAGCATGTCTGAAATGCCGCACATGAATAGCAATGGCAAATACGTTGACTACAATGGACACAATCTCACCAAACAGCAAATCAACCATCACAAGGAGCTCTTCTCACAGCGCAAACAGCGTGAATTCACACCGGACAACAAGAAAGACGACAGCTACTGGGATCGGCGGCGACGCAATAATGAGGCTGCCAAGCGTAGTCGCGAAAAGAGACGTTACAACGACATGGTATTGGAGCAACGTGTCGTTGAATTGACCAAGGAAAACCACGTGCTCAAGGCGCAACTTGATGCCATCAAGGACAAATTCAATATATCTGGGGAGAATTTGGTGAGCGTCGAACAGATAATGGCCTCGTTGCCGACAAGTGAACAAGTCTTAAGTATTACAAAACGCGCCAAGATACAAGCAGCCGCAGCAGCAGTTGGAACCACTAATGGTTTCAGTGGATCGGGGAATGCAGTCGCTGGCACAGTCACGTCAGTACCCACCGCTGCTATGGTCTATGGTGGCATGCCGCCCAATTCAGTATCGCCGAATGGCATAGTGTCAGCATCAGCACCAATTCGAGAAGGCATAGTATCTGCTGCATCGCCTACCACATCCATCCCACCGCCACAGAAGCAACTTAGCAATTTGAGCCAACAACAAAACTCAAATGATGACAACAACACTCAGCAGCAACAGCAACAACACCAACAGCAACAACAACAAAGTGGGTTAATGTGCAGCAGCAGCAGCAGCAACAACAAATCATTGCAGCAGGTTATAAAAACTGTAAGCAGCCATTCACATATGCCGCCCACAGCATTAGCGCAGCACCATCCCCATGCAATTTCACCTGCAACTCAACATCACATGCAATTAGCAGCATCATCGGCAGCAGCAGCAGCGCAACTATCCACCGTCCAACAGCAGCACCACCAGCAGCATCAGCATCTACAACAGCAACAGTATCAGCAACAGCATCATCCACAAAACACAACTGCTGCTGATCACTACAATGGTAATGGTAATTTAATGTCGACCACTGCCGCAGCCGCCGCCGCCGCCGCCACTCATTCGCTGGAGCACACCACAAGGCAAATGCAATTGGCAGCAGCTGCCGCTGCAGCCAGCGGCGCTCCCACAGCACCGTCCAACCTGCAGAACCTGCATGTGCTGCAAGCGCTCAATCGCAACGTCAGCTGCGATGATCTGGATAATCTACGCAAAGTGGTAGCAGTTGTAGGCGCCGCTATCAACACCGGCCAAGCCGCTGAGTTGCCGCACAATGTAAGCGCCTTATACAACGGTGGCTCAACGGCAGTGCCATCATCACAAGCGCCAACTTCACTCTATGCACCGCCACAACAGCAACCAAATGTCTACAGTTTTTCCACAAAGGATACTACCGTTGTATCCGCCGCTGCCGCCGCCGCCACCGCTGCAGCCGCTGTGGCTGCCTACCATCTACAAACAACCACCACCACCGAATCAACTGTCAGCTCAAGCGCTGTAGATGCTGTAACATCGAGTTCGCCGTGTAGCGTGCATGCAACTAACATCAGTAGCGCCTCCTCAAGTGTACTCAACTTATCGCGCCGCGCATGCTCACCCACCTACGAACATATACTCTCCTCAACCACATCCTCATCATCTGCCTCGTCCGCCTGCTCGCGCCTCTCCTCATCTCTGTCATCGTCGGCTTCGTCGTCGGGTGCGATTTCCGGCGACGATGAACACGATGCCGTCGATGACGTGGACGTTGAACATCACACCAATATTGTGCACATTAGCACAACCAGCCCAAGCAGCATGGACTCAAATAATTGTCTGCCACTAAAATTGCGCCACAAATCGCACTTGGGCGACAAGGATGCCGCAGCCACAGCGCTCCTAGCCCTGCAGCACATCAAACAAGAACCGATTAGCAATCGCGCTTCACCGCCGGCCTGGACTGATAACGGTGACAATTCAAGTGACGAACGTGACTCGGGCATATCGATTGGCAGCGCCGAATGGAATGCACAATTTCAACAACGTAAAGTTATAGTGCCCAAAGTGGCTGAAACTTGTACAACCACGGCGACTGTGACAGTGTCGCCATCAGATCGTGAGCACATACTGAAATCACAATTAGCGCGTCTTGAATCTGAGGTAGCGAGCATCAAGAATATGATGATTCTATCGGCGGATCAGGGAACTGTAGCGTCGACCGATTTGAAGATGTAGAGAAATAAGAGGCAGCAAGAGAGAGAGGGGGAGAGGGAGAGGGAGAGGGAGAAAGAGGGAGAGGGAGAGAGGTTGCAAATGCAGAAGAAGCAAAAGAGCGTGTTGCGCCGCTCAAGCTAATGCATCGAGTATCAATGGAGAGAGAGGATAGACAATAAATTCTACACTTTTGGAGAACATTTGTGGAGAGCGAGCGGAGAGTGGAAAATATTTTTGATTTCGAGACAATTCTATCTTGTTTGGAGAGAACAGTTTATTACTATTACTTTGTGGGGTGTGATGATAAAAGCTAAAACAAAAACAAAAATGAGAACCATATGATACTGTATTCGTTAGTTGTCCTAGATACATTAGTAATAGTAACTAATCAATCGATGATACTTAAATTATAAGTGTAAAATAATGCATAATTATGTACGTCTGTATGTTTTTTAGTTGTAAGTTCTTACCATATTTACCATAATACATATGTACTACATAAGTATATCTACTATTGTGAATATTCTATATGCATATAAAACTATCTGGATCTCTGTTCCATTAATACAAATGTATAAAATATATATGAAAAAATAGTTGTATATTGAGTTGATATGTCTGTCTGTACGTATGTATGTATGTCGCTATTACTTTGCCAGTTTGAAAGGCACTGATTGTGTGTGTAGTTGAGTTGAATTGGTTGGATTGTTTTGGAACTGAGCACTTGCCGTTTCACTTTGGAAAGCGCCAATCCGAGAATTAATGAGATAGAATATGAGCTTAAGCAATCAACTAAAAATAAGCTGCACTGAAACAAATTTTCTTGTGCAAAAGATACTAACAAAACAAAAATATAATAATATTACATGCTCTTAAATAATATAAGAAAATATTATTATATATGAAAAGTACTTATCAAATCTTACAAATCATGATCCAAAAGGAAACCAAAAAATCTTGCTAATACTTAATTTTGTTCAACGCTTTGAGTCTTTCTCTCTCTCTCTCTCTCTATCTATCTCTCTATCGCTCTCTCTCTCTCTCTTCTTCTACACATACACACATACAAAATTGAGAGAGAGAAAGAATCACACACATAACATATAATCATCATGAATGAATGAATAAACTTAATTTTTAGAATTCTTCCCCTTTCTTTCAATTCATTCAATTGTAAATAATTGCATTATTTAGAAAGTTTATGAAATTTTTTTATTATTATTTTAATTAGTAAGTTACACATTACACGTACTCGTACTCGTACTCGTACATATTCTACATATGTAAATGTTAAAGAAAGAGCATATGCGAGTAATTAAAATATTTATCGATTGTTAATATTACATACAGACACACGCGCACACACACACACACACACACACACATATACTTACTATATACCAATATTTAATTAATTAATTAATTATTAATTAATAAACTTAAATAACCAATAAACACACAGCCACACACACACACACACACACACACATACATTTTATGAAAGTAAACTAAGTACACACATACATATACAATAATTACATACTTACATAAATACATATATGTACTCTTCACAAATATTACTTAGAGTATTTCTATTTTTATTAATTAAATGTTGAATTGATTGTAAAACATGTTGTACGATACACATACTATATATTTTCAAAATGCATACTATATACATACATACAATATTATATTATATATTTATATGTAAATGTTATTTATAACCAATGAATGATTAAAAAAAAAAAAATACAAATAAAAAATATATATATATATAATTAAATTAAATGAGGTTTTTGTTACACTACATAAATGATTAATAAGGAAAGAAGCACTACAGTGAGCTCATAGTCGAACCAGTCTTCAAAGAAGACTAGTACATCAAAGGCCCTTTTTGTGCCTACCGTTTACAAACTTAATACCAAACTATTGTATCTCTACCAAGCTAACATCTTTAACATCTGCGTGTACATCTGACAAAGCTGGCATGCCAATGAAGAATACCGTTTAGCTGTCAAAAAAAACCTGAAAAATTGTCTATGTGACGTAGGCCTCCTGCCAATTGTTATGCCAATTTATTTCTAACAAAATCTCGATCGTCTAACGGCAACCGGCCAACTTTCATTTATTTACAAAGTTCGAAATTTTCTCCCTTTTCCTCACTTTTCCCTTTTTTCTTTCTTACATTTAGCAGAAACATCAAACATTGTGCTCTTCTGTCCAATCGCTGGTAGCCTCATTGTGATCAAAATTGGCATGTCAGACACTTTGACAATATAAAAAATTTAATTGTATTAGTAAAAAAGTGTGAGTGTATTAGTGTTGGCATGCATGCAGCATTGGCAGGTGTAAACGCTGAGTAAGCAATGTACATCTTATTAGGATGCCAGAGGCTAACCGGTCTCTTAAAGAACAAAATGGTAAATGAAACACCTAAAAACAATCTGTCTAATGTTAGTAGAAAATAACAATGCAAAATTTCTGATTGGTGTAAAGCCAAAAAGAAAAGGCAAACTTTTCATATCCAACAACTTTGATTTGGACATCAAAGCTGTATTACATCAAATGAAAGAAAATTACCCTTTCAGACCCCAACCGTGAACTTGAACCGCCAATACAAAAAATTGTGTCCTTGTGGTATATATATATATATCTTGGGAAGAACTGACCTAGACAGTGTATTCTATCACAAAATCATCAAAAATCATCGTAGCAGAAAAAAGTATTATACTGTGTTATTCAATAACCGACCTTCCATGGTTAAGGCGTCACACCATATAGGTTATTTTGAATAGTAAATTTAAGATCCGGATTACTGCCCCATGAGCAATGGTAAATTGGGGAAATATATGATCCTTGATGACTACCATTACTTTATAACTTGACCAACTCGCTGCAGCAAAGCTAAATTCGACTTTTACAGTGGCGGAACTGTTTGTGCTGCCATTAATCAGCTTTGAGAACTGCTCCCTTAATAAGCTCATAATATGGTCAGAATGTTGAAAGGAACATTATACCTGATACCCGATTTCTGACTTTATTTAGACATTAGAGGTTCATGTTGATCTCCACGCTCACGTACAAATTTCTCTTTAGTTTCGTGACCTCCTCCGCTATAGCGTAGTATAAGATCGTGTATAAGGCAGTGCCTGTGGGCCGAGATCCTATCAGTTGAACCCGGGCCCGCACAGATCTAAGTCTAGCCCCGCATATATGTACGAGTATCTATACTATGGCCACAATGAAAACGATCAGTAATTTTAGCCGAAACTCTATAAACAACTTGACAAAGAATCGATGTAAACATTCGCAGTGGAAAATATCGTTTTCAAAACTAAGACTTATAAAATAGATACTACGAGCAAGTACGGGACAAGATCAGGATAAGGGTCTGATGATTTTAAATAGTGAAAGAGACATTCTTCTTGAATTTTCCTTGGATGATATTATTGATGTGCACGCTTCGTAAAAATAGCTAAAAGTTCCTTTATCTTAAATAAAATGTACAACAAATGAAGATAGTAATACATTTCATAAAATGTCCAATTACTTGTCTCTCAACACATGGAAAAGGGCCCCCACCATTAATTGGCCCCGAGCAGGTCTAAGTCTGGCCCTGCATATATATGTGTACGAGTATCTATACTGTAGATAAAAATTTAATTCAATTTCTTTACCATTACATAAAATCTAGTCCAACATCGACAAAAATTAAGTTAAAGTTTCTCTTTAAAAAAAAAAAAAAACTACATTGATTTTCGTGGAGAATCGTGAAAAATTCCAATCTTTGATACTACATGTCCTCATCCTTTGTATAGAAAGGTCCTAACTAACTAATTTTGTTGTTGTTTATTTTGTACTGAAGAATCAAAATACTTAAATAAATATCATCGAAAACATACTGTTTCAAATAGTTTTTATGAATCTTAAAATACATTTTTATTTTTTACAATATTATTTCACATTTTTGCTTCTCTGTGTAATAAATAAAAATAATATGTAATTGTATTGTATACCAAGGAGCCTATAAGTATGCAACACGTTGAATTATTTTAAAACACTCCTCACACACACAAAGCATTGGGTGTGTGGGTGTGTGGGTGTGTGGGTTTGTGGGTGTGTGCGTGTGATGCAAATAATCACCTCACAGCTAAGTTACAGTTCAAAAATCTTAAAGTTAGTGTAAATGTGTGAGTGCTATAAGAATTAGTGAAATCGGAATGATGACGTTATTCTCTCATATTTTATGGTAATGTGGAGAGCGGAAGTAAAAGAACGGAATGTATGGTATACTAAACATTGAAGTTACTGAGAGGCAAAAACCACCACAGGATTCAAACACAACCCAGCAAATCAAAAAACGAATGCTACCAGCAAGTGTATCCGCTTTGCTGTTATGAAAACAGAATGTTTCTATACCTTCAAACCATGATAAATTAATAATAACTAAAAAATCAGAAAATCACTAGACTACACATACGAATATGCAATTTTTACTGTAAGTAATTCATATATTGGTGCAATTATCTCGTACCGAAATTAATTACTTATATCTTTTACCAGAGTCTTTTTATACAATTTTTACACCGTATTTATGGATTTTTACTTCATACTTAAAATAAAATACGTATCATGTTCTATCCAGCTTTGCATCGTTTAAACTGTACTAAATTGAGCCCTTTTCAGCTCGGATCGAATGGTTTATTGGGAAGAATCATTGGCTGCAGTGAACACATACAAATCGCGAACAGAGAATTTCACTTAGTAAGCGCCTGCGTATGAGCGAGAAACGCCCGCTCCCTGCCTACCTGTGCAGAGTTCGTCTCTTTGTCAATGGGTTTTTGACATTGGATTGAAAATCGCGCCAGGATATCAACGAAGAAGAACACAATAATGATGTTTATGTTGATGATGATGATGATGACGCCGATGACGAACGATGGCGACGATGGCGCTTAATAATTTCGGTAGCTGTTTGTTACTGGTTTTGCGAGATTCTTGGTCGTGATGAACACAAAGAATAATCAGTCGTCAGTTTCGCTCAAGTGAGTGTTGTTCGTACAAGTGCAGCACTCGAAACGCCAGGCACCTACAGACAGACAGTCAGTCAGAGCGACAGACAGCCAGGCGGGCAAGCAGTGAGTATGAGCATTACGAAGGAATAAGTGTACGTGCGTGTGCGTGCGTGTGTGTGTCTGTGTGTGTGTGCGTGTAAATAATTGTTTGTATTAGAAGCTAAATATATACATACATATAATTTTAAAAGTTTTTATTATAAATATCTATACTGTTTTAAAACTTTCTGCAATAACCAAATATTCACCTAAAAGTATGCTATGTTTAATATGGTCGCTAAATTTACAAGTGATAGCTGAAGTAAAAAAATCCACGCCCAAAAAAATTTTAATAAAACTATTCATGGTATATGTATACATATGTACCTACCATGAATATTAGAGAAGATTACTAAGAACGAAACGTGTGAGTGCTATAAGAATTCCCCCCGATTTTAGTACTTCAACAATACGAGTAGATACCAGAAGACTTTAATTAATATTTATAAAATTCGGGAAATAATAACAAAAACAATTAATGCATTGAGCATTCAACAAGGTGCTTCTTTACTTCTTTTGGCCTGCTGCCGCCCCATTTTTTTTTTTTTTTTTTTGTTCTGCTACGAGTACGAGTTCTGCTTCTGCTCATTTTTCTACTTGCCTACGTCATTCAAAATGCGAGTGAGCAAACAGTGCATGTTGCCAGGCTCCTTTCTTATATATACATATACATACATAAATATGCATGCATACATCTTTTTTTATGTACCATATGTATGTATGTACCTATATATCGTTGGCACATAAAGGAGCCACTCCTGCTAGTGTTAAAAAATGAGCGTTTATGAATAGAAATGCCATACAAATGCCATACACAATTGCAATTTCGTATGTATTGTATGCACTTGTTTGTGTATATGTGAATGTTTTTTTTTTGTAATATTGGCACTGGCAGCAGGAAAGCACCGCATGCATGTGCTTGCCTGCATGTGAACAACAAGTGTCGTCGTTGCACAATTAGTGGAAGTATAGCGAGTACATTTAGACTTTCGTTCAACCAAGCAAAAAAAAAACAAAACGTTGCTGCGCTGATTTTGTTATGGATGGGTGTGTGTGTGTGTGTTTGTGTGTGTGGCGTTATGTGGCGAACGTTGTTTCGATTAATTCTACCGGCATTTAGATATGCAAACACATGTGCGGCAGAATAAACAAAGAGCAAGTCATGAATTTTTATAGCTGCTCTCGAACGAATACTCGTTTCCAACTTCATATTTTGTATTTATATATCTCCGTTCTCCGTACTTTCTCTCTATCATGGCAACAATCACTGCTGGAAGTGTATGCCGTTGACTATGAGGAGTGCAGTTCAACCCTTTGCCATCTCGCTTACAGTGAGGCATTGTCCAACTTCGTTAGATGATCGGGGCTAAGCAATTATTGTGGGTGATCCTTGGGCAACTCAGCTGCTCAATAACTTTTCAAGGGGATCGCCTAGGTGGCACCTTGACCAGTCTAACTCGCAACAAAGATGATGGCAGAAGTATTTCCTAATACCAGATGCACCTCATTGCCACAGCTCACTTTCTTTGGACTTGAACGTTGCGGGTGGTTATGTTGTCGTTTCCCCGTTTAAATTCAAATTTTAATTGGTCACCAAGGGATCAACCTTTTGCTTTAAAGCCTTTCCTCTAGCATTTTCTGGAGCCATTCCTTGCCTTAGATAGCTTTGGTACCCCTTTACTCCAGACCCACTTAAGCCCCTGCTTAGTTGTTAGTTGTCCAGTACACCTGGTTGTTCTAAGGCTGGCAGTTTAGAGGATTAGCGTACCATTGTCCTAGGGCGAGTGTCCTACATGCTGCAATTTCTCTCATTTGCCGCAGTCATTTGGGGCAGTGGTATTTACGACTCCAACCTTGTCAGTGAGTGTGGTTTTTCCTCTCAACTGCTGAAAAGGTTCTTCCAGTTCCATCTACACTGTTCCACCAGACTACATGTTGTGATGGCCGAACCAAAAGCCTTGATTGCGGCTTGGCTATCTGAAAGGACAACGTTGTCTGCCTTAAAAATTGGGTCCTGCATGCCTCTCAAATTTATTCATATTCCAGTTCCTTCATCTCAGTTTATCTTAGATATGTCCGTGAATGCTGTTATTCCGAAGTTATTTGTTCCATTCTCTCCGAGATGGCAGCAATACCTTAAGGATGTTGGTGAACGTCATGGACGGGAATTATTTGGAATTTGTCGCTCTTGTGACATAAGAAAACTCCCTACGTCGTAAGGGGACCAATGGACCTCTTTATATATTCGATGAAGAGATCTATTGGGAACAGATGCGAAAGATCTCTTGTAGCTCCTACGCAAGCAGATACCTTCGAATGTTGTTGAGGGGTATTTCTTGTTGATGGCTTTAACAATTTTGACTTCCTAAGCTTATAAATTTAATTTAACGATTCTTCCTACTTTTAGTGCGATTAAAAATCATTGAAGTTTTTTCCAATCAATGAGAAAAAATTCGATGTACCTATGAAATGCTCAGAAGACCAAAGAAATCAACGCTCAGTTTAGTAGTAGCAATCATCTAGAACGCGTCGCCGACTGTAACGGCAACGACAGGACAATGGTGATACGCCTCCGCTACGGGAGGCGTATACAAAGCTATTTAAAAATAATAGCCTGTGTACTGGTTGCAACTTTTTACGTTATATTTCTATTTCGGGAATCAATCAATGCATTCGAGCAGAACAAAGAGAAAATGAGTGCTGCGGCTGGAGGAGCAGCTGGTTTCGGATCAATGGTGATAGGCGCCAAAATACAGGAAGTAAGTGCTTGAGTAAAAAGTTTAAAACTGTATATCTCAAGATATTTTAATTAAATATACTAGATTAAATTAGGACCAAACAAGATTAATCGGAAGCAACAGCCACAACAACCAGAAACACAACCCACCACCCCCTTATCAATACTTGAGGCATCAAGTACATTAAACCCCGTTTACGAGTATTCTGAGGAAATTCACAGCGCCACCGAAAAGGATCTACAGCGACGCAAAGAACATTTGAATGCAGTCTGCAAGCGTTATAATCTACAATCTCATTACCCACCGAATCCATGGGAATTTTTCATATCCTCCGGGCACAATTTAGTCTGGTGTAATGTCTTCAAGGCGGCCAGCAGTACATGGATGTATTATTTTAACATTTTAGGTTCAGTTCTCCATTTCTCACATACATACTTACTCGTACATACTCGCAATACAAAACGTTTTAAAATTTTTCAGCTGGCTACGATATACGATTTCTACAGCGTACCGAGTCACAGCCGCTCGAATTGGCACGCAAACGTTTTCCACGTCCTGAACTCAACGAACTGCTCGAAAGCCTTCCATCCTCTCTGTCTTTTCTCTTCGTACGTGATCCATTTGCACGTATCGTCTCGGCATATCGCAACAAGCTCGAAGGTGGACGGAATTCCTTCTATAAAGTACTGGGGAACAAGATCATTCGTCAGTTTCGTCATCGGGCGAAAGGCGGCGACGGCGGCGGTGGCGGCGGCATTGTGCATTACCGGTCTGGACCCACTTTCGATGAGTTTTTACGTTTTCTAATTGAGCAATATGCGTTGGGAAAGCGATTTGACGAACACTGGGCCCCAGTGTACAGTTTTTGTACACCGTGCAGTGTTAATTTTACAATAATCGGTAAAGTGGAGACCTTTCAACGAGACAGTGAATTTATAATACGGCAGGCCGGTATTGAATCATTGCTGTTGGGCAAACTGCCGAAATTTAAGCTCAAGAAAATTGGAAATCTTTCATCTGGCAGAAAAACAGATGTCTTGGTGGAAAGGTAATTGTTTGTACTTGTATGTACGTAAATAGGTATTTAGAAGATGTGATTCGAAAAAGAAGAAGAATAAAATAAGTGGGAAATTTAAAGCCCGAGTAACCTTCATAACAGCACAGTACACTACCAACTACTCGCCGCGGCGACACTCATTACTCATTACTTATAGTACTCTAAAGGACATGATCAATCTGAGGTGCCTTCATGAAATGTCTCCAACATTGCGTGATCCTTTACCTAAAATTTCCACCTCTGTTTTCTGAGTAAAATGCGTTATTTATTAATCATACGACTATATTCTTTTCTCGATATGACCAGGCCGGCAACAACGTGGTGTTGACGCTTCACCAAATCAGTGCCAGTGTATTAAGTTTTGAAAGAAGGCAACATTAATTCCGCTTATCCTCTGAAGCAGCGGTGTGCACATTTTCAATTCGTGTTATGGAAAAGTATATGAGCAACAAAATGCTGCTTGCGCGACATTGACACACGTTTACTACAGGCTGTGCGCTCGATCATGCGCGTTCAGCTGTTCCTTTGTTCGCATTTCGGCGAAGCGAGTCAAATCAGTTGCTGTTCAGCACTTGTTGAAGCAAGACTTCGCTGTGGAATTTTTTCCAATTACAGTGAATACGCCAAGTTGAACTTCGTTTTTCTCTGCTTCACACACAAGCGCAATATATGATAATATGTGTGTGCCCATCACTGTTTAAAGTGGCACTACTCTTCCAGATGCACGAAAATCTTGAAAACATCTAATGCATGGTTTACATCTAATGTGTGGTTTACCGCAATCAGCAACGTTGTGACCACCACTTCTTCATATTGTTTGACTAAAGATATTTCGTCTAGACCCTTTTGAGATACGAGTAAAAGTCGTTCAACTTTTGACGCTTTTTACGCATTTCGACGGCAAGCCGTAGAGTTTGTGTCGTACAAAATTTCGCACGAATGCGAGAAAAGCTTTACGTCTGAAACGCTTGTTATGAAGTTTGACCTTAAATAATTGTATCAACGATGTGTATCGACTGAAGCCGCTGCGGCACAATGACTGAAATCGGTCTGATGAGGTACTCCCAATTAATTCATTAGTACCGGTCACATTGACGGACTACCTAAATGAGAACTATTGGTTTTGCCTCGAATGTATTAACCCAATATAGGTATTTTTATTGCTCTTTTCGGAAGAAATCAAATTTTTAAACCATTACAAGGGAAATACATATTACTCATAAAATTTGATCATAGATCAGTGACCCACAAAAATCAGTAAACTTGGTGTTAGTATAGATATACTTATGTAGATGCCTATAACTAAGATAATCACATCATTTCTTCTCCTTCTGCTTCTTCTTTTAATGGCACAACAGGCCCATGGAGAGCTTTGGCTGAGCTTTTCGCATCCACTCATGTTGTACGTGCTTGGCCTTTGGCGCTACATGCGGTCACACACAAGCGCAATATATGATAATATGTGTGTGTGCGCCCATCACTGTTTAAAGTGACACTGCTCTTCCAGATGCACGAAAATCTTGAAAACATCTAATGCTTCTAATGTGTCAACACTGATAAACTGAAGTTCATTGTGGTAAAGGCATAACACTTGCCACAATGTCTGATTGCATTCCCTCTCTCTCCCTCCTTCTTCTTTACACCTGTCAATCTTCCTTCCAATCAACGCAATGCTCTGCATTCATAGGGGTACACCCTGTGTGTTGAATGTAGGTATCAATTAAAAAAAAAAAATATTATATTTTTCTCACATCATTTCCCCTTTTTGCAGATACTTTTCGGAAATACGACGCGACATATTGGACCAATTGCTCAAAATTTACCGTTTAGACTTTGAACTTTTCGATTACAATTATTCAAAATATTACGACATAGTACAACAATACAGCACAATATTCGATACCACCTCAATGGCAAGTGCAACTATTAAGCAAGCGGCGCAGGTGCCGCAGAGCAGCACAACCACCATGCCGGCATCAAGTCAAAACTCAACCAAATAGAGCTGCTGCAAGCGGCAAGTTCGAGTTACGCGTAAGTGCAGCAGCGTGAGCGTGCAACTAACGATGAAGCTACTTTCCCCCCGCAAAACAATCTACATAATTCCAAAAGTACCTTAGTAAAGACATACATTTTTTCTAAACTTACGAGTATATACCATAGCATCAATAAATACATACACATATTTTGAGATAAAAATAAAAATAAAAAAATATAAATAAAAATAAAAATAAAAAACCACAAATCCAAAGTTTTCCAAATTTCAACAAAACTATTTGCCAAAAAAAAAAAACAAAAACAAAACTACTAGAAAATCTCAAAGCTCGAAATTAATTAATTAAATAAATAATTAGTTATGTATTTAATTTTATATTTTACTCAATGTATTTGAAATACGAATTTAACGCAACTTGAGAGACGGCGTCGAGAAGTTGCAGGAAGAAGTAAAGTAAAAATTATCTATGTATAGGCTATGTATGTTCGTATGTAAGTATGTATTTATGTATTTATGTACTTGCTATGTATGTAGGTAGGTAAGTAGTTAAATATGTACGTACTCGTACTCGTATATTTGTATTTGTATTCGCACATTATGTATGTATATATATATGTATGTATGTATGTATGTATGTATGTATATTTTTAAACTTGTATATTGCACCAAAGGTTATTGCATAATTAACCTTAATACTTTATTTTTCGAATTTTTTGAAAATCTAAAATCTAATAAAAAACCAAATATTGATATTTATAGTATACAAAACCGAATATAAGAAATTAAATAAAAAACATTAATAATAAATACAAAAATGCATGATTGTGAACTACAAAAAGTGAGAGTGGAAATCAAACAGGGTTACAATTTTTGTAGAGGTAAAACAAAAACAAAAACAAAAACCAAAACCAAAAACAAAAAAAAAACAAAAACAAAAATTCAAGAAAATGTTTTTCTTCAAAGGAGACGAACACTCGCAAACACTCACGAACAACTTGAATAACATAAGCGCATTGCAAATGAAAATGCATATGCAAAACCAAAACCAAAACCAAACAAATTTTAACCCTTTGGTAACTTTTGATGTGATGTTTAAATATAACTAAATATTTATTACTTATTTACGAGTATTCAATATGCTGTTATTGTATTACGATATATCGAATCTTTACGAAATAAAATCAACTTTTACTACGTTCAAAAATGTTTGCCCGCTATTATTATTATATTAATATCTACATACATATTTACTCTATCATCATGATAAATTTCGGTGTCACCCGCCGGCGCTGCAATAAAGCACCTCCATCATAGCATAGGGTATATTCATTACCATAGACCGTGTAAACTCGAAATTTTTGCGTGAATTTACAATTAACAATGATGAGAGGCTGTTAGGAGCGTTCTAAAGGAAGATACTCAGTAAGATCTACGGTCCAATATGCGTGGACGAAGTGTATCGAATAAGATGGAACCATAGGCAGTAAGCTAACACTGACATAGTGAAGTTTTATGAAGCACATAAAAAATCCAGCGGCTTCGCTAGCTGGATCATGTTGAGCGAATTGAAGAAGTCTCTCCCGCTAGAAGAGTGTTTTATTCGAGCCACGGTGGATGAACACGCAAAAGAGGATGTCCTAATCTCCGTTGGAAAGATCAGGTACTGGGCTACCTGACAGCAATTGGTCTTACCAACTGGAGCCAGCGCTCCATGCTGTTATGTAGCAGAGGCGACTGGCGAGGTGACCAAGACCGATCATTGGTTGTAGTGCCAGCTAAGTAAGTACGTTTACACGAAGGCACCATTTGATGAACATTTAAATCGACTTTTTGACACTTTAATTAGGATTTCATGTTTCTTTTAAATGAGCGTCAAGGCGTTTAAATCTCTGCAAAGGCAAAATAAACAAGGTATCCATCTCTTGGCAGGCAATGGCAAACTTCCCATAAGTAAGAACTGCCTAAGAAATGCTTCTCACTTCTCCGTTCTGATTCGGCATAAAACTGTTAGTCCACTACACGCATACAAATATAAAACGCACAATATAAGTAAGTAAATGCGATAAGCACGCTCTAGGACCTGCGTGGGCTTTTGTACCATTAAAATAAGAAGAAGACTATTATAAAAAGACTTTGTACAAATTTTTAAGTGAGTTGAAAATAATCAACTTACCCACAGACTGTCATCACACCACCACCATGACCTTAAACTCAGGGGAAACAAGATACAAGGTACATTGGTGATGTACTGTGTCATCAAATCTTTCGACTGGTACTTTTCACAGACCTGTCGAAGAGAGACCAAACCAGAGAGCAAACAAGTATGATAGAATACAAGATAGATAACAACATTAAGTGGTCGCTGTGGCGTAGTGGTAGTGCGTTGGACTGTTACGCAGAGTGTCCGGGGTTCAAATCTCGGCACAGGCAAAATCGAAAAATCAAAAAGTAGAAAAAATATTTTTTCTACACGGCACCGGCACCACCTCTTGTCAGGCAATGGCAAACCTACAAGAGTAAAAATTGCTATGAAAAGCTTTTCACTTCGCCGTTCGGATTCTGCATTAAACTGTAGGTCCCTTCCATTCATGTACAAATATAACACGCACAACATGAGTGGATGAGAAAAGCTCGGCCTAGGCCCCCCATGGGCTGTTGCGCCATTAAAAATAAGTCAGTAAAGTAACAACATTAAGTTAACCAATGTCGTCACGAACGTAATTTTTTTATATGTCAATGAATGTATGGAAGTAAAATATTTTTTTATTTGCTACATTACAGCCTCTTTCAATTTTGTGAGAGCCGAATAACGGACCTGCGCATGGCGTAATCTTGTATTCTATTATTCTTGGATACTGGCATCATGACTCGTTGCTGCTAACATTTACTAAAAACCAACAACAATTGAAAATATGAAGATGATGAGAAATTCTCTCTCTCTCTCTCTCTCCCCCTCTATTGAAACTCTCTTCTCGTGAGTCATAGTGATGCGAGAATCTACGATTATTACAACTTTTGAAATTAACTATACAACGATGAGTCGTCACACAGAGATTTGCTATGTATATGACTCATTAAAGTCAAAAAAGTGGCATGTAAATGGATTTAATTATTTTCTACAAAGACATTAAGGGTAACGAAAACGCCGACATAGCAGCACGCGGTATCGCCTCTTCACCATGCTTGCACTACATGCCAAACAACATGATCTCCTCATGCTAAACGAATACATGCTATATAAAAAAAAACTGAAGAGACATCATTCAAACACAGATACACAAACTTCAATCCTTCCCAAAACACCACTCGCTATCCGCCCAATATTTCAAGACATCATTAGTCTTCAGTATGTTATTGTATATTATACCTAAATAAATAAAAAAAACGAATAAATATATATTGTACACATAAAGAAGAAGTTTCTTATATCATATTTATTGTTTTATATATTTTCTTTAATATTTAAAGGGTTTCGTTTTTGTTTGTTTTTAAAATAGCTTAAAATTACACAAAAGCAAGTTATATTATTTATATTTTTGCAGCTTCAAATGGGAGTGCAAAAGTTATAAAACACATTCATTGTTGATGTAGTTTTCTACACCTTTGCTGAATAAAAGAAAAAGAAATACATATAATTCACACTCTTTGTAGTACTGAAAAAGTTCATAATTTTTTCAACAAAAAAAAAAAATGGAAAACTTAAATATATATGTAAATTATTAGTACAAAAAAAGTTGAGTTTCGTTAATATTAACTTTCATTATAGTTTTTAAGCTTTCTAAGCGGGTACTGCGCACTTTAGCGCTCAAACAAACGTTGTCGCTCCTTGAAATCAATCACCATTTGTTTTTTGTTTCTTTTCATCACGTCGATTGTCGTTGCCACGACGTTTACGATTGCCATGACCATGATGGGCATGACCATGTCCCTTGTGTTTAAGTTGATTGCGTCGCTGCTTCATCTGCTCGACCGCTTTCTGAAGGTAGGCAGCTTCTTCCTCGGTGGAGAGAGTGCGAAGCGTAAGTTCAATGTCTTTAAGCTTTAGCTATAAAATGAAATTAAAAACGACCAATGAATTATAAATACCAATAGAGACAAATAATTTTTGCTATTTTTATTTACCTTCTTGTCTGCCAATTTTGAAAGATATTTGGCTGCAGCATCAGCTTCATGGAAGCGAATGTGTCCATCATTATCGCCCTTGCTGAAATCAATGTATGCGATTTCCCAGTCGCATTCAATTTTCTCGAGAGCTTCCCGCAATATTTCGCGACTGATGGTTGCATCTGTGACACCTTCAAAGAAGAGTACAGTGCCCTTGGGCAAATCAATAGTAGTCTCCTCCTCGACAGTTTTGGCCTTTGATTTCTTCGACTTTGCTTTCATTTCCTCTTTCTTGTCTTCGAGGTATTTGTCCTGCCACTTGCGTATGAGTTCACGTTCTTGGAAAACAACCTACAATAAAAAAAAAGTAAGAGTAAGTTGCTCTACGAACTTTTACTTAACCATTCCCATGCCATCAGACCCAGCCATACCTTATCTTTCTCAATAAACTCTTGGGTTTGCTCCTTCTTTTCGAAGGTAACAAATACGCTACCCTTGAACTTGTACTTCTTCGTTGGTTTGTCCAGATACTTGCGCATACTGATGTTGACCACCTTCTCGTAGAGACCGAAAAACTCAATCAATGCTGACATATCCGTATCAAGTGGGAAACCTTTTGCATAGGCCGTGCGGGACATGATCTCTTTACGGCGCTCTTCGTTGTGCTCTGGTATGGGACGCTCTGGATGGCGGCGCAATTTCTGCTTATCGTCGCTAACCTCCACTAGCCCCTCATCAGATTTCATTAGTGCATCAACGATAACCTCTGGCTCGCTGCTCAGCGAATTAAGACGCTTAAATTTGATCATGACCGAGATTGGTACCCAGCCCTCTTCATCTTTCGAAATCTGCTCCAAAAGGAATTTATCTCGATTCAAATTTGCATCACCAAAATAGTACTCCACTTGGCGTATGATGCTGCGTTCAAGTTTACTTAAATCACCATCACCGTTTTCATCTCCGATTTCCCTATCATCTGCAGCTTCATTTTCATCTGAAGCTTTCTTGTCAACTTCAGCTTTTTTTTCATCTGAAGCTTCTTTTTCTTCCTTATCATCCTTTTCTTCTCTTGCTTCTTTGGCATTTTCATCAACCTCCATCTCAGGTTTTTCAACTTCGCCGGCTACGGCGCCGTCGCCGTCGCCGGCGACGGCTTTAGTGGAAACGTCTTCTTTTTCATTCTTGGCTACTTCTTCGGTGGGTTTATCAGCAACATCAGCCATTTTTTTCCTAAAAAATTATTAATTTATTGCATATTTGTGAAGAAATTTGCAGAAATTTTGAAGTTACCTTTAATTTTACAAAATTTTAGCGGAAATTATAAAAATAAACACGTGTGAACGGCAAGCAATCACGTTTTAAAGTAGACAAAGTAAAATGAAATGGTTAAAAATCGGAAAAATACAAGGTTGCTTTTTAAGTACCGCAGATGGATGCATTTAAAAGTAACTTTATTTCTATCTTCATGGCCCTTTTTACTTACGATATAGCCAGTGTTGCCAAATCTGGGATTTCAAATCCTACCAGAATTACTAAAAATAAATTAGTTTTAAAAAACTCCACCATATTATTTACACAAAACTTGCCAGAGCAAAACTTTTACGGCGTAAGTAGACGGGCAAATTAAAAGGCATCATAATTGAAAAATATAACTGAGCCAAGTAAACAGTTGTGTCAGGTCGAAGAAATGTCCTGCCGCCATATAAAACAATGTCTTCTAATAAAAGAAAAGTAACGAAAAAAACCAGTCACTTAATAAAAACTTTTTCGCGTCTTACTTTTAAAAATCCACCAGATCTGGTGGAAAAATCACCAATGGGGCAACACTGAACGTAGCTGTAAGTGTAGCGAGAGTTACATTAATTCTTCGAAATATAAATATTTTCTTATCGCGATATCATTTATTGTCTCATATTTTTATAGAGATATTAATAAATTTAGCTCCCAAATATATGTACTAAATACTTTTTTTTCAAAAAGTAAATGAGACGGGTGGAAATTTTCAAACGTTAAAGTCTTAAACGCATTGACTTAATGGCGAGAAAGTGACCAACGCCATCGCGATGAGAGCTAGATATGACACAATGTCTGGTCTGGTACTTTGGTAGTAAGAAGAGAACAATCTGTTAAAGAACGCGAACGGGAAAATTAGAAATAATTGTTATTAAGTGCTAGGCAGAGTCCCAACGATTAATCAGTATCGGCCTAAAGTTAGGGTACTGGCATCGGTTCGGCATTGGCCAAAAATTGCCGATCATTTAACAAATGCTTTTGATTTAAAAACAATAATATTTTATTATAAAACTTAAATTTTAACCTATATCTTACATGTAATGTTTTGTTTTTCATTATTTCAATATTAAAATATAAAGATAGATGAATAGAAAACCTATTTTCACCGCATTGACATGGGCCTAAGCTTAGCCGATCATCGTAGTCGTAATCGTTCGGACCTAGTGCTATGTGAAAACAGTTGTTTAAGAAAAAATTAATTTTTAAATTATTAGAAAAGTTCGTTTTTCCATTTTAAATGCAATTTAAAAAGCAACAATATGCAAAAGGAGAATCATGTTATTTTTCCTTTTTAGCCCCCTGAAACAAAATAGTTCCACTCTTTTTTTTTGGCATTTATTGTAAAACATCATTTTAATTTTGATAACTACTTTAGTTTTATAGTAATACGAAGAAGTACGTTGGTTTTATTTTGGTGTAGGAAAATAAAAATTACTAGCACGATGTGTTTTGAAGAACTCAGAACCTTTTTCCTCATAATCTTTTTTAGTTGTAAGATAACTGCCAAAGTCCGGCGACGCCGAGAAATCTCTAGCACCAAGCCAAGCGTCAAGCTCAGGTAATTGTGCTTCAGTAATGCTGTACGTTGACTGAAATGGGCGCATTTGAAGAAATTCCTTCGTTAAGCGTTCTTTTAAACCAGGAAACTTTACACATCCACCAGTCATAAATACGGTATCAACTAAACGTTGTTGTTCGCCGCTGGGAAATAGTTTCAACACAAAGTCAATTAGGTCGGCAAGCCCAGCCTCTGGGTTGCCTATGATACTCGGTTGGAAAAGAATCTCAGCGGCACGAATGGACTCCACACCGAAATGCAGTTGATAGTTTTCAGCTTCGTCATTTAACAATAACGGCGCTTCTTCAAACTTTGGATCGTGTTGCCGCAGAATATTCTCGCATTCTAAAAGTTTTTCATTCTCAATTTCACTGTCGCTGTCGTTGTCACGATTAATCACTTTGTAGACATCCCAATCCTTGTCATCAATACCGAACTCATCCACGCCTTTGTCGTTCTGTGCCAGCAGTGATATGATGCGCATACGCTCTTGTGCCGCAGGAGTGTGCCTCTTAGCAATTTCCTGGCGACGCGCTTTACGAATTTCTTTACTTTTAAGAATCCTAGACCTTTTGTCCTTTGTCTCTGAAATCCATTTGTCCAGCGAAATCTGTGGAGGAGGTTTTAAAGCAATTGGTACTTTTTCTTTTGGTGTTGGAGGTGAATTTTCCGTATTTGCTGAGTCCAATTGTTTCTGTTTTGACTGATTTATGCGGCCACGTAGAGTGGAAATTAATTTGTCCAGATCCTCCAAATTAGTCAGCTTATTCTGCTGCAAAGCAATTTGGAATTTGCCTGTATCGCCGTCAGTATAGAGCTCCCGAATGTTACTCATAAGCTGCAATTGCTGCTCATCAGCTACATTTTTTTCTCTAGCACGACGAGAATTTGATTCAATTAAACGGCGTGCAAGTTCTCTTCGCTTTTCAACTTTCTGCTCTAAAGTGAGAGGGGAAACTTGAAGCGGCGCGGTATACGGCAGCTGAATTTTCTTCACGTGTTCTGTATAGTAATCGAACTGTGACCAGTTTTGTAATTCTTGTTGATAGTCCATGGCCACGGAACTGTTTTGATGCACCAGCGCTTCCATGCGACTTATGGTGATTGCATTAAGATGCACAGGATACTTCATTTGCATGAGCCGATACAAGTATGTAATAATATGATAGCCACCGATGTTAAGACGACGCACGCGATCAACTTGTAAGCGTCCATCCAGCACGGGAATTACGTGAGTAGTGTAGTAGCCAAAAGACAAAATAAGTGCATCAGGATTTTGAAGATTACGTTGATAGCTAAGTACAGAGTCGATGCCATAGCAAAGGGCTGGAACGCCGTAGCATTCGAATAGCAGCTCATTCATTTGTTGTCTGCAGTAATTCGGATTGCAAATCGCTTCGGTTAACAGGATTGAATGTGGCACATTGCTTTCACTGTCAATATTCAAATTGGCAAATATGTAGTCGAATACTTTTTCTTGATTGTAAAAGTGCGTGACAACATTTCGATCGAATTGAGTCTTCAGCTGCAAACGCACCGCTTCAATATTAACAATGTCATTTCCAACCTGAAAGCCGGGACTTGTTACACACTCGGCAGCAGCATCTTTTTTGCGATCTTTCCTAGGTTTGGCAATTAAGTTACGAAACTCCAAGACCGGTGAATTGCTGCTGCTCCACCCAACTCGACACTTGCAAGATCCATTATCAATAACAATGCACTCGTTTTCCGGAGTCGGGTTTTCTAAACCAGTGTCCATAACTACCACTAGTGGACATGCAAATTTGTGCTTTTGATTGAAACAGAATTTATTTATTTTTCGCTATACAAAATATACAAATCGTGGATAAACACAGTGTTGCTATTTTTAGTACGAATTAGCGAAATGAAAGCTTGCGTCGTGAATCTATGTGCCACTCTTTTGTCCCACAGTTCAAATGTTTGATCCATGCAAGTATTTTTTTTTTTTTCGTTTTCGAATCACTAAATTTGAATTTTAATTGCTTAATTTAGGACATCATCCGGCAATAGGAAATATGCTTACCTAAAATAAGTTCTTTTTTTATAATCCGATGTTTGCGATTTTCGCAACAAATAATCTAGACGCTACGTTAAAATACTGCGAGAATTGGGTTTATGCTTCAGTATTTTTTCTGATATAACTTCTCTGAATTCACTTTAACTAGAATTCTCTGATTTAAACTTTATGGAAAACCTCTTCTTCTTCTTCTTTAATGGCACAACAGCCCAAAGGCATAGGACGAGCTTTTTCTATCTATTCATATTGTGTGGGTTATATTTGTACTAAAATGGAAGAAAGCCACAATTTTACTTAGGCAATTTTTACTCTTGTAGGCGTCCTGTACAAAAATTGTTTTGCCGAGACTTGAATTCGCTCTCTTCGCAGCAGTCCAATACACTAGAAACCCTCTTACTGGCTATAATAAAGAGAGATATACAAATTTTAGCTTGAGTTCGGGATATTTTTTTGCGAATTGGACAAACATACAACAAATAACATAAACAAATAACAAAAAATCAGAATTATATAGCAGACTTTCGTTAAATATCTGAAAAATGTGTGTCAGTTCAAAGACATTTTGCCATATAAAAGTAGTCTCCATTCAAATAAAATTAAAATGAATTTTGGTTTTTGTAAATTATATATAACTAGTTTGCTTGCTTTTATTATAAGTACTAAAATTACTCCTTTTTAAGCAACACAAAATTGAGGGAAATTGCGAAATTTAGGTAACCCTGCGTATTTGTGAACTATTATCTACCATGTTTTGTTGCTAATCAGCGTTGATATTAATTATTGTGTCAACTGAAAACTGAGTGCTTTTTGTCAAGTTATAATGGAACTCTTTAGAACAGGGCTGGAAATTGCAGAAAAATATTGCTTTGTTTTATCTAGATGACCGATACAAATATTTATATATTTTATATATAATATTAAAAACACCGCCTTTGGTTCTACATAATAACATAAAAGGTATAGTTCACATGGCTGAATCGAATGGAGTTATAGAGCAATACCCTATCTAATTCTTAACAAATCGTTACTAAACACTTGTTCGTAGTGTTTACTATAACCGTTTTTTGCCATTCCAAAAAAAACAAACTGGAAAAAAAAATTAAAAAAAAAAAAAAATTTTACTGTTGTAATCAATATTATCTTTGATTAAATTTGGTAATATTGGCATTAATTTAATTATTATACTAAATCAGCTCGCCAAAATGTGTAGAGGAAAGCATCTAATGGAACCTGAAATAAATGTGTTCAAATCTTTTCGCCAAAACGGGGAAATCTATGAGAGAAATCCCAAAAATCGTCAAGTCCTCTACGAAGAGTGTTTTTACAGCGCTTCATACAACAAAAACGGTAGAAACCCGAGGACGTCCCCGCAAATTGAGTCCTTCTGATAAAAATATGTTGCTGATTAATGCCAAAAAGAACACATTTTTATAGTCACGCGAGCTCAAAGACACCACAAGACTTCAAGTCACTGACAGAACAATTCGCCGTGTTCTAGTAGAGAACAATCTCCTGGCTAGGGTTCGCAGAAAAGTTCGAATATCATGGGCAAGTAGCATCAAATACCAAATAATCCGTTACAAATTACTTTGCTACAATAGGCTGAGGAAAATACTTGTATGCCGCTAAAATGGCGTTTACAACATGATAACAATCTTAAACTCACAGCAAAGTATACGAAAAATTGGTTGCAAACATAAAAACTCGACATTTTGAAGTGGCCGTCCCAATCACCTGACGTAAATCCGATTGAGAATTTGTGCATGACCTGAAGATAGAAGTTGGAAAGCATAACCCATCAAATGTCGAAGAATTGTGGCGAATCGTTCAGGAAGCCTGATACTCTATTCCGATTGCAAAATTTCAAAAACTTGTGGACTCTAAATGTTGTTAACATGGTAAATAACGGTTACAAGTAGTAGACAATACCAACAAGTGTAAGTAATATTTTTTAGAAAGACTACTGTTCAAGTATTGTGAACTAGCCATATGAATCGAATGGAGTTATATACACTATACCTTTTATGTCATTATATAGAACCAAAGGTGGTGTTTCTATTATATAAACTAAACTTTCTTTTTAAAACAAATATATCTATGTCATTTTATTAAGGATGAAATGTATTACGTACATAGAAGAGTGTATATCCTTTACCTCCTGTTTTAATAAGTAGTTAGGTAAGCACCATTGTCCATATATTTTATTTTATCGATACTTTTCGAAATGACCAAAAGCAAAATCATATTCGAACGATAAAATAACTTTTTTCTCTCTGGCAAACATAATTATCATTAAACCTGTTTAAATACCTCAGATATACTCTAACAATTTGATCTTTTCTAATTCGGAAATAATATCCCAAATTTAAACATAAATAAACTTTTGGTTAAAAATAACCAAAGCTGATTACAACTTATTCTTCGAATTTGAATCTTCGTCTTATACATGGTATATCTTAATATAAATAATCGAATAAAAATATGATAAGTAAATAAATTGCCCAATTTCCACGCTGTATTATTTTTATCCATCCCATTGTTTTACACATAGAGAAGATCACAATATCAACAAAATGGTGTCAGCAGCAATGTGTTATCTTTCTCAATCGATTCAGGAAGATCTATCTTTGATAATTCGATTGATGAAAGATTGCTATGTATGTTCTTCTTCTACTTGTTCAAGTTTAACAGCTTCAGCTGTAAAATCATCATATATACTTTGCTCTAATACTTCTGTTGAATCATTTCTGGTCTGTAGGTCTTTTTCAATTGTGCGGATGGAAGGAATTTGATGTTCTTTCTCTATTTCTTCAAGTTTAACAGCTTCAGCTGTAAAATCATCATATATACATTGCTCTAATACTTCTGTTGAATCATTTCTGGTCTGTAGGTCTTTTTGAATTGTGCGGATGGAAGGAATTTGATGTTCTTTCTCTATTTCTTCAAGTTTAACAGCTTCAGCTGTAAAATCATCATATATACATTGCTCTAATACTTCTGTTGAATCATTTCTGGTCTGTAGGTCTTTTTGAATTGTGCGGATGGAAGGAATTTGTTGTTCTTTTTCTATTTCTTCAAGTTTAACAGCTTCAGCTGTAAAATCATCATATATACATTGCTCTAATACTTCTGTTGAATCATTTCTGGTCTGTAGGTCTTTTTGAATTGTGGGGATGGAAGGAATTTGATGTTCTTTCTCTATTTCTTCAAGTTTAACAGCTTCAGCTGTAAAATCATCATATATACATTGCTCTAATACTTCTGTTGAATCATTTCTGGTCTGTAGGTCTTTTTGAATTGTGGGGATGGAAGGAATTTGATGTTCTTTCTCTATTTCTTCAAGTTTAACAGCTTCAGCTGTAAAATCATCATATATACATTGCTCTAATACTTCTGTTGAATCATTTCTGGCCTGTAGGTCTTTTTGAATTGTGCGGATGGAAGGAAAATGATGTTCATTCTCTACTTCTTCAAGTTTAATACCTTCAGCTGAAAAGTCATAATCTATATATTCTTCTAATACTTCTGTTGAATCATTTCTGGTGTGTAGGTATTTTTGAATTGTGCGAATGGCAGGAATTTGAGGTTCTTTCTCAACTTCTTCAAGTTTCACAGCTTCAGTTGAAAAAGCATCACATTCTTCTATTACTTTTGTTGAATCATTTCTTGTCTGTAGGAATTTTTGAATTGTGCGAGTGGCAGGAATTGGAAAATTTTGTCTAAAAAGCATTTTATAAGCTTTTTTACTGGTAGAATAAAGAGCTAGAGCCTGGTCCATCTCCTCATCGGACCAGACTTTTCTTTTCATGCCATTTTTTAATTTATCAACTTGTCCGGCTGTAAAAATACTGCGAAGATTTGACTCTAAATTATTATTATCTCTCTCCAATTTTTCTAAGCGCTTCTTCAATACACAGATTTCCTCGATATATTTCTTTTCGCCCTGTTCCAGTGACAATTTTTCCCGTCTTAGTCTATCACTAAATAAATAATGTATTCAATGAAGAGAAAGAATTAACATGTTTCACATATCAAAATTCGTCTCATATTAGAAGGAAATTCATTAAACTCACACATCTGTTTTTATTATACTCGCTTTCCCCACGTATGGACAAATTACATGTTCACCTTGCACGTGACACTGTAATTCTTCTGGAACAGTGTGTTCTATTAGAATCTTTTCCTCTTGCACTGTGTCCTCTTCTATTTTTGGCAACTGATGGGCAGGTATTATTGTATTGTCTTCAAGTAAAAACTCCTCCTCGTCGCCATCTTCACATGGTTCTGATTTTTCCACAAGAAGGAGTTCTCCACTCTGATCCAAATCCGGCTGCAACGATGAAATAAACTCCTCTTCAAACTCGTCTGGTTGATTTGATACTTTCAGTAAAGTATCAACTAGCTTTTTATTATTGCGTGCATGTATTCTATTCAAACGTTTTTTAGAAATAGATGATAATTCAGTATTTTCGTTTACAGAGGGAATACAGCCTGGCTTCAGAGTTTTTTTCGAGCAGAACCCTATAAAATAAAAATCAATATGAAAATGGTCATCCAGAAAATAAATAATACTAGTTAACCCATTTCAAATTGTATCTGATTTTCAACGTCGTCCGAGGTAAAATGCTTCATACAAATTCGAGCCGATTTTATATTGAATACGTCTTTTCGGTGACAAAAATGCACCCATTTCTTCAATAAGGCTTTATCCTTGGGAAACGAGTAAAAGCTAACTTCCGATTTTTTACATTTATTGTCACTTTTACAATTAAATACGGCACACTTCATCTTGCTCAACTTTTATTAATACCTTAATTTCAAACAAAATAAATTTCTATCCAAAAAAATACTAAACAAATCATGCAAAATTCTCTTGTGACGAAATGATAAATAACAGCGCAGCACAGCGTTGCATAGTTTTCGACTTAAAAAATATATATTTATTTTTGTCGATTTCTTGTTAAAATTTCAACAGAATTGTATTCTTTAAGTAAAAGTCCTAGAAATCAGTTTTTAATACATAAAGGTAGAAAAATGAGAGGTTAAATTTATTTTTAAAAAACAAAATTTAGAAAATATTGACCCAAATTGTTCACTACTTAATGCTAATATTTTGTGGAATAGCCTTTGTTAATTACAACCGCCTTACAGCTTCTAGACATTGATTCCACCAGAGACGCGCAAGTAGCCTGGGGTATGGAATACCACGCTCTTTGAATACTTTGCCACAATTCGTCTTTGTTTTTAGCTCTATTACTGCCATACTTCTCTTTGACAATATTCAACAAGTTCTCGATTAGATTAAGGTCAGGAGATTGTGAAGGCCAGGTCATAACGGGAAATCTATTATGGGAAAACCAATCTCGCGCAAGGATCGAGGTGTGTTTTGGGCCGTTATCCTGTTGCATTTGCCATTTCAGGGGCATTTCCCATTCAGCATAAGGAAGCATCACCTCCTGAAGGATGTTTACGTAAAGAAATCTGTCCAACGTTTCTTTTAACCAATACAGAGAGCCCACACCATACCAAGAGAAGCATCCCCATACCATGATGCTTCCACCTCCGTGCTTAAACGTCTTCCTAGTATATTTTGGGCTCAATTCTGCATTTTTCGGGCGTCTAACCCAACGTTTGCCATCACTTCCAACAAGATTCACGTTGCTTTCGTCTGTCTATAATACGTTAGGCCATTAGTTAGACCATCCCACTCAATGTGCGCTTCAGCGAACTCTATGGGACACTTTCGATGTCTTTGTGTTAACATTGGTACTTTTCGTGCTGTTCTGCCATACATTCTTTTCCCACCAAACGTCTCCTTACTGATCGAGCACAAATTTGAACCACTGTTTCCTCTCTAATTGAGGCAGCTGCCTTAAATGGATCGCGTGCCACCAAAATATTTATGCGATTGTCATCTGCACTTGTAGTTTTGCGTTTTGCCGGGCCTACCTCTCTTGCAATGAAATTTTTGAGGTAATAAAGATTGGTAGACAAATGTCGAGGATCTGCTAATAGTTTTAGCTATTTGGCGGACGCTTTGTCCCTCACTTCGCAGTTTTTTCACAAAATCTCGCTCCTCCTTGCTGCAGTGCTTTGCTCGGCCCATTTTGCTGCGACATTACGGAATAGTTTACATTTAATTTGTTGAATTACCCCCAATGCTACCATTTAAATGCTTACCAGTACAAATTATAAACAAATTTAATTTTTTTTTTTTAAATATAAATTTTTTCGTCTGCTGTTCTCATTTTTTGTCTGATTTCGAATGCTTCACTTTAACTTTTTCGTTTGGGAATCCCCAAAAAAGATTTAAATGTAGTGTTGCCATCTAGATATTTATTAAGTATATACCATACCATTTTCTTCTCTATAATATTTTTTTGCCATAAGCAGTCCAATATAAAAAAATCAATGGAAATTTTATAATGCAAGGTGTTTTTATTTGATTGTCCGACACTGTAATTTGAATTTTCATTATGGGATAGTTTTTCAAGAGTTGTACTAATTTGGTATTGAGGAATTATGTCGTGTTCTGTGGAAAAAATATTGCTAGATTTGGATTAGTGGGTGTGACACTACTCTTCTGCTATATTAACTATCATTCTACTATTTACACTATTCTATTATTGAAAGCGTCATTGCAACATGACAACAAGATAGCATCCACAGCAAATCTGTGGCCACAAGGAAAAACAGCTACAGCCGAGATAGAAATATAAAAACTTATTGCATATCTTTCATTATAAATACCTAAGTGTTAAGAATTCTTGACAAATTATTCAAAAACTTACAATATTTTTCGATTTAAAATGAAAAATAAGTATGCAATGAGTTTTGATTTATCGTAAGTGGAGTGTGGCCAAATTGTCTGTGTGCTGTTATTGTCCGCGACATTGGAGCACAATGAACGCGGCAACGACAAAATGATTTCAATTTCTTTCTTCATATTTTCCAAAAATTATTTATTTCATACTCTTAAAAAAAGAATAATTTTTAATAATAATATTACAGAATAATTCTCTAATTTATTTATTCACAAAGAAAATAACATAAACAAGAAAATTGTATATTTTTACGGTTAGTAATTTGTTTACTTTTCATTCTGCTACATGTCAAAATATAAACAGATTGAAGTCGACGACAGTGGCAATTAGCACATTGGCGCAATTATGCAGTGTCGCAGCCGTTATGCTCGTCATCGTAAGAAGCATTCGGCTATTATTAAGAATAAATTACAATTAAATGTTGACATATGGCGCCATGTCACTGACTTTCTGTTCTTGCCTTTAATATAATGATGATGCTTTTCGCAACTGGGATTTTATAATTAAGTACCTTATTATAAAAAATAATGTGAATAGTAAAAAAAACAAAAAAAAAAAAAGGTGGGAAAGAACATTCACAAACAATATAAAAATAAATTCTTAAAATAAACCTTTTCAAAATGGGGTAAGTAGTCATTTTGCCAATGAAATGTTAACAAACTAAATAATCCAGTGATTTTCAAATGCACTCAAACTGTGTATCTTCTTCTATTAAGCACAAATACTTCATCATTTCAATCTTAGCCTCATTCTTCTTCTCTAGCGGGAATGTCATCATTTTTGCAACTAAACTGCGACAGAAAAGGTGGTCTTCCATGTTCAAAGCTGAGTGAACACTAGTTACTTGTGGCGCTGCCGCATTAGTTGGATTTAATTTTTTTGAGGGTTTTTGATCTGCTGCTTCTGTTACTGCTATAGTCTGGTGCGGGTTACTAAAGGAATCCTGAGCTGCTGCCGATCTGGTTTGGCGAGAGTGACTTAGAGAATCTCGTGGAAGTTTCCTTCCTTTTCCTTTTGTTACTTTTTTTTTCGTTTTTTTTGGTGCGGACTCAGAAGAAATTGAGGAAAAATCAGATGCTGCAGAAAAATTTGAAGAACTTGTTAAACCAAATGCTAGGTCGCCTGTACTACTCATAGAGTTCTGTGAAGCGAAGTCTCTCGATCCCTTATTTGGCAAAGATTCGCTAGTGTTTTCAACACCACTATGATCGATAGACTGGCATTCTTTGCTGTATAGAAATACAATATATAATATATTAATTTTATGTTTTCATATTAAAAATACTACGACCTTACCTTTTATAATCCTTGAGGAAACTCATAAGGATATTGTATTTGTAATTTTCATCTGGTTTTATCTTTGACTTCTTTAAAATCTTTTTCCTGCTGATTCTTCTGAAATAGGAATCCTTTAAACCTTTCCATTTCTTTTTGGCACCAACAACTGCGAAAACAAAATGCACAAGCAACATTTGTTGTTGTGTAAAACACAAAAACAAAATATTCAAAATTAATTATCTTACCTGTTAATCCACACTCATGTGCTATGTATTTCCACACTTTAGCCTTCCGCTTTACCAATTTGTTTCTAGGATCGGTTAATCGCCAAATCAGTTCGTTGTTCTTAATTAATTCTATCAATCTTAGCACAATTTTCTCGTCCATAATTGTAGTTTGTAATAAAAAGCAGCAGCTATCGCGTCGCTAGCAAATATGCAATGGAATTCGTTCGCTACTAATGGAAGTTAGTGTCATCTTATGCCACAGCTGTCAGCTGTTAGCAGTCGGTGCAGGGATGCCAGCTCATTCCTCAAAAATTTTTGATTGTTGATAAAATTTCCCGAACACCGCGTCTCCACTAGAAAATGCATAGTATGAAATAAATTGCAAATAGTATCTATGACCGATTGCTAATGGAGACGCGGTATAACAATTGATAATTTAACAAAAAATTAAACAGTTTCGCCGAGGGCTTAACAGTTGACATAAAATTACGATGATGGGAAGAAATATAATTTTCTTTTTTACCCTTACAATAATACTAATAAATCTTGTAGGTTTGTTATGCATGAAATTAATTTTGCAATTATTGTAAGACAAAATGAATTAAAAGTTAGATATTTTGTTAAGAAACAAAATATATAATCTGAATACTTACTTTACTTTTAATGGCACAACAACCCATGGAGGGCCTAAGCCGAGCTTTTCGCACCCACTCATGATTCGCGTGTTATATTTGTGCATGAATGGAAGGGACCTACAGTTTAATTCCGAATCCGAACGGCGAAGTGAAAATAGCAATTTTTACTCTTGTAGGTTTGCCATTGCCTGCCAAGAGGTGGTGCCGCAAAAATTTTTAATTTTGATTATGCCGAGATTCGAACCCCGGACACTCTGCGTAGCAGGATGGATTAAATCAAATAAATAAGTGCATAAAGTATCAATAAACAAACTCAAAGTCAATAAAATTCTGTCCTATATTTTACCTTCCGTCTGTGCTCTCCTTACCGAATGACGTATGCGACATCAAAAACAACATAATTTATTGGAAACCCAATCTCTGTTAATAAAATTGAATTGGGAATATGTAGTATCCGACCGAATATTCGGCTTCGGCTATTTCGCCTTAAAAAACATATTCGGTTTCGACTTCGGCAGTATATGGAACAAAGGAGGCTGCTCAACGCACATGTTAATAAGGAACAACCGAGAAAAACATTACAATGAAAGAAGTGTTAGTCCCTTAATATTTGCAGGATGACATTCATTTAAGTCTCCACATGTATGTAGAATACGCAAATTCGAGGGTACATCGATACGCTTCTTCCAACATGCCAAAACCCGATTGCTTAATAAAAAGAATACCGAAAGAATAAGCAAAAATAACGTGTAACAAAATTGAATTAATTATACCTAATTTGCGTTCTGCATGTTTAATTTGAAATCAACATTTGAAGTTCATTTGGATAATTCACGTTTGAAATCCAATTTAGATTGAATAATTTTTTTTTTCCAATTTAAATCAACTCCACTTTTTGTTGAAAATCATCAAAATATCATTCAAATGTTTCACATTTGAGAAACTGTTACAAATCAAATCATTTTCAAATGTATGTATATCAGAGTCGACTTTAAAAGTTTTAGTTTTGATATATTTGCAAAATCTTCAGATTCGCATTCGGTTTTAGCCGAAGATTGAAAACAATTCCGAAGTTCGGTTTCGGGCAAAAAGTTTGATTCGGTCGAGCATTAATTGGGAATATATAAATTTGCACTAATGAATCTTTAGTTTTACGAGTATGTCTTACTGGGTACAGAAACGAATCAGTCTGAAATTTCTAAATAACGTTTTTTCCGTGTTTTTTGAGGATCATTGGCAGGAAGAAAGTTTTGGAGAGCTGTTTTATTTACAATATAAAATCATAATTCATAGTGGACACGTGGGAAAAATTTTTTGGGGGAGCTTTGAAAAATTTGGGCAGTTGAGTTTTCGAGTATGCGAAAAGCTTAGCCTAGGGCCTCCATGCGCTTTTGTGCCATTAAAAAAAGAAGAAGAGTTCTCGAGCGTAGACCGGTCTAAATTTTAAACTAGCTGCTCGTATTGTCAATGAATTTATGGACAGTGTTCTCGTACATAAATATGATATTATCGAACAAACAACAAACTTCTTATCACTTTTCACTTGTGATAACTTTTCTACTCCCGAAACTCACTTACTCTTAGTAATTATATTGACTGAAAAACTTTACTTGAACCAGGTATAAAAGTGGCTAAATTGATTTTTGGAACGTAATTGAATCATATCGGTCCTTTGATGCAAGGCTGTGATAAATAATAAACAAACAAAATTGAGAAATACATTGTATAAAAAATCATATCTGTATCTGATGAGCTCATTACGTTTAGAGTAGTCCCCATTGTCTTTAGTTCCCATTCACAAGCAAGCAAGTTCAAAAGGGAATGGTAAAATACGATGATTAAGTCCTGAAATGGGGACTTACTGTAAGGAGTTCTGAATGGAGTTTTCTCAAAATTTCCGTTTTTTTTAGTTATGACAATCTTACAGCAAACGAGGGATATATAATATTAAAATGTTCATATGAAAAGTACTTACATACCACAAATTTCACCAAACATGTCGCTTATTTCCCTAATAATTCTCCGGAGTTGGCATCACTGAGCCAATGTTTTTTTTTTGCGCGGTAAAATTGCAAAGCTGATATTTCATATGAAAAAGGAAAACAAAATAAAAGTAATGAACACATGCATTGGCATGAATTCCTGTTGTAAGTAAACAAAAGCACGCGAGTCTACAAAAATAATAGAAAGATATGGAAAAACAAACGAAATTTGTACTGCCATCGCCAAAATTTGGCAGCAATTTGAAAGAGCCCTTGAAACCGAAGCCTCACTTTCTCACACCATGTGGCATGTCATTGCTGCCGCGCGAGAAGCAGCCACCACCGATGTATGGTCCACGCGGACCCACGTTACCAGCGAAATATATGCAAAACCAGCACCAAAAAAATCAGAGAAAAGTGAGATTCAACATTTTTTTCAACTTTAAATTTGTACTAATTTTAAATGTTGTAGGTAACTGAAATACAACAACTGGAACGTCAATTTTGTGAGCCGTGTGAAATGGAGCTGCAATCACCTGAAGATTTGCGTTGCCATCGTGCGCAACATGAACATTGTCCCGTTGAAGGTTGCAGCTATCGTGGGCATGCATCTGTCATGGATAAACATGTAGCAACATTGCATGCCACGGGTCTCTTTGATACATTCAGGAAATTGAGTACACCGGAAGAGATTGCTGCATGGCGAGAAGAGCGCCGAAAAAAGTATTTATTAAAGAAGGGTAAATAAAAGATATGGAATTTTAGTTTCATTATCTTTTTTTGTGCAGGTACCCCACGGTAGTTAATGTGGAAATGCGACAGCGCGCACAGGAGCAGCGTCAAAAGCGAGGTGAACGTTTGGGAGCAAATCAAAATCGTTTTGGTAAGCGCGAGGATCGTAAGCGTATACAGAAGGGGAATGGCGAAGAACATAAAATTCATGAAAAATATGGGCAACCACGAGAGCGTGGAACGCATAGAGGCAAACTAAATGAGAGAAAAATGAACAAGCGGAGAAAAGTACAAGGAAAAAATCAAGAAATCAAACAAAATACTGAAACGCCGAATAACGCTAAAGAGGAGAATAGTAAAGCGTCGATGGCGGAAAATAATGAAAACATACAGTGTGGTGGCGTTTATATGTTTCGAGGAACCAGCACATTGAAAGACTACAAACGTGTTCAAGTTAAAACGGAGTTGAAGCCGAACCCTTTACTAGGACTATTGGGCATGTACGGTTCTGATGACGATAATGATGAAGAAAACAATGATACTGTAGAAATACAGGATTGTGGATATAATGAAAACTTAGCTATGATGGAAAATGATGTTGCAGATATCAATGCTGTAGAAAGTATTGTCGTAGTCGAACACGACAATTCATCCGCAATATGCACAGAAAGTCAAGAACTAATTGAAGAACCTTGCTCTCCACTGAGTGAAATTAAAACAGATAAACAGAAACATGATATCCAATCCAAAGATATTGTAATGCGCGAAAATTGTAGAAATTACACAATTGAAGAAGTCATCAAAGATAATGAGTTTGTAGACATTTTCGAAAATCAAAAATCATGTAATCCTGCTTCCTCTGATGAAGCGCCTGAAGAGTCGCCTATTGAACACACCAGTGATTTTCCAATACGCATGGTACCAAAGAAATCAAACGAAACCAATATTGGCGAATCAATGAATGCATCCGATAAAGGTGAATCGAAGACAGATAACTCTAGCAAGCGGCCAAAAATACGAGACTTGCCTAGAAGCGTTAAACAAAGTTGTAAACGTAAATCGGGTTTGGATTATCGAAAAGCGCGTTTGCGCAAACAAAACACTATGCTGGAGAAGTTACTCGAACCCGATATCAGGCATGAACGTAACGTGTTGCTGCAATGTGTGCGTTATGTGTGTGAAAATAAATTCTTTGGTATTGGCGAATCAAAAAATAGTATATAAATTTTTATATTTAATAAAAGCGCCAATTCTTGATTGATTTAAGAGGCTTGAATTTTGTTTGAAATGTGCCATGACAAGTGGATCCTCAATTTAATGTCGAAAACCAAACTATCTGTTTTCTTCCTATTCCACCTGTGACCTTATTCAAATACAATTTAAATAAATGTAATTCTAAGAGAATCTATTTAAATAATTCGAAATTAGAATTTCATTTCTTTTATCTTATACCTAATCCTAATTACCGCCACCCCCGCTTCCTGGTGCACCGCCACCACTTTCTTGACCCTGCTGTTGCTGTTGTTGTTGTTGCTGCTGCTGCTGTTGTTGAGCCATTTGCTGTTGTTGCTGTGCTAATTGTTGCTGTTGGCGATTTTGTTGTTGTGTTCGGACCGCATGTGAGTATCTCGCCTGAAATGTGATATTTGGTTACGATAAAAATCGCCTTCTTTTAGCCCATCCCTCAACTTATTTACCTTAGATTCCTCCAGCTCCCTGACACGCGACCGTGCATGCTGTATACGATGCCATGCCATTTGCAGCACCTTCGTCGAAGCATATCCGGAACCTTCATGAGGTTGTCCCGTGGACACTTGTGTTAAGTAATTAATTTGTTCACTCAACTTGGACTCCACATTCGACAGGGACTTGAGGAATTGTTGCGTTTGTGTCTCGGCACTTTTCTGCGATGATTTTTCTTTGCTGAGTTCCTGCAATACTTGACCCGAACTTTGAAGACACACAATTATTTCCTTTTCAATTTCATCTAACGCTTGTATCTTGTCGAGAGGATTATGGGCCATTTCTAGTTGATACTATTTTTATACATTAATAATATGAAGACGCGAAATCGAATTTAATTTTTTCGGTTTTTTTCAATATTGTATTTTTACAAGCCAGCAGATATCAGCTGTTATTTTGCAACCAATTTCTTGCGGTGTTGCCAGATAGTTCGATATCATTTCTTTAACCCTAAGAGCCTTCTCGAGCACAGTCTTTCACGGTTGCATCAGTTGGATGTTTACCCACTAACAAAATATCAAAGTGCACTCAGAACGCTTTCATCAGCTTGGATAAACAAAATATCTAAACAAGGTATTACAATGAGCCGCATCTAAAATCCTGAAGTCAAAAAATTTACAAAAAACTGAGTTGATATATTTTTATTTATATTGGTTTGCTGTTTTATTAGACCAATTTTATAAATGACGAGAGGACAAAAGATGGAATATTTATACCTTTCACACTCAATAAGTTGATTTCAATAGTTGACGGGGACTGGTAAAAGGGGACTTATATTGCACGTTAAAAAATAAAGTGCTCAAGTTTTACTACTTTACTGCTCCAGGAGGGTCAAAGATACGCAACTTGCTCTTTTTGTGCTCTACCAAATTTTGCGTGAGCGATCGCCATTCAACATTAATACATTCGACTATTAGAACTGGTGCATACCAAACACAATTAGAATAACTAGTATAGCAATAGGTATAGTGCGGAGAACATTACATTTCGCAAAGCTCTTACTTTACTTTTAATGGCACAACAGCCCATGGAGGGCCTAGGCCGAGCTTTTCGCATCCACTCATGTTGTGCGTGTTATATTTGTACATGAATGGAAGGGACCTACAGTTTAATGCCGAATCCGAACGGCGAATTCATAGCAATTTTTACTCTCGTAGGTTTGCCATTGCCTGCCAAGAGGTGGTGCCGTTTAGAATAATTATTTGTTATACTTTTTGATTTTGCCTGTGCCGAGATTTGAACCCGGGACACTCTGCGTAGCAGTCCAACGCATTACCACTACGCCACAGCGACCACAAAGCTCGCAGCGGGTTAAATAGCTTGAGAACAGCTATGTATTATGAATAGATTTTCTGCATTAGGTTAGGGTTAACGATTAAAACTTTTAACGCCGGAAAAAATACATGAAAGTCTGATACTTAAATAATAGAACGGCTCTGATTTCTAATTTGCATTCCAAACGTCAAGCTGACATATCGACAGTTTAAAAATAACTGCACAGGTATGGTGACGGTGGGAGCTCGCATTTCAATCGTTTTAATAGTTTTTCTTGATGTAGTTGTTTCGAAAATTATTAAAAATAACACCCTCCAAGTTAACAACGTTCAATATTAAGAAAAATAAATATATCTTCCTTTAAAGTGCAATAACTAGTGAAAATAACGCCATAAGAATTTCTATTTTCGACGCTTACAATCTCTGCCTGTCACCAATTCACGCCGTCGTTGCTGCAGTAGGCGCAGCTGTTGCGCTGCTGCTTTAAAAAATAAAACGAAAATTCTTATTTTTATTTTATTATGAGAGAAATATTTTTTATAAACGGAAATGTTTGTGCAAAATAAATGAAGAGAATGAAATTGTCATTGCAAAATGTTATAGCATATGATAAAAGCGAAAAGAGTGAAAAGTATTAATTTTAGTGGGCTAGAAATTGAAGCGATTGCAAAGAGATAAGAAAATTAATGCAACGAAAATATAAAATAAATATTTATCACACGAAATACGAAAAGTAGTGAATGCTACTTAATTATTCAATTTATATTTACGAAAATTGTAAATATTCGATTTCTAAGAATCAGAGGAGCAAAGAAGGAGAGAGTGAAGTAAAGCAAGCAACAACTTGTCTTTGGGTAAATATGTAATTTTTAATCATTTTAAAAGCTGTTGTTTTTTTTTAAATGTACCTTTTTTTAATTCTTCATAGTGTGCACTTTATTACGTCCGGAAGTCATGCACACAATATCCGCTAAACATAAAATTTGCAGCCAACGAGCTTTCAATTAGAAATGTTGATTATGAATCTGTTGGCTTTGAACTCAAACATAATTTTCAACAGCTTATTAAATTATAATTTAAAAGCACTACATTGTAGACATTATCCCCAACACATGGCCAAATCCTTCTATTAGTACCGAAAAATATATTTTATACTATGTGCATTTTGTCAGTGGAGCACTATGCCAATAAAGCAACTTGTGCTCAAGGTACTCACTGCAACTTTATCGTCTCGTCATCATCGAGCTTTGGTGCCATAAAATAGAATGTCAAACATCGGCACATTCTTTATTTATTGTGTATTCTCTATAAGTTTACCCAACTACCAATATCTTTTTTGCAAACACCGAATTGATTTCAAAAAACTGTTTCACAAATTTATGTTACTTTTAGGTTTTGTGTACATTTTAGATATTTTCTTTCATTTCGCTCGTTATGTATACAAAAGAAGAGAAGAAGTGTTGCATTCGAGGAGCAGTAGTATTTGCTTGAAGTAACAGAAGCAACAACAACATCAAAAACAACATAGATGTTATCAAAGAATACACTACAACGCGCTTAAATAGTGTCACTTTTGTCTGTTTATATTATATCTCTTCGTATAAATAAATATAAATGAAGGGAGACTGAAGCAAAAAAAAACCTTAAATTTTTCATGGTTCCAACAGTTCTCAAACAGAAGGGATTGTTATAAGAATGTATGAAGAAAGCAGCAATTACATGAGGATTACATGTTCTAACACTTTATTTTTTACGTATAGAAACTCAGACTATCATTATCACTTCCGTAACAGAGCAAAGGTCCTCTAGAAAGCGTCATCAGTGTGGTCGGTAATTTGTTCTTTAGAATATTGTGTTTCCACGTGAATTTGGACATAAATGCTTTCTAGAACACTGCGATCTAGCGGAGTATTTACCTCTTATTATTCTTCACACAGCTTATGGAAATTGAATCTATGAACTTAGTAAACAAAAAGGCTAACAAATTGTTACACACGCTTTGTAGTATACTATTTTTAAACTTTATGAAAAACAAACAAAACATTAGGGCATACTATCTTTCATTCGAAGTCATTCTTTCGCAGAAGCAAGTTATTTACATCTGCCACACCATTGTATAGAACAATTAATCTATGTAGGATACTACAATGCGGATTATTATCATCCTTTCATGGTCATTTATGGTATTTTGTTTTGCTAAGCATGCAAAAGCGTATCTTTCACTTTACAACTAATTTTAGCACAGCTATGATGGTGCGCTTCATTTATCGTCGATCAAAAAGTGGTTTCAAACCGAGTATCTCATACTCAGATGATTAAATTTAGATTGCAGAAAAATTGTCGCCATTTAAGTGCATTGAAGTGTAAATGCGACAACGACGGGACAACAAGCAGACGACGACTAAATTCTTCATTCGATGCCAGTGACGCCAGTTTCCTCTTTTTTTACATTACGCCCCCTGACTCTACGTATACTTCCTCCTCCATCATTTTACTCACTGAATGTTGTCGTCGTCGTCGCCGTCGTAGTACTTATGCGGTCGATGCGTCATGCAAGCAATTGCGAGGCGAGTTTTGTTTTTGCAGTAGTTACTTAGCGAACGAAGCTTGCAATTTTCCAACATTTCTTTTTCTTTTATTTATTCTATTATTTGTATTTCGCATTGTTATTTTTTCATATAAAAGAATGAGAGGAGGCAGATCGGAGGCAAACAAAAAGGGCGATGAGACATATTCCTCGCTAAAAGCGAGAAAAAGAAGAAGAAAAGCGGTAGAAAAGATTATTTTTTAACAAAAAAAAAAAAGAAAAAAATGCACGAAGCCTGCAGCAGTAGAAAACAAAGTACATAGTAATAGAGAGGAAGAGAGGGCTTTTTGCCTGAATGACACTTGTGGTTTATGTGTGACTACACGAGTGCAGGCATAAACTACATACTTATGTTCATGATGGAAAACCGGCGGCAAGCGTGTTGAGATAGGGGGAAAAGTTAAATATAGTAAAGAAACTGTTGCAGCAACAGATAGAGCGCGGAAAATATACGATAGATGGATTGGTAAATTTAATTTAATTTACAAAATGAAACAAATTTTATTTTCAACCTAATTTTCATCTGTTCTCGTTTGTTTAGTTTTACATACCATTTAAACATATGTACTTTTATGTACCTAAACATATCCAATGACACTTAAAATTCAAAGTTCTTCACGACGCCAATCTGCTGAGGGGTTGTACATATACAAACACACGCTCACACGCACACATGCATACATAATTCAATTTCGATCGCATTTGACATCAAGCGACATGATCTTCGCACCTCTTCTGCCGCTTATGTTGGTTCTGTTTCTATCACTATGTCATTGCATTTCCTTCCGCCCAGACACACGAGATGCCATCAAAAACACTATACCGAAAGCGCTCAAGTATATACACACACATAAACAATATGGACACATGTATGTATGCGTCATGATCCATTGAATTCAATAATAATAAAAAGGGAGCTATAAATTTCTAAATTTTTGAAAGTGTCACAAATGAAAGATAAATTTGTTTTCCAATGTTTGTGTGCGTTTGGCGGAATGAGACAATAAGATCGAGCAAAGCGAATGAAGATGCAGTAAATTATGAATTTTATTTACTTAATTTATTGTTGTCTAAAAGAAAATTAAAATTAAAACCTTCTGCTCTGTTCTGTTCTGTTTTGTTTCGTTTCAAATTCAATTGCATTGAAATCTGATAATGAATTTGTTACTTACTATATATAAACTTATAATTTATGAAATTAGTTAAGCGCCATCCGACCTGACGTAGAAGCAAGCTTAAGGCACATTTGGTTTAATCATTAAATGTTAAATGGTTTTCAAACAAATCCAAACGGAGAGTGCTTTAAAAACGTTAACCAAATTATGATTTACATCTCCCAATGATTAATCCTCAGACATACATACAATAAATGATATTACATAAGTAGCGATAAATGAGGTTTCACGAAATGGTTCTCTTTTCGCAAATGGGGGTTCCATATTGTCACCAAAAACAGTAATCGAAAAAAATGTTGACCAACTTCATTTCGAAATCATTAAAATTCATTGTGTAATGTATGAGAAGTCTTTGCTGGAGGTTAAAATTAGTACATCATTTGCAAGTCTTCACCACTTCACACAATGGCCGATTATGGAGTTGAATCAGTTGAATTAAAATTACAAAATATTTCGTAATATTCTGAATTGATAGTTCTTTAACTTCAGTAGGCTATTTTTGTATTACTTTGTTATGCTTAGATAAAGTTGTTTGGGTTAGAAAAGTGCAGTGTATAGTATACCACATAATTATAGTTCTAATGGCCTCAGAGTATTCACTAGTAAAAAAATATCCACTTGAACTGACACGTGCGTTTCACAAAACACTCTGGGTGTTCGATTGCCTTCTGCTTCTTCATTTTGTTTTGGCATCTGTCTTTAAATTTTTCTACTACAAAATTCTATGATTTCATTCAACTAACTTAACTACACATAGAGAATTTGAAATATTTTCCGATTTTATGCATACATGCACTTTTATAGTGTAATAACCCAGAATAAAAATCAATATTTTAAAACCAAACAAGTATTTGGATTTTTGTAATATTTTCTTGAATTCAATACTTTCAAAAATATGTTATCAAACTTCCACTATTACAGAGCTGATAAAGCAAAAAAAAACCATTAAGGTATTTTTATTTAGAGCAGACTTTTGGACTACTTACTTACTTACTTACGTAACTGGCACTACAACCGATGATCGGTCTTGGCCGCCTCTATAAAGCTTCGCCAGTCGCCTCTGTTATGCGCGCGCTGGCGTCAGTTGATAAGGCCAAGTGCAGTCAGGTCGCCCTGCACCTGGTCTTTCCAATGGAGATTAGGACACCCTCTTCTGCGTGTTCCTCCACCGTGGTTCGAATAAAACACCAAGAGTTAATCTCCACTTGATCTCAAGGCTGACATTATTGTTGTTGTTTCTGCTGGATCCTAGATAAACGAAATCCTTGACGACTAGAAAACTATAATTGTCAACAGTGACATTTTGTCCAGGACGACGTGACTCTTTGTGTGTTGACACAAGGTATTTCGTTTTGTCCTCGTTCACCACTAGACCCACTCGACGAGACTCTATTTCAAGGTTGGAGAATGCTGCACTGACTGCTCGAGCGTTTTTGCCAATGATGTCAATATCATCAGCGTATGCTAGCAACATGACACTCTTGTAGAAGATAGTGCCAAAGATGTCGATGTTCACAGCTCGAATTATTTTCTCCAGCATAAGGTTAAAGAAGTTGCACGAAAGGGAGTCACCTTGTCTGAAACCTCTTTTGGTATCAAATGGAGCGGAGAGGTCTGTCCCAATTTTCTCTGCGCTGGTGGTGAGCTTTGCGGGATACTAAAATCAGACATTGCGGCTTACAATTACGGGCTTCGGTAATCGTGCTGTCGAAGGCGGCTTTATAATCGACGAATAGATCGTGGGTGTCAATCTGTTATTCTCGGGTCTCTTCCAGGATTTGGCGTAGTGCGAATATCTGGTCGATGGTGGATTTACCAGGCCTGAAGCCACACTGATAAGGTCCAATCAGTTTTTTAACGATGGGCTTCACTTTTTCGCACAGTACGCTCAATAGAACCTTATATGCAATATTAAGAAAGCTTATCCCGCGGTAGTTGTCGCGGATCATGGAATCACCTTTCTTATGGATTGGGCAGAGTACGCTGAGGTTCCAATCACTTGGCTTACTTTCATCCGACCATATTCTGCATAGCAGCTCATGCATGCTTTTTATGAGCTCTTCGCATCCGGTCTTAAACAACTCAGCAGGCAGGCCATCTTGCACTTGCAGCCTTGTTATTTTTCAGCCGAGCGATGGCTGTTAAGACCTTATCATAGACGGGCGGCGGTACTTCAACGCCGTCCGTGATTGGTGTTTCCGGAGTAGATTCCTTTTTTTTGGACTCCCAGAGACAGACTAAGGGAGAAACCAAGAGACTTATACAGACAGATCCGATTGGAGAAGATTCGTTGTGGCTCTTTTTTTCTTCTTGAACCCAAAGAACCCATTTAAGGAAAGAAGCTCCTAAGTATATGATTTTATCTTAGTTATTCATTTAATTTCTCATTGTTTTGAAGATATTAGTCAGGAATTGGTTCTGTTTCAAATCGACCGCTAAATTGTCAGATCAAATAAATACTTTTCAGTGTGTATATATTTAAATATATAATATAATTACGCTCTCTAAATACACTTTGAATTGGATGGTCTGTTCATTTTGAAAATTTCTCGTATTCCATAAACTCGAAATTTACAGGCATAGTTAATTTGATTTAATTTTATATGTTTACAAAAGTATTTAAAATTTTGATAATTTGATTGTATTTGTTGTTTTTGACTTGCTGTGCTATTTTAATTGCTACAACAACTTGAATGTGTTTCGGTTTTTTCTGGATTTTGTTTATTTTTGGTTTGTTGCAGTTTGGTGTGCATGCAACAATGCTAGAATTATTTTGTTTGAGATTAAAGTGCGATATTTAATTTATGTATTTATTGAGGTGCTGTGGAATTTGAAGGTTTTTAAAAATTGTTTTTTTTTTTTTTGTTAAATTTTTGCGAATCTTAATCAATACAGAATATACTTGTACACATATTTCAATCATAATATTGGGAATTATTTTTTTCACCCATTATATTAAACTTTTGACTTGACTGTCATAATCAAAGAGTGGCATGTCATTAACAAAATTTTGTGTGTGCCCCTTCTCCTTTGTAGTGGCGGTAAAGTTTGTGAAGATGAATTACACACAGTCATGAATATTGAAATAGCACTAACTCAATATGCCGTGCATACTTTTTAGCTTCTCTGTTTACCCCACAATAATTTTCTATTGCTATTCTTCTATGTCCTGTATTGTATTGACTCACATGAATGATCGGACCACACGACAATAATCATATGCTGTCTGTTCCGTTTCTGTCTGCACTACGGTTGCCACGCTTACCACGCTTTTACCGTTACAATTTCTTCGCCAAATAAGTATCTAAAATGTAATCAGAGCGCAACGCATCTCATGTCATCCTCGTACACGTTGATTTCCACTTGAAAACGCTGTTTTCGAAAAGTACTCACGAGTACTTTCCACACTTTTTATGTTTTTTTAACTTCATATTCGTCGTTTTTTTGTGTGTATGCATGTATGTGTGATTTTTTGTTCTTCCTTTTCGCTACTTTTGCTGATGAAAGGCATTCAAATCAGCGCGAAAAACTTTGTCTCAATTTTTTTGACACAACGCCAAAAACTTTCGTTGCTGTTCTCATCATTTTCGCGTAAAATTTAAAGAAAGACACATTTAAAAATATCTTATGTATATTGAAATTATAATTATCCTTTAGAGGCACAAATGAAAATTGACATTTTTTGCATGAATCATATGTATTCTACTCGAAAGCATGTATGTATGTGCCTGCGTTTCCACTTGGAACCTTTTAATAAAGTATTTTGTCAAATTTTTAAACCGATGCGTTTTAGAGAAAATTGCCTTTACTAACTTAAGGCAACTAAATCGTTTGTATTTTTTACAACTCCACCAAATATTTATTGAACTTATTGTTCAATTGATTTTGTATTATCGCCTTTCTTAAATGCATTTGTCAATCTACTCATTCCCGTTGTTAAGTGTTTTCAAAAATTACTAATAATTATCTGCGGAAAAAATTTGAATATGATTAAAATTAAAATGGAAAGAATTATTTACAAATTTAATTTCATGCATGCCAAAAATTTAGCAGATTGACGATCAAAATAAAAACTAAAAAAATACTTCTGAGAAAAGAACATTTAAATAATTATGTACATTAAGAATTGCACAATATTTATCAACCGTCAGTGCAAATTTAGAAACAGAAAATTTCTGTTTTTCGGCACGTGGAATGCTTAAATGGGATATGCAAATTGTTGACACTGTTTCGCAAAAATTTTAAGCGAGTGCGCTTCACACACTTCTCAGAAACAATACAGTGTCATGTGTTACTTTATGCCAATGACAAGGTCAAGATTGTCGGTTACGAGTAAAAGTTTTCACTTGCCCATTTGGGATTTAGTATAAATACACAGAATCGGGCTTCTTAATCTTCTTGAGGGTATTTTAGTACTAGGAGTCGAATTTCTTATGTACTAATTATTACTACTAATTGCTTCAGTTTTGGAATTTAAAAGGAAAAACGGTGGGGTATTTCTATCTATTGTTTTTAGCCAAAATGTAACTGATGCCTTTACCCACGACTTCTTTCAGCAAGACAAGATTTAAGGTGTTTAAAGACCCTGTATAAAGTGCCTTGAGACGAATGAAGGGCTCCTTTCATCAGTTTTTGCTTTATAACTAAAACGGTGGGGAATTTCTCTCCCAGCTTCTTTAAACATTGCATGTCGAGATAACACGTCTAGAGAATTCTTCAGTGCCTAGAGCCTCATTAAGTGCTAATTTTTTCAATTATCGACGTATAACAAAGACGGTAAAGAACTTCTGTCTGCTGTCTTCAACAAAGTTGTAGCTAAAACTTTATGCACATCTTCTTTGAAGATGACATTCCAACCAAAGATCATTAAAGGAGCTTTTAGGGTGTGGATTCGAAAAACGCAGATTTTTTCAAGTTTTTCGAAAAATGCAGATTTTTTCAAGTTTTAGGCTCTGAAGGTGTTTTAAACAGGGTATGTTCAAGGAGGATATGCATAAAGATATTAGCTACAACTTATCTGAAGACAATACAAATAAATTCCCTATCGTTTTTGGTTGTAGACTGAAAACTGGAAAAATTACCACTTAAAATATTAGACAACTTTGCTAAAGGCAATAAAAATAAATTCCTCACCGGTTTTTTTTAGTTATAAGGCAATAACTGAAAAAATAGCACTTAATTCGTTTTAAGCCACTTAAAGACCATCTAGAGGTGCTTTCTCGGCATGTCATGCTCAAAGAAGTTATTCTTAAAGATATGAACAAAAATGTTGCTGAATAGAGTAAAGAGAAATTCCTGCATTGAATTCATAGACCGAAAACTGAACAAATTAGCACTTAATTATATGCAATAAAAGAGCCTCTAGAATTGTTTTCTTAGCAGGTTGTGGTAACTGAAAGACCTTCTTAAGCTCGTTGCATTGCTAGTAGCACATTTTTCAAACGGATGCCATCTGAATTATAAGGTTATTAAGTATTAGTATTTCATTCCCAAATCAATTTATGCCATTTGAGAATACATAGCGAGGTAGTGTCTTGTAAATTTCCGCAAAATTTAATATGGCAACCCAATAGCGGTATTAAATTTCTGGTGCAATTGGTCGTGTTTCATTGCAAATGCATACTTCTATACTGCATTTTACAAACGAGTATATCTGTTGTTGTGATAGCAGAAAGAAATATTTTACATTTGCCATGATGCAAGACCATTTGCACAAGATCGTGAATACCGCTAATATTTTTAGTATCGTTCATCCGATGGCTGATGTCGCCGTTTGCATCAGTTTAAATGCATACACTTCCGGATGCAAATGTAATCATGAAATGCAAAAGCCTTCAGCAACAACGAAAATTACGAAGATACAACATCAGTGGCAACAGCAGCGGCAACAATATAGCAACTGATTTTCGGCGAACGTTGGCGCCTAAAATTATAAAAGAATATAAAGTAGAATAGAAAATACTCGTATGTGGTTAAAAATGTTTTTCAAACGATGAACAACACATGCACACGGCCAGCACGCAGACACATACCACTCGACAGCCGTGGGTGACCTTTGATTAGCGTCGCGCAATTACGACCTCTTTTGGTAATACGTAGTTACACCCACAGAAAAATGTATTAAAATATTCATATGGTATGTGAATGAGTAATAAGTAGTGGGAAAATGAACAGCAAAAAACAAATTGCCAGCAGCAGCATTTGTGCAGCAAAAGAGATGATGCTATAGCTGCCGTTCCATTGCTGTTACTATTACTATTGCTAATGTTATTCTACTGTGCTGCTACTGTCAGCCAGCGTTCGAGCTACAATGCAATGATGTTACTGCGTGTGTGTTAGTTTATTTAGTTTATAAAATTTTCTGGCATACCTGCTTAATTAACTAATGGAATTCGTAGTTTTTTTTTCACTTTGTTGTATTTTATGATGAAGGCGATGAAATGAAAATCCGTCTGACTTTGATTGCTTTTCTAGCTATTATGCAAATTTAATTTGCCAATTTGACATGTTGCTAAGCTCTAATCAAATTTATTAACATCGGGGACGGTATTTGAAACCAACTCAATGAACGGATATGCGCTAAATTGTAGGCACATTCAAATAACTAATATGGTACATAAACGAAACCCAGTAATGAAAGTTGTTATAGTTCGAATAATTGCAAGACTGTTTGTTTTTAAGCAATAGTTGCAATTCGGTTATGACGGTCGTTTTGACTTCGACGAAAAGATTTCGAGTTTATTACTGCTATTGCTATCAGAGGTGGTGTTACATGGAATAGAGTTAGGAAGAGTTGCTAGCATGGGAATAACTCGAGACGAATTCTGTAGATTTTATGACGAAGACGAGGAAACAGCAGAACACATTTTGTGACAAGCTTTCAAGTCTTAGACTTCGTCACCTTACTATTGGATACCCAACTACGGTTAAAATGGGGCAATATAACTCCCAGGGATATCTTAGCATTTTTAAATGCTACAAGCCTAGGAAGTGTATCTTAGGATATTCAATGGTCTCTTCACAATAGGCCTTTTAAGGCCGCAGTGATTTGGTGCCCCTGTTTCAATCTAATCTACATGGAATAGGCAAGTCCTTTCTTATTATATACTTTATAAAGCAATAATAAATATATGCTGGACAGCTTTAATCGTTGGGCTTAATGTAATGCTAGAAACTACTTAGTTTTCTAGATTATCTTATTTCCATCCAAAAAAGAATTTGGCCTGACAAGAGAGAGTCGAAACAGTTCACGTGGTCACACCGTACTTGATTTTGCAGGCATCAATTGCAATCTTGAAATTTCTTTCGAGATTTTGGACTTAATTTTTTCACATCATCAATCAATTTTCAAAACTTGATGGTAGTCTTGCAATCGGCTAGAATTTTAGCACCCATTATATTTTGATTTCGATGAGATTTGATGTATAAAAGAATAATAAGTAATTGCAGGCACAGAGAACATTTTAAAATTCACTTTAATGGTGGGAATGGCGTTTAGAATGCCGACATTTAGTGTTATTTTCTCGGGTTTCCACGTTTTATTCATTGCAGAAAAAGCAACTATCTTAGTGAAGGCAGTCGAACCGGGTAGGTCCAAATATATTCCATTATTTCCCCCATTTCCTTGTTAGGTATTCATTCAAATCAGCGAATACTTCGACCTTTAGCTAAATGGCTAAATAATGGAGGGGGAATACCTAAGATGTGGTCGCTGTGGCGTAGTGGTAGTGCGTTGGACTGCTGCGCTGAGTGTCCGGGGTTCGAATCCCGGCACAGGCAAAATCAAAAAATTAAAAAGTAGAAAAAATAATTTTTCTACACGGCTCCACCTCTTGGCAGGCAATGGCAAACCTACACGAGTAAAAATTGCTATGAAAAGCTTTTCACTTCGCCGTTCGGATTCGGCATTAAACTGTAGGTCCCTTCCATTCATGTACAAATATAACACGCACAACATGAGTGGATGCGAAAAGCTCGGCCTAGGCCCTCCATGGTCTGTTGTGCCACTAAAAGTAAAAGTAAGTAATACCTAAGATTTTTGAGTGAAAGGGAGGTTCGGGGTTATTCCGCAATTTTCACTGAAAATGAGGCAAATTGGGATGGTTAGGCATAGGGGAAAAATTATTGAGGGAACTTTATACATATTTCTTAGGAAGTAAATCGGTACGCAAAGTGGCTGACTTTCTGAAAAATCTGGCCAAAAGTCGAAGATATTGTTTAATTCTAGCGAAACTCGTGATATGAGGGGTTTAAGGTCGCTGATTGATAATATGAAGTCCATTTTTGAAAATAGCAAATAGCAAATACTTAGAACAAAACTTCATATATTCTCACGAAATCGGTTTATGGAGGTTTTCGAGGTCGCCGATTACGAATACCTTTTAAGAAAAACGAAACGCTGGCCACTCCGTGTAGAACTTCATATATTTCCACGAAAGTCGGTACATGAGGTTTCTGATATCACCGATTATGATTTTTTTTCCTTAAAATTTGTTTTAATTTTTATTTTTACAAAAAATTAGAAAATTTCATGAGATATTATTTCTCTTTAAGTAAGATAAATTTTTTTATAGAATTTCAAAACTTTATACCGGAAATTTATAGCATAGTTGACTACAAAAAAAACTTTTTTGATTACAAAATTTTTTTTTAAATTCGTCACACATATGTAAATCAACCTATATATTTATCAAAAATGGAAAATAAAAATCTGCTATTTTAAAGTTTCAGCAGTAATACTTTTTCTTGTGTAAATCCACGTGAAAAACATTATTTATGAAAACAATTTGTTTGACTTAAAATTTACTTTTCAAAATGTGTCTACATATGTAGCTCTTTGGCTTGGCATCGGTTCTTTCAAAATTAGAGCATAAAACAATAAAGCAGCACTGTGCCACCTGGCAAAAACTAAGAGGCACTACATAAAACTTTCGAAAATTATAATTTTTGTTTTTTTGTTTTTTGGAGTTTCGGCCAGTTTTCACACTGTAACTTTGTACAGTGTCGAACAACATAGCGAATCTTCAGAGTCAGCACGCTACTTGCTCATATTCAAGTGATTGATACATTGCATTCTCTCTCCGTCTTCTCCCACTTCTTGCTCCCACCTATCAATCTTCATTCCAATCAACACAATGCTCTGCATTCATAGGAGTACACCCTGTTGTTGTTGTATCAATAGAAAAGAAATAATTTAAAAAAAAAGTGAAAATTATTAAAACATTAGTAATAACAATGTCAAAGGAATTTGCTTAACTTAGTTTTATTTCTGCTATAAAAAGGAATTATACTATAAATCCTGAAAAAAAAAAAAAAAATACATACTATAATACTGATTTATTTGTTCAGCTTCTTTTTAAAATTTCATTTTGACTCTTTCTTTCACACGGTCCCAAGAGATCGCAACAACATCAACAACAACAAAGGCAGCCAGCAGTAGAAAAAAGAAATACACAAAAAATTGCCTGCCATTAAAGAATAACAGAAAATTCTCATCCATACCTACACTAGCATTAAAAAAATGCTGAAATTTATTATCGAAATATTTTTATGAGCACATAAACTTTTGAAACGCTTTTTTAAAGAAATTTTAAATACAGTAAAAATTTAAATAAAGAAAATAAGCAAATGAAATAAAAAAAGAAGAAAAACACTCACTAAACAAATTTTCCAATTGGCGACTGTGACCGACGTTAATAATATGGTAATAATAATAATAATAATAATAATACAAAATATTTATAATATAATAACAACAAAAACAATAACTGCAAAAAAGCTAGCAACCAAATAAAAAGCAAATATCACACAAATGAAAATTCTCAATGAATTTTCGTTTGCTGCTTCATTTTTTCAGTGTTTTCAGTGTTTGTTGTGTTATTTTGTTGGTATTCGTCGTAGCTGTTCAATGCTCTGCGACTGCTGCCGTTGCTGAGCATTAGCAAAATGTGATGTTCTGGGGGCTAAAGGAAAATGAAAAATTGAGAACAACAACTACAACAACCAATAATCAACAACCACAAGCAGCAACTGCTAACCAGCCAGATGCGGCGAGCCATTTCTGATCCTCAGTGACATAGAATGGCTCAAGCGCGCGACATCTACGCCCGAATAAACGAACGCGATCGTGCACGTATTGTGAACTAGAACCGAATAAATCAAAAGGGAATATATTACAGAAGAAATTTTTGAAAAGAAAAATAAAAAAATAATAAAAATAAATACTTGCAGCTTCTAGAAATGTGAACTAATAAAGTGAAAAAAGTTGCAAGAAACAAATCAAAGTGACATTATCAAAAAAAAAAAGTTGCAAGTAAAATGTAGCCTCCTCATTTTCGTTTGTGGAAATGTGAGTGAACTGTTTTTTGGTTTTTGCTTTTTTTTTTTTGTGACCTTGTGTGACAAATGTGAAATAAGAAAGAATATCTTAAAAATAACCTGTGAAAGGTGTTTTTTCTTTCTGTTTCATTTGTATGCGGCTTTTTGTTGTTGTTTCGCTTATACTCGTAAAGCGGAAATACCTTAATTTCCGTTGACAACTGCAACGAATGATTTCTGCTGCTGCTGCTGCTGCTGCCTGTCAGCCTGCCTGTGTTTCTTTGGTTGACGAATTTGCATTTGCATTGTGATTTTTTGTTAGTTGCTGCTGCAATTTGTGAAACTCAAATACAAATTTATTTCTCTTCTGCGTCTTCTGGTGCTGTTGCTGCTGCTCCTTATTCTTCGTTTTCGAATATTGCTGCACACGCACATTAATCGCACACTTCGACAGTGAATTTCAAGGTTTGTCTTGAACTTGAAATTCTTTATTTTGTTTGTTAGTTTACATACATATATAATTTTAATGATTTGTTTAAAGTAAATCAGCTGTGTTTACAATGGAAATGTTTAGATTAAATTTTTTACAATATTTATGTAACATTGAATATTTGATTATACATAGTTTCGTGATTTCGACCTTCACTTATAGTTTTTGGAATTTGTAGTTTTAGAAACATATTTTTGAAAATATGTTTTTACTAAAAATCATGGTGTTTTGTAAAATTAAAATTGTGCTATGCATTTTGTTAAAACATAATTTTATATTCCTAAAATATGTATGTGAAAAAAGTTATCTGAAAGAAAATCATGTTTGGAAGCTCAGTAAAGTTCAGAGAACAGCGTGTGCAGGCATTACAGGAGCCATACTTACTTGAAGAAGGCGTTGAACGTAATGCTACATCTTCTTCCTATTGACTTACAATATCCATCAATAGCGTGGTCAGGCGTAGGTCAACCGGCAGTTGATTGGACGCAACAAAGTGCACTGCTACAATTCCCTATTACTATTTTCACAGTTTGATTTGAAATGGCCTGCGTGGTAGGTTCAGGTAGGTAAGAGTTCAGTCATCGTCTGTGGCAAAAGATCAATCTATTGGGACATATAAAAAGTATCCGCAGTTTTTCGTTTCAAGATGTTGTTACCCACAAATCTGTCATGTGGGTAATGTTGAGTGCCTCCGCTATCTCTTGACAGCTTGCGAGTCGATCTTGCTCCACCAGTTGCAGAATTACATCGGTTTTTTTCAGTGACTGGCCAACCAGAGTGAGGTGCATCTTTGATTTCGAAATTTCCGGAACGGAATCGAGCAAACCACTCCTCATCAGATATTTCACTCATTTTTAAATCAATGTAACTTTTTACACTAGTCACGAATTACACAACTGCCCTCACTCAAAATGTAGCCAGAAATGCCATCTTTCAAACGTGTGATCGTTTGACATAATTGGACTAGTGTTCCCATATTTGTGCATACCAACATCATCTTGTAACGAAAAACCGCGGATACTTTTTATTTACTTTACTTTTAATGGCACAACAGCCCTTGGAGGGCCTAGGCCGAGCTTTTCGCATCCACTCATGTTGTGCGTGTTATATTTGTACATGAATGGAAGGGACCTACAGTTTAATGCCGAATCCGAACGGCGAAGTGAAAAGCTTTTCATAGCAATTTTTACTCTTGTAGGTTTGCCATTGCCTGCCAAGAGGTGGTGCCGTGTAGAAAAATAATTTTTTTCTTCTTTTTGTTTTTTTTTATTTTGCCTGTGCCGAGATTTGAACCCCGGACACTCGGCGCATTACCACTACGCCACAGCGACCACTTTTCATATAATACAATATATGCCTAGCTAATGATGTCATATTTTGGCGATTAGAGACGCTTGTCGACTAATAGAGAGACACATCGCAGATAGATAAAAGGTCGCTATTTTCTACCGATAGTCAGGTAGCAATAAAAGCCCTTCGAAGTCAAAGCTAGTAAAGGAGTGCAAAAAGGTACTGCGCGAGTTTAAGCAGCAGGCTGACATCACTCTTATCTGGGTTCATGGCCATCGGAACATTGAAGGTAATGGGAAAGCTGATGAATTAGCACACTTAGGAGCTTCTCTTGACGAATCTTTTGGGATACTAGTGTTAATCCCCCTGAGCTTTGTCATAAAAGCATATATCTACACTGCCTTTAACTGGCTAATCGGAGGTGGAAATCAATAACATCCTGTGTTACCTCACGTGCGATATTGCCCTCATAGAATGTGGATAGGTCTCACGAGTTCAGCACATAAAGTGCATATTCCTTTTAATACTCATTGTAGAAGTTGTAAGAGGATAGGAGAGAAAGAAATACTAAGTTCCTTTGCGAATGTTCAGCCTTGGCAGGAATAAGATTTTGGTTCTTCGGAATGTATTTCCTTGATAAATTGTCCGATTGCTCGGCAGTTAGTCTCAAGAATATGCTAGCAAACCTAAACACCACTTCATGGATTTAGTAATTACCATCTATTTAATGCTCGGCGAGGAAGCGGTGTTAAAACGGCGCTATAGCCCTAATTGTGACCCACAGAAGGTCTGTTGTGGGTCAGTTATCTTATTCAACCAATCAGCCAACGAACCGAAGATCATGTATTTCTCTGCGCTCTAAATCAGGTAGAGTAACGTAATATTGTGTCTGTAGGCGTGGCAAGACTTATTCTTAAAGTTTTATTCGAAATACTGTTTCCTTGCAGTGAATTATTATTTAGGTAAAAAAAAATTAGCTGAAGTGAAGCTTCCAGGCAAACTAAAAATTCAAGCTTCTATTAGAAATAGATTTTTTACAAAAAAAAGGAACTCAGAAAAAAAAATATTTAACTAAAGTTTCTATCAACTGGCTCTCAAAATTTAAAGATCCTTTGGGAGTGTCTGACACAGAGTTAAAAGCTCCGATAAATTATTCCCAACAATAAGTTCATTAATCTACAGCAAGCCTTATAGTTGTCAAATTCCCGGGAAACGTTGAATATTTCCAACTAGATTATACCTAAATATAACCACTCATCTTTAATCGAAACGGAAAATAGGCAGGAATTCCATGTTACTCATACGCCATGCGGAACATATTTTCTTTTTGCATCTATTAGTTTTTGATGGCTTAGATGTGCAAAAATAAGTTGTCTGTACATACGGTAAAATAATCTAAAAATTTGATATACAATGATTTGACAAAAAGCAAACAACTAAAGAAAACCAATAAATAATTGACGAAGAAACGTTTCAGTGTTGCCAATATGTCTACAAATGTCAATCACACATAAAATGCAAAAGCAAAGAAACACAGAGAAGAACTCAAAATCAATTTCTAATGTTTTTCTTTGCAACATCATAAGGGTGGCAGGGGGAGAGTGTGAGAGCAAATGTTGACGTTACATTTATACTATGCAAAACTCACTCGAACATTAAAATAATATTTCAACTCGTAAATTTACGAGTGTGATGTAAATAAAAACAAATAAATAAATAAAATATTTTTCTGCGAAATATTTTCAACAACAAATATTAAATAACTACGCCATCATCACACACATACAGACAAATAGACATGTGTTTATGAATTAAAAATATTGATTGCGAATCAATTGCCAGTCCAGCTTCTACACACCCTACTCGTACTGTTCCTTAGTTCCTTAGTACTGTTCTCATTTTGAATGGCTTGGTTGTTTCTGAAAAACCATTTTTTTGAGGTTACATCTTTTCTTAATCGTAATAATAAACATTTTATTTGCTTTATTTCCATTAGTCAATTCTTTTGTGAGTTGTCATCTCAAGCAACTAAAGTCTCCCATCTTCTTTTCGTTGTGTGTAACTAACATCAGATGAAACTATTGTGGTGTAGTGTATAAGAAATTCATTTGTGTAAACAAACAACAACTAATAGAAAAACACAAAATAAAATGAAATAAAAAAATTTAATTTTCAATAAAATAGCGCACAACGAAAATATTCACAAGATTTGTCATTTGCTCATTTAATTGCGATTATTTTTATTTTTAAATTTTTGCTGGCGACATATTTTCCCCAATAGCAAGGAAACAACAAATACATACAACAGCAAAAGTAGCAAGCAAAACAGAAACCACATGCTTCCAAGAAGTGCGCAAACTATAAAATAAATAAATCAACGAACCAACTATCCGCCCGGCCAGCCAAAGAACCCACCGATCCCCTTAATAAGGGAATTAAAATTTACACACATTCACTCACAGAATTTGTGCGCTTCCAAACAAACATACATACGAGGCATGTACGACGACGAATATTTATTGTAAAATGTACCTTATGGTAAGGTAAAAGTGAGGAGGAAGTGCGGTGAGTGAGCAAGCACGACGAGACGATGAGAAACCAGTCATCATCATTCAATGACCAAATATATAAAAATGTAGACACAAAAGTAAACAAGAAGCACTTTTTCTTCACTCTTGCCATACATGCAACGAATGCTGCTGCATGCACTTTGATGTGTTGAGTGACTTATGGTGACAACGACATCTTCGTGTCAGTGTAAACCAAATTTAACCCAAGGGAAAGGAAATGCTCCAGAAGCATTTGTTTTTCAACTTACTCGTTAGAATGAGTTGATACAACTGCTCAGCAAACTCTTACTTTCATGCTATTGAAAGAAGGTGCAGAAAGTTTCTCCGAAAGTGCAAAAAGTAGTTGCGCATACAATAAATTAAAAAATAATTTTCAAATAATATTTAAATTGAAATGTACCATCAATATATGGAGAAGATCACTAGCGGATCCTATGGCATTGTTGTATGCTTTATCTTTTCCCCATTGGGTTATGAATGCATCTTCGTTGTCATCTTTCTTTGTATGTATTACTGTTGTTCTCACCCTCTACTCTTACTTCGGTGTGCACGTAATGTATGTAATTCCATAATGCATTTGCTGTAAAGAAACGAGTAATGAGAGCAAAAAATCACGCAACATCGACAGTAAATGCGCCGCGTAACATTTATGCGTGCTTGTTGTTTTGATTTGTACATCATAATGATGTTGATTGTACTGATGAAAATAACTTAATATTCTTGTGAAGAAATGAAATGTTATTTATATCGATAACGTTGAGTGACTAAGTTTCTTCAATCTTAAGTATTTTTGTGGTGTAGTTGGTAGTATCATGGACAGTGTCCGGGTTCGAAACTTGACACAGTCGTAAATTAAAATAGAAAGAGTTACTAGTACTAGCTCTACACGGAATCAATTCTTCGCTGGCAATTCTTAAGAAAAGTAAATAAAAATAGCGGAAAATCACACTTAGTATTAAAAACAATTTAACATCACAAGCGTACTCGCTTAACTGAAATAAGCACCTCCGTAATGCCGTTGATTTATCCATTGCTACTCATTCAACCACTTTCTTCAATAAAACACTTTAATTGGTCACTGATCGACAGTAGTCATCGTGGTGTGGTGGAAAGCATATACACTTTCTGCACGGAGTGCCCCCCGTCCAGACTAAATTGTGACTCCCATAATGGTCTAAAGTAGTGTCCTTTAACCTTTTCGGCCACGGAGTCGGTATTCGATGTTGTGGAGCTCTTACTCAAGAATAAAATAGCCAATAAAGTAGAAGGTTTGTGTTTAGATCATTAAACATGTTTCAATTATAGAAAGTAGCAGTAGTAACTTGAAAATACTGCAGTTATATGAGTTGAAAAATTAAGTGTAAACATAAACATAAAATGAGTGACATTTACAAAGAGTGGAAAAATTGGCGGAGCCCCGACGTTCTATGGTAAAGTCATTGAAGACCAATGGTCTAAAGAATATTATCTTATCTTCTTAATATCTTATCGCTGTTGGACTCCCTAGAACACTGGTCGGGGTTCAAATTTGTAGGTGTGATTACAAAAAATTTTCATCAACAGAAGTTTCCTTGTATGATCTTTGTCGAACATTTCCTTAGAAACTCAGTGACCTATAGTATAAAGGCATCACCGCGGAAATGCTATTAAAGGCCGCTGTGACAAGCTGGTATATGCATGGAAGAGGCAAATCGAGGTTGAAGCAAGCAGCGCAGGAAAGAATTGGAGAATCATTAAACGAGAACAGAGACTTACTTAGTTGGTACTACAACCGATTATCAGTCTTGGCCGCCTCGATAAAACTTCGCCAGTCGCCTTTGCTATCCGCGCGCGCTGTTTCCAATTGGTAAAGCCAACTACAGACAGATCTCCTTGCACCTGACCTTTCCATTGGAGATTAGGACGTCCTCCTCTGCGTGTTTCTCGACCGTGGCGCGAATATAACATCCCTCTACCCTAAGTGCTTTCAGCTAAACTACTGGATTTTTATGCGCTTGAGTATGTCAGTGTCGGCGTTCAGCTCACGGTTCTATCTTATTCGATACCCTTCGTCCACATATATTGGACTTTAGATCTTACGGAGTATCTTCCTCTCGAACGCTTCAAATATCCTCTCATCATTTGTGGTCAATGTCCACGTCTCAGCACCATACATTAGGACGTGAAGAATGAGGGACTTATAGACCTTTATTTTCATCGGTCGAGAGCGGATCCTCTTTTGCAATTGCCTACTGAGCCTGTTAAGTTAATCTCCTCTTGATCTCAAGGCTGCCATTATTGTTCGTGTTAAAGCTGGATCCTAGGTAAACCAAATTAAAAATATAACAAATAAAATAAATTTTAAGATATTTACACAAATGGCTCCCTTTTAAAACAAAATCTTCCGCTCGACAAAAAAATTCCTCCCCGACGACAGCATTGGTGGCAACAACCGCACCCAACTACTCGGCTGACTTGGCTATACAATAACTATCTTTTAGAAGATAGTTCGCGCCTCGAATTATTTTCTTCAGCATAAGGTTAAAGAAGTCGCACGATAGTCGGTCAGTGTCATTTTGCAAAGATGAATGAGCTTTCTAGGGATAACAAAATCAGAAATTGTGGCATTCAATTGATCCATAATCGTGCTGTCGAAGGCGGCTTCATAATCGATGAATAGATGGTGGGTGTCGGTTTGGTTGTTGTTGTGGCCTGGCCCTATGCTTTTCACTATTTTACGTAAACGTCTTCGCACTTTTGTACGTACTTTCAAACTCCAAATCTAAGATACGAATAAAATTAAGAAATTTCAATCTACAAACTTACATTATTTCGCCATATTTTCCCACAGAACCACTAAGTAATTGTCTCAACCAACTGAGAATTTCCCATGACAAATTTCGAAATATAAATCGAAATTTTATTGTCTGATTGTCTGTTGAGAAATGTATTAAGTGAATTCATTTCAGTATACTATATATCGATGTATTGGTATTCCAGCACAACAAAAAAAAGAAGAAAATATTTAAATTTAAAAATAAAAATTCTTTTAAATTTTTTAAGTGGAAATGTGTACCAGAGTATGTAGAAACACCAAACTAAGTTGCCCTCTGCCCCACATAATATATTTCGTTTCTACAATTTTACTTAAGTACTTAAATCAGTTTTTAACGAGCATAGCTAGTAATTTAATTGCTCAATGAAAATTAAAAGGATTTCCCCAATATTTGATTGCTATTGTGTGAACGAATTAATGCAAAGTGAACTTATAATTGGCGCGTCTTTGTTGGACTACACGGATGACTGACTGGCTAACTGACTAATGGACTGACATGACATAAGAGCGGTAACCTTGGTAAACTTTGAAATGTTCGCTACAAAAGAACAAAAATACAGAATCATTCATTATTGATAATTAGTTATTTTTGAAAAACCGAAAAAATGAAATAACTTTGCAATGACTGGAAAAATCGTGTATTTCTTGTGTTTCCTTTTAATATTAATATTTTCAAAATACGAGAATGTTTTTTCAATATTCTTAAAAGTGAATGTCACAAATTGCGGGAGAGTGAGAAATGCGTAAATGCGTAGGAGTGAGGGAGAGAGATTACTGTCTGCCAGTGAACGAAATGAAAGGTGCCAGTATGTGTGTCGGAGTGTGTGAGTGTGTGTCTGTGCATGCGTGACAACAGGATGCAATTCGTTAATGTTGTCGACATTAAAATACTTTTAAAATATGTCTGTATGTCTGTATGCATCTGCATACACGAATATTAAAAAAAAAATTAATTACCGAATATGTTAACATGTGCCGATAAAACTTTATTGAAGTATGTTTATCTATCTCTTTTTCTACAGATTTTACTATCACAAAAACAAACACACACATAAAAGCGAAAACCCATCTACATCTCCTACGCATCATCTTCACTCAACATCACAACGACCTGCCGCAGTAGTAGTAAGAGCAGCCACAACCGCCTCAGCATGGAGCAACCACTCGTTGTGCAGGCAGAATATTCGTTCAAGGGTGGCAACAATGATGAGCTCTGCTTTAAGAAGGGAGACCTCATCACAGTTACACAACGTGAAGATGGCGGCTGGTGGGAGGGCACACTTAACGATAAGACTGGCTGGTTTCCCAGCAATTATGTTAATGAATACAAGGCGCCATTACCGCTCACAGAAACGATACGTCCACCCGAAGAGATTCTCGAGTATCGCTCAGTGGTGCTCGCAGATTTGCTGGACTCGGAACGAGCACATGTTGCCGAGATACAGGGGCTGCTGGAAAACTTTCTAGAGCCTCTGCAACAGGCACAAATGTAAGATTGTACAATTGTGTGGGCAGTCAATCATATATTCTAACATCTTGTTTCTTTCGCTTAGACTCAATCAAGATGAATATGCTCAATTAATGTGCAATTTTCTGGAGGTTGTTAAAACACACAATGAACTACTCTCCCAGATGGAGGAGTGCAACGATCGTGTGGGCAAACTATTTTTAAATAAGGCGCCACTCATGAAGCAAATACACCAAGCTTATTGTGCAGCGCATCCAAAGGCAATTGTTATATTAGATAAATACAAGTAAGTGCTTTGGCATTGCTAATCATTTATTGTGGCTAATGTAAAAATGTATTATTTCACAGAGACGAACTAGAGAAGTATATGGAACGTCAAGGAGCTGCCACGCCTGGTCTCTTGGTATTAACCACGGGACTTTCGAAACCTTTTCGTCGCCTAGATAAATATTCTGCAATGCTGCAAGAGTTGGAACGTCACATGGAAAGTAGTCATCCGGATCGCGGCGATACACAACGTAGTGTTGCTGTATATAAGGATATTGCTGTGAGTGATGACTGTTGAATTTTGAAGTGAAATTATGAAAGTGGTCGAAGGAAGGAAATTCTTGCCGTTTTACTCCTTTACCGCTTTTCCGACCAAAGATTCCTTTAATGTAGACTTTGGCTCTCTAATAATCGTTAATTTGATTCATATTTTTGTATGTTTAATATGTTTAATCATTCCTCTCTCGTTCTTTCGAGATATCAAGTTCGACTAAACTTGAAGTGATCCGTAATAAGAGTTTTGTTTCATCAATGAACAATTATAATAGCCAATGATTTATAGATCTTATCTTAAACTTTCCCTGCTCTTCTATTTATGAATGTCTTTTTTCATTATATTTTGTAGGCAATATGTTCTGCTACGAGACGACAAAAAGAATTGGAACTACAAGTTCTTACTGGTCCAGTCCGTGGTTGGCAAGGACAAGAGTTGAGTTCCTTAGGTATGAAGAAATAAATATAAATAAACTGTTGTTTTAATTAATAATTTATTTTTTTTGTTAAAGGTGACATTATACACATGGGCAGTGTAGCTGTTGGTGCCGATCATCATGATCGTTATTTTGTGCTCTTCCCACAAACGTTACTAATACTCAGTGTTAGCCAAAGAATGAGTGCCTTTATTTATGAGGGGAAATTGCCATTGACTGGTATTGTTGTGAATCGCCTGGACGATTCAGATAATTTTAAGAATGCCTTTGAGATTAGTGGGCCTCTGATTGAACGTATCGTGGCTATTTGCCAAGGGCCAAACGAGGCTAACAAATGGGTCGAATTGTTGGCGACAGCAAATCCATCATCAATGCCTATTGGCATTAAGCGGCAGCTGAGTAATTTGAGTAATTCGTCAATGGGTGGCAGTGGCGGAGGTGGTGGAGCGCCTCAGCCTCCGGCACATGTAAGTATTTTATTTGAATAAGTATATTTTGAATAGGTAAAAACAATTGAAGCGGACATGTTAATCTATAACCAGCGATTTGATTTTTCTTAAAGATCATCATGTCTGTATAAATTCATAGGCGGCATATTTTATTTCATAACTTGTTTTTGTATTTTTTATTCTCTACTTTTAAATGTATATTTTCACAACAATTTCCACCAAAAAAAAACACGAAACTTCCATATTTTGTACTTCTACAAACAATTCTCTTTTACGCACCAACCAACTACCACCTCGTAGAAATCTCATATCTTGGATGTGCGTGGCTACTGTACGCGATTTTCGCTATGCGCCTATTATAATACGCCTCCATCCACTCCATATTGCATTACATTACCACCGAGTAACTACCCACCCACAGCACCTTATGCCAAACTGAGTGCACACTTTGCCCGTCACGTCAAGGGGGGGCGATTGAGGACTGAAATTATCAAGATGCTGCTGTATCCGCAGGCGCGTCAAAGCATCGATATGAAACGGATTCCAATGCGTAAGAAACATCGGCGACATTCGTCGAAAGCCGCAACTGCGAAGCTACTGAAGAAAGCAAGAACTGAAGAATTGATAGCTGATATTGCTTCAGATTCATTTGAGCGCTCGGAACTGGGGCGACAGGACGCATTCGAATTGCCCACAGACTCAGAAAGTGATGAGTACGAAGAAATCGGAGGCGATTGTGATTCTAATCCATTCGAATATATAAAGTTCTATGCCAACAAACGTGATTCCATTTATGATTCGACGGGTACTTTCGTTGATTATGGCTCCGCTGCAGAGCGTAAAGCGCGGCATTGTTCTTCCATCAATTTAATTAAACTTGATTCTGATAGCGTAGAAGACATTAAGACGCCACAAACTATACAGAAGGAATCTTTAATAATTGGATCTAAGGCAATGCGCGCCTTGGCACGCAAATCCACGCAACAGAGTATCGTTATCCACACGTCAACTGCACATTTAGATCTTAGTGGAGGTGGCGGTATTACCAGCTGTGTTGAGGAGGAAAAAGAGGGTGGAGTGCCGCAAGTGATACCAATCGGTTCCTTTCAAACACAAAACTCTGAAAATTCTGTGGGCTCCTCTGTCTATTTGGGCCGGTATGGTGGAGCTTATGTAGCGTGCGAGAATCTTGCAAATATGTCGGATGAGACCAAGATAAAAGTGGCAACTACAACACCTCCGCTTGCAGAGTCACCACCCGAACGCCACAGCATGCCGAACATATTCGTTGGGAATCGATTTAATCGTTGCTCCAATACTAAAGTATATGTACCGTCGTGGAAAGATCGTAACGATATGCAGAATCAAAGTATTGACACCTTGCAGCACGCTGTGCTGACAGAAGAGAAAGAATTGAACGACGACGAAATGCATTCCAGTTCGTTGGATCTACCTGCCTCATGTCGTACTGCACCAGATAAATTGCAAGCGGAACTTCTATACAATTTTGATGGGCGTTGTAGCACTTTGAGCGATTTGGATATTATTTCTCCACCTTCAATGTTTAAGCAGCCGGTGTCGCTCGAGGAAGCGGCCAGGCGCGTGAGCTTGCAACGTGAGAGTGCGCCATTCAAGAAGCATGCTCTTAATTCGGACAAACGTTTAGCGCCGAGAAAAGATAGTAAACCTCACGACAAAAACAGGAGTGCGGAAGCAACAACACCAGCGAGGGGAGGTGGCTTGCGCTACAGCTCAACGACTGAACTCTGCATTGAGCCACAGCGTTCTAGTGGTGGCTCTGATGGTCAGCAACAAGACCGACCGAATTCTATACGGCGTTGCATAAGCTATCAATATGTGCAGATGTCGAATAGTGCAGATAGTGACAGCAGCATACCAGCAACAACACAACAATCGCGACCCTTCGACATCAAGGCCAACAATGATACACTAGCTGCCAGCACCAACATTCCATCGGCGGAACGCAATCGTAGACCGCCCTTTCGCAGCGATAACGCCCCGAGCGCCAAATGCAAATGCTGCGAGAGTTCTCAGTGCCCCAGTCCACGTTCAAGCGATTCGGGCATGGCTGGCAGTTGCACTATTGCCTCACCAGATCCGCCCAATCCAGATACAACCTATGATGGGTACTATCAGGGAGGTGGACTTCAATTGAGTACACCAAGCACCGCCGGCGAAAACAATAATGATCTCACGCGATTTGATGTGTGTGGCACGTTTCGCGAACAATTTCTTACGCCGGAAGCTACGCAAGATCTCATGGATGGCGGGGATGCGTGTGGTAGCAGTGATGCACAATCACGTACCCCGCCAAATCATAGCAGCGCAGCTAATGCATCAGCGACAGTTACGACCACGGCGGAGCTTCAAATTAACACTAAGAGCATTTTCATTAATTCTAAAGGTTCTTGTCAGCCATCATCGTCTAGTGGCGATACACCCACTAGTGATGATGCCGCTGCCAACATTCTATTCAGTTCTAGCCCCGGAGATGCTGAAATGCAAACCACTTCAGCGCGCATGTTTCGCTCAGGCATGTATGCGCATTGGTGGAAGAAGGAGAAACTACCTGCCGATGTTGTGCGCGGAATTGCTACAGCCAACAATAAAAGTCTTCAGTCGCCACAAACCAGCAAAGATTCTTACTGTTCTGTGTGCTCCAGTTGTCTGTGTTTCATGGGTGCTAGCGGTTTCAGTGAGGGCACCCAATACAGTTCGCTGTGCCACGATTGCGCTTCCTTTTGCAGAGCCGCTTCTCCAACCACAAACACCACCAATACAACGACTACGACACCTTCAAGAAATTGCCCCATATGCAATGCTTCGGCTGGTACGCGTGGAACTCATTCCTTTAATGAAGTGCACAAAGCAAATACAATTACAACTTCATCCTCCAAATCGTCGTCATCGTCTTTTGAGTGCCCAATTTGTTCGGGACTTCTGGCGCGCTCTGAATCGTTGGGTTCGGAAGGAATTGGTGTTAGTAACAATGATGATGCAGCCAACGATGCGGCTGCTGAAGGCAAGCAAACAGAAATAACACGCCTAAAAAATAAAAGGGCGTGTGCGATTGTGTTTGTGCACGTTTTTGTTTTGTAAATTCGTTTTTTTTACTATTATCTGCACCATCTTTTTTTTGCCATAATAAATTGCAAATCATTAGCGTTATTAAATTTAGGTAATATTTTAGAATATCGATTTCGATCAGTTGCTAAATTTATAAATTAACAAATCAAATTAAACGCTGTGAGCAATTCCGAAGCTCCTAGCTGTGATACGGACAAATCGCCTTCTTAAAATCCTAACCTAAATTTGGTAGTACTGATGTTGTTGTTGTTGATGCAGTAACACTATTTTCTTCTAACTTTGTTATCGTTTTTTTTTCTACTTTAATCTTTGTATCGTTTTCAGCTTTTAATTCCAAAATTTATCCTCAAATCATTTGCTTGCCAAAATCATCATTCGATCTCACCCACCAAAAAATTTGATTGTTTAACAAATGCTAACCCTAAATAAAAAATTAAACAGAGACAACTATTCGAAAACTCTTAAGAATGATAAAAACGAATTACAAAACATTTTCACCACAACACCGCATCGCATTCTCGTTTGGCTTGCTTGCGCTTTTTTCAGCTGTGATTACGAATGACTGACTGGATGCAAACGTCGACTAATCACATACGAGCAAGGGAATGCTGTCTTTTCTCTCTCTTTCTTCTTTTTATACCGACACACCAACAACCATACACAACGCACACTCTGAATATTACAGCTCAATTTATATAAAATTGTATATATTTTTTTATTTTTCAAACTACTAACCTAAGTTGAATTTTGTTAATGCGGCATTTAATAATGTTTGGTTTCTACATTTGCAGATGTCACCGCCAGCAAATCTGGGCATGCTGGCACAACGCACAAATCCTCCTCCTCCAACTTCGAACACAGCGGCAGCGGCAGCAATGTCGATGTCGCATCCGTCACAACACAAACGGAGCCTATCGTTCAATCATCATCTCAGCTACAATCAATACACGCACACTCAGCATCCACAACAACAACAGCATCATCATCATCAGCAACAACAGCTACAAAGTCTACCAAATCATCCGGTGGCGCAACCAAACCACAAATCAAATTTAGTCCTGACATCGAACAGTATTTCAAAGACCCAACCAATCATGGGGGGAAGTATGGGAACAGCAGCGGGAGCGGCGGTAAACGCAAGGATAGGAAGCACAAAAGGTATACTACAGAGGACATTTTCATTTCCTGAGTTATTGCGACAAACCTCTCTAACGATACTGACTGTCCCCACTTTTATAGGAATAAAAGTATTAAGACAATATTAAATCCAAATATCTCATCCAGAATTGTTCTGAAATGCAAGAAGCTACACTTTCCTGGGTTTACATTTTGGGGAAGACATTGTAGTCAATATTACCTGCAATCCTTTAAATTGCTTTAATAAACAAATAGTATATGTATTACTATTTAATTTCGATGTCAGTAATAAGGTTGTCTTTAAAGTTGGTCAGAATACTGTTTCGTGTTGTGTTGTTGAAAATTGATTTTTGTTTTAATTGATATCATTCATTTATATATTTTCTCTCTATTCACAGCTAATTGGAGCATATCAAATTTACGTCCTGCGCCGCCATTACGTCCCACTTTGCTCAACTCAAATGTGAATAGTGGTGGTGGTGGCGGTGGCAGTGGCGCTGCTGGCAGCAGTTCAAATGCCTTGTCTAGCTATTGTAGTGGCCGCAAGAATCAGCCAACATTTGAAGAGGATGCATTGGTGTTGCGCGTTTTTGAAGCATACTGCGCTGCATATCAAAATAATGCCAGAAATACCATACATTCAGGTAAGTTCACCACAATTGCTAGTCCAGCATCATATCTAAATAAAGACGAAATTGTTGCGCTGAGTTGGCAAAATTGTCTACTTTTAATACTCGTATATTGTACTCATTTTTTGCTTGCGGTTTGATTTATTTACTTTGCATTCATATTGAAATTAAAAACAATAAAGCGAATACATTTGGTGATGATTATTTTAACAAGCACTGCTTAAAGATCTTAAAGGCCTCAAACTTTCCCAATCATCAAGTTGTTTTTAATTTCATTCATTTTGCTGTTGTTTGTGTGGGTTTCACTATGCTAAATATTTTGTTGCTGCTGCATTTCAAAAACCAAAAATTAAAACTCATTTTCCGTTTTATATGCTAAAATGTTACTAAAATGTTGACGACACTATCTAATTGTTTCTTAATTTACGTTAAAGATTAATATATTTTTTTATTTCTCAATATCGACATGTTATAAGTATTAATTTAATTTTAAGTTTTGGATTTTTTAATTTTTGTAATTTTTTTAGTTCTACTTACAAATAAGGTCTAGGCTTTTTATGCGTTTACTGAAAAATTGTAAAAAAAAATAATAATAAACAAATATTGACACATTTTAATAAAATTGCAATATTAAAACAAAATATGTTCACACGCTACACCATTTGAGAAAAAAAAAATGAAATAAAACTCATTGTAACAATTACTCATGTAAATTACGAATAATTCGAAATTTTAATCAACATTGTATTCGATTGGTATTAATTATTGCTAATTATACACACACGTAGCTTTATAATTTATTATAATTACTGTACATTTTTGACCATTATCGTTTTTTTTATATTATGCTCTTGAATTTGTAAACCTCTTCCTCGCGTTTGAAGTTCACCTTTTTTAATGCCTATAACGTTTTCCCGTTTGTCGTTATGATTCTTCCTTTTCTGTTTTCTTAATCTTAATATCAGCTACAAACGCCCGCCTCAAGTTTATTTTATTTTAATTTTTTTTTGTAATATTCTTCAACACTTCGTTAACATCTTGCCTAATTTTATAAATTCCCATAATTTAAATAAATTGTTTTTCTATTTTTTCGATAAAAGATTCTTATAGTTTACGAAATATATACAGAGCCATAGCGTGTTTTATAAGTTTTATGTAAATTTGCTTTGCTCATTGATGGTGAGGTAGTTTGCGGCCACTATAACCTAAAATGATTAGGAAGCGTTTTCGTTCATTTTAAATCAGAACTCGTTTTGGTTGTCAATAAGTATAGAGACTAACCAAAACTCATTTTGGTTACAAATAACCAGTGGTTATTGGTCCTCTTTGCAGGTAATGGCAACCCTACAAGAGTAAAAATTGCCTATGAAAAGCTTTTCACTTCGCCGTTCGAATTCGGCATAAAACTGTAGGTCTTTTCCATTCATATACAAATGTAACACGCACAACAGGAGTGGATGCGAAAAGTTCGGCCTAGGCCCTCCATGGGCTATTGTGCCATTAGAAGAAAGAAAGAATTATAGAATCGATGGATAAAATTTACACAAACGAGATTTTTTCTTTCAAATCGACAGATTAGTTTCGAATATTTATTCATACTATTTTCAATATAAACTTCTTTGCAGGAAAGATTAATTTGCAATGAGCAATGCAATAAAAGCTTATTTTTAAAATCACAAAGGAATAAGTTTTGTTTGTTAGATAACCAAATCTAAATTTTAGTTTGTTAACATAATTGAATGTTATCCCACCATAAATATCCAATTTCTGCAAGGTTTCTTGAATTTTCCTATGCTTTTAACTTTCGCAAATTAGCAAAAACATAAGAACATTTTCATTGTTTTTGGACATTTCTTCAATATTATTGTTTGTTTGTTGTATTGTTGTTTGTATCGTGTTTTTATTATCCATGACGCCCGTTCATTGTTGTGTTTTTTCTATTTTGATTATTTCCCTTTCTCTGTCTCTTTCTCACTCACTCACTTTTTCAATTTCTTTCGCGTGCCCTCTTTATTTTAGATGTTTCCTATAGTTTTTTGTCGTTTCGTTTTTTCTTCAATTTCATTTTCTCTCTTTGTCTCTCTTTCTTGCTCTCTTCACCACACTCTTTTGTTCCAATCTCTGTGTAGCACTTCAGCCGTGGACCCCCTGCTTGCCGATACGCGGAGGAAAGTTAAAAACGAGCAAACCCTTCTCCACTTCTAACCCACAGCTGCCATTTCTATGTAACACAGGACACGGTGGCGCATCCTTTCCAGGCGCCATTGGCGTGAATAACCAACAGAACTCAAGCAGTAGCCTCAATTCGTCGTACATTTGGCGTGAGGCCAGCCCCAATAATTTTAATTTATATTCAACATCGGTATCATCGTTGAATGCTGGTGGTGCGGGTGCTGCTTCCATTGGATATCGTTATTCGCTCACTGGCTCGACGGCACCAGCGATGGCAGCCGGACACGCAGCGTCAGCAACCGGTAGCATTCTCGACTATCAGCGTGCACTCTCCGAAGAGCGTGCCACACGCAAATCACTGAATCGCTTCAAAAGCGGTTTCGGCTCGGGATACGATAATATTTTTATGACTCCGCTGTTGCCACGCAAAAACAAACCTTCACCGAAATTGATAAAGACATCGGCCGTCTATCAATCGCATCAACGTTCTCCACCGACACGCAATCGTTCCGAGGAGCATCCACCAGCTACACCACCGCCGCTTACAAAAACATCGAAGCACAAAGCAGCCGCCGAACAATATCCTGCACACCCTGGACTTTATGATCGTCGCTTGAATCGTTCCTTTGAGACGGCATCACATCGTTATGCTGGTTATGGTGGTGGTTATATGATGGGCTACGGTGGCCTTAAAACGAACGTGATGCGCCGCAGCACTCCACATTTGGCCGCCGACGACGAAGTCGACGATGTAGCTCACGATAGCAGCGATGATGCAGATCGCTCACATCGCGGTTGTGGCGTTGGCCTGCTGGGCAATGGCAGTAGTGGCGGGGGAGCCCATGCAGGTGGCGGCAACTGCACTGCGGCTGGCAGTGATGGCAGCGACAGTCAACGACACTCGGGCTCCTGGTGTTGTGGTAATTTTGTCATGAAACAATGGCGCAAAATTAACAATTACTGATTTATCGCATTTATTATGTGTGTGGTTTGTACGTGCACGTGTATGGGTGGGTGGTGGGTGGTGTGCGTGTATGAAGGAAAATAACGCTAGCGCCTTGTTGAAGCAGCTGCTAATGCGCTCTGCTGTATTGAATTGATGCCGCGCTGCTAATGCTGCTGCTGTTCCTGTTGCTGTTTATTTATTTAAACATTTGTTGTGTTGCTCTATTTTACGCAATCGTGCATTAGTGCTTTATGTTGTTACTTAAACCGGCATTATATATATTTTTTGGTTTGTTTATTTACTGTTGTTTTTTAGCTAAAATATTTATAATTTCTTACCTGAAGTCTGTAAAACGTTATATGCTAATTAATATTGTATAGATCAGTCATGACATAGAGTGAGCGAGTGCCCAATAGGAAAATAACCTAAACAATATGAGTGTAGGTTTGGGCATTGAAGGATCTTAATTGGTACAATTGGCAGGCATCAAGTAATGTGAAAATATTGACCTGTTTTCAGTGATTTTTTTTTTTTTTTTGTATTCATATACAAATGGAGTTTAAGGATTTTCTCATTTTTCTTCTTGGACTTCGTCGTTTAAAGATAGTATAAATTCTATATCGCACAATAAATTACGAATATCAATCAGTTTTTTCCGTCCATTCAAATATTTGAGCCTCAAAATGTCTTGTAAATGTTGTGCTATGTAAAATTTATTACACTAAATTTTGACTTTTTGTGGATATTATAATCAGCCGAGAATATTTTGGGATAAGTACAAAAAAATCCGATAAGGCAAGGAAACAAATTTATATGTGAAAGCACCGGATTATTGCTTCTCAGAGTTATGAAATTATTGACCAAAGTACCATAAGAAATCATACTCCGAGCATGTACTTATGTATTTACGAGATGGGACGATTCGATTTGAACCTCGTTTTTGCCACTTATGCATAAGCCATTGGTAAATACATATGTAGAAGTAGGCCCCAATTGAATAATGATACATTAGTGCACTTTGTTCCTGCAGGCAACCATAATCATAGGAGTTGAATTGAGAAAAATATATTGCACTACTTACAGTGGCAGTAGTTCTCAACAAGTCACAAATCTCTGCAAATCTTTGTGCTCAAAGTCAAATGTATATTTAGTTTAACAATCCAAACCGAATTCTGTAATCTTTTCAAATTGTAACCTTCCGAAATTGATCTTTCAATGCTATTAATATTTTAAGCTCTCTATACATCTCTCTCTCTCTCTCTCTCTCTCTCTATCTGTATCTCTGGTAATATAACTTGATCGAAATACATGCATACATTTAGAAAATCATATATCATACTTATAAAGTTATTGTAAATATTTTAATATTTTTTTTTGCGGAATTTAAGCACGCGCTTAGTACTAAACAAAAAGGTCCATATTATATTGAATTTTTAATGTAATACAAAAGTTTTATATAAAATTTATTTTTTATTCGAATTTTACGCAACTCTAGAGCTTGACATTAGCTATATGAAAAACAGAAACTATTTTAGAATAAATCTTTAGATTTACTACTTTTTCGGTTATTTTGTATAACAGACAAAAGAAAAATTTTAAGCTTATAAATATTTACTTTATTATTAAATTAAATTCATACTTATTGCTTATGAAATTATTCTAGCCAATATTTTTTGAAGATGATACTATCTAAATAAACTATTTTATAGATTGGATACATAGAGTCTACAGAAGAGATTGCATCAAACAAACTAGTTCCAAATTTGATTAGGAATACGACTTGATTTGGGAAATATATTTATTTACATGTTTATGTATTGTGTAGAGGCGAAGACGACACGCATGTCAATTCACAAGAAAATATGAAGTGCGTTGATGAAGCCGAACAAATGACAAAGCAAATAACTGTTAAAAAATAAGAAGAAGAAGAAGAAGAAGAGGAGAAAAAAAATTAAGTACATTGTTATAAGTTAAAGCGAAAAGAAAATCTAGAAACCAATGTGTTCTTAATAACATATAAACTTACTAAACTTCGAGTACTATAAGTGCTTGAAACTTAAATATTTGTCATAACTAAGGATTTTTACTTTTGAATTTGTTTTTAAAACATTTCTAAGTTTTAGGGAACCTTTTCGGAAATTAACTAACAGAACAAAAACAAAAGAAAGTAAAATACTTAAGTGATTTTTTTTAACCAAATGCACTTAGTCTCTTTTGTTTTTTTTTTAAGAGATTCACAATTTATTTGTGTTTGTAGAATGTATGTAAGTATGTATATGTATGTACCCGTACATGTGTAAGTGTTACTAACTTTTACCAAAGACAACAAGAACAATACAAATCTTATACTAACTTATTAAAATCCTTTACTTTTACAAAAATATCTGAAAATCAAAATTGAATTTATAAATCAAAAACTGTGTTTGCTTTAAATGTTAAAAGAGAAAATGTTTTGTTATTAATATTAATCGAAAAAAAAAAACAAAAAAAGATCAATACAAATTTAAGTTTAATATTTAGTCTAAGTGAAATTCTAATCAGTAATCTAATAAAAAATATTGTATTAAATGTAAAAACATATTTAAATCTTTTTGCATTTGCGACTTTAGTTTTTCTTTCATGCAAACTTCATGCAGTGTTTTTCAAACTGTAGCAACATGTTTATAAACATTTAGTATTTACACAACGATATAACACACACACACACATACACCACGACAATTTATCTTCATAGCTTTACAACATTTTAGTAATATTTTATTTTTATTCAAAAATCACGAAGTTTTTTGTTTTTGTTACTTTTTATTTGAAATCAATACAACATGTTGATAAAATAGTCACAAATATTTTAGCTTTGCTTAGATTTATTTTTAACTTGTGTACAATAGAATTCCGTTAAATTTTAATTATATGAAACTTGTTAACTTGTTTAATAGTGAAAAGTTTGTTTTTTAAATATTTTTTTTTTTGAAAAATCAGGTTCACTCAAATTTTCTCTATGAAGTCTGATAGCGGCCCTAAATAGTTATTACCATTTTATTATCACATAGTCTTCACGAACAATGTTACCCTTTCAAAAGTGGTTGAGTTCCTGAAGGTCAAAATCGCTTAAGTGCTATTTTCTTTGAAGAAATTATTCCTTTAAATCCAAGATACTGGTTGTTTTTATTTACACCCAATATTGTAAAGTTATCATTGGATTAAAAAAATTTAAACAGTTTGGGCCGCCCAGCCCCAATTTTCTCTAAAGAAATATCCCAAAACAATAATACTTAATTATATCTAATTGCATTAATAGAGAGTGAACCGAAAAATACTTGGTGGGAAACTACCAATTTCAACATTTATTCTATATATTGTAATTCTCTTGAATTTTTTCCATTTGGAGCTCAGAGTCTTTATCTCTGCTTTGGTTGGAGGTAGAGTTGCCAGATGCAAATTTGCTGTACCTGGACATTAAAAATTGTCAGCATTTCTCCAGACAACAGATTGTTACTCTTTTTCTGGGCATTTAATGAACGAACAGCTGATCGTCAGTGTTGCCCACCATTTAAACTTTGAAGTACGTAGCCAATGCATTAATATTTATAACGCCTTCTGGTACATTTTTATTTTGCTTAATGTATTCACTATTTACTCAAATTTATGAAAAATATTTTATCTGGACAAATTTCTGAAAGTCGGGACTCTGGACACGGGATTAAAAATCTTGACAATCAAGAAGTACCTTTTGCGTTCCAGTTGAGGCTGAAAGCGCTGGAAACCAATATTAAATCTAGAATTTACAGCTCTGCTACTCACCGAAATGCTAGTCTTTATTGAAATAGTGGATAAAAACCACAGATTTTGTGCAAAAAAAAAAAAAAAAAAGTTTGAAAGTGGGTAACTAGTTTAAATTGTAGTTATTATTTAAAAATCATTATACATAAAGAATGTTCATTGCAGCATGTTGATATAAATCCACAAAGCATTTCAGATTTTTTTTCCATTCATCAAATTATCATTTCAGTATCATGCAGTCCGTTTTGCTTTTGTTGTGTGTAGTTAAAAGTAGTAGAGCAATGTTTTTATTTCGGACTATTTATGTTTGTGAAGTAAAATTTATAGTTTCGTTTTAGCATTTGCATAGGGTGTTTTTTTAAGAGTTTGGATTTTGAAAATGAAAAAAAAACAGAAATTATTCAAAAGTGAATGAAATTTTTATTTGGATCGATAAATCAATTTATGCCATTTACTTTTTAAAGATAATTTCACTTAATTGTTGCCCGCGGCTATGCTTCAAGTGGTCCATTCTGTTGGTCCAATTTTGGCACACTTTTTCACACATTTCGGTCGGAATCTCACCAATGACGAGTTAAATGTTGGCTTCCAAAGCAGTAATGATCCCTATAGACAAGAGACTTAACATAGTTCCACAAAAAATAGTCTAACCAGATCAAATCACACGATCTTGGTTGCCAACTGCACCAAAACGTGAGATTAACTGCTCACCAAATTCGCCTCTCAATTGATGCATGGTTTCGCATGCAGTGTGGCATGTAGCATCGTCCTGTTGGAACCACATGTCGGCCGAGTCCAATTCTAGCATTTTCGGCAAAAAAAAAGTGTTATAATCGAACGGTACCTTTCTCCATTGACCATAACGTTGCGGCCTTCATTATCTTTGAAGAAGTACGGCCCAATGATGCCGCCTGCCCATAAACCTCACTCAAAAGTTAATTTTTCGGGGTGCATTGGTAGCTGCTGAATTGCCTCTGGCTGGTCTTTACTCCTAATACGGCAATTCTGCTTATTCACGTATCCATTGAGCCAAAAATGAGCCTCGTCGCTAAATGGACGTAGCTTGCGAAAAACTTTTTTCACAGCGCATGAATTTTCATAATAAATTTCAATAATTTGCAAACATTGTTCAGGAGTAAGTCTATTCATTATGAAATGGCAAACCAAACTGAGCATAAATCAAGTGACAGCTGTCAAAAAAAAAATATTGCCAGATTGAAAACCTATCTAAACCTATCTAAAAAAACACCCTATATTTAAGTTAGTTGCTACAACAACCAGAACAACCAGAAAAACAAAAACTACATACACCATTCCACAATTTTTTTTTCTTTTCTCTCTTTTTGTTTTTCCTTTCTCGCTCTACTCCATCACAACATTTTGCGTTAATCTTCAATCGCAATCATTGTGATGTAGGTTTGGAAAATGAGGATATGACACCGACGCTGCGCCAACTGTGGACTGCCATACGTCAAATGCAGCAGGATATGTCGCAAATGAAATTGCAAATCAATGAAGAGCGGGCATTGCGCGTTAATCTGCAGCAATTGTTGATGCAACATTTAGAAGGCGGTAGCAGTATAACAAGCAATACACCAAAATGTTGACTATGGAAGTGACAAGAGGTGGAGGAGGAGGAGGAGCACGAGAAGAATGACATCCAGAAGGAAATCAAATCGTTTTGATGCAATATTATTATTACATAATGTGAAAACAATTGAAACAAACAACGAACAAAATACGATTTTATTGCAATTATTCTAACACGTTTAGTAAGTTGTCTTGTTGCTTTTATGCTCTTTGTTCATTTTGTAGCTCACACACATTTTTTAGTCGTTTATATTTAGCATTTTTTGCGACGAAGTAAACAGTCGAACACTAGAGAGTATTTTGATTTTTAGATGAAATTCAAATCAGTGGGCATCGGGCTCTCAAAAGCAGCAACAAAGAGTATATTCTCTTTGGCATGCATACATGTGTATATCTACTTAGTAGGGACATAAATACTGTTACAACACTGAACACACCCATTCCAATAGTAGAATTGAACATACCCTGTTATTACTACATGGTTTATGAAAGCTAACCTCTATAGCGTTAGAGCTTTAGAAAATAATAGGGTAGAAAAATCCAAACGTCTTTTGGTAAAACACGCTGATAACTTGCACAGAAAAATCTTGTTTATGGATGAAAAAATTTTTACCGTGCAGGAAAAATTTAACAAAAATTATAGGGTGTATGCACGGTCATCTAAGGAAGCATCTGAACTGACCCCACGGGTCGAAAAGGGTCATCACCCAGTTTCAGTCATGGTTTGGTTGGGGTGTCTACGATGGGGTTACTGACTTGCATTTCTGCGAACAATAGGTCAAAACTTCGGCCAAAGTTTACCAAGAAACCGTTTTGGAAGCTGTTGTGAAGCCACGTAACCATTACCTGTTCCAAAACCAGTCGTGGACTTTCCAGCAGGATTCTACGCCAACCTAGACGACCAGACCTGGCTTCAAAACAATTTGCTAGCTTTCATTTGCTCTGAAGAATGACCGTCTGGCAGTCCTGATCTGAACCCACTGGATTACAAATTGAGGACAGTTTTAGAGGACATTGTTTGCCACAAAAGATACTCCAACATTGATTCTCTGATTCTCGTGCTGTCAGCACTTGTCCAATGCACGAGGTGCGTGCAGCTATTGATGATTGGCCAGTGCGACTTAACGTGCATGAAGGCTAAAGGCGGGCATTTCGAATAAGTAATTGCTTTTTGTATGCAATATATTTCAATAAATTTATTTTAAAAAATTAGTCCAAAAAAATTAATTATTTTTAATTTTATAGCATCAAATGTGTGTAACAGTATTTATGTCCATACTAAGTATATGTATGTCTATAAACAGTTATATTTTTCAGCAGATTATTTCCGTTTATTTCATTACAAATTAACTTAAAAACCATTATGGAATTCTGTGTATACCAAAAATTACAAATAACACAATGACAATACGAAAACTAAAAAAAAAAAAAATTATAAAATAAATAATACATAAATATGAGGGGAAAAAAGAAATAAATAAATTTAAAAATATATTACCTATCTGTCCATAGGTGTTTGTTTTTTGTTAGTGAAAATAACTAATTTATGTATGTATTGATGTATGTGTAAAACACTTTAACAATTTTAAGCTAATGACGATGACAAATCAATTGGGAGACAACAAAAATCATCACTCATTACGTCACGTCACATGCCCCATGAATTTAGTTTTTGTTAGTTAGTTAGTGTATTTGTTTCATTGTTTGTGTTGCTGCTTGTTTATTTGTGTCTTTCGCTTATGATGCAACAACGATTTATTAAATATTCAATTAAAATAAGAATAAAAAATGTTTAACATTTATGTAACTAATAAATACATGTATGTACATTTGTATTTAAGTTCAAAGAAGAGGAGAAGATGAAGAAGCAGAATCCCAATAGTAGCCAAAACAAATCGTTTGTTAATGTGTATTGTAATTTTAATTAATTATTTATATTATCGTATTGTATTTTAGCAATTGTAGCCATTTTATGTAACAGAAGAAGAGAATCTAAAATGTTGCTTAGTATTCATTGAAATTATATTGCAATTATTTTAACTCATACAATCACACAAAAAAATAAATACTAAGAAATATTATAGTTGTATTATTCATTAGTTAAGTTTTGTCATAAGTTAAGCGTGCCAGTCACATCTCCAAACACCGCGCAAAAAATAATTGTATTGTATTTTTATCAGGGACTGTCGGGATGCCATATTTCAATTTCAAATATGATAGTGTTATTCTGTATACTTAATAATAAATTTACCACATATCCTTTAAACCATATTCTTCGATCAAATAAACAATAAACGTGTACGGTGTGAAAAAGCTCGGCCTAGGCCCTCCATGGGCTGTTGTGCCATTAAAAGTAAAGTAAGTGTACGGTGTGATTCATTTTCTATTCATGAAGAGTTACTTTAATTCCCACCGCTTGAATTTTATTTACAGCATCAATAATAAAACTAATAAAGTTTCCATTAATTTTGCTATCATAAAGTGAGAGAATTTAAAGGGTGATTTTTTAGATACTTAGTTTTTCACGTTAATATTTCGGACAGTTCGCGCGTGATTCTTGAAATGTGTCAAAGTAAAAAATGCTCAGTTTGGTTTGCCATTTCATCATGAATAGACTTACCATACGCCCGAACAACGTTTGAAAATTATTGAAATTTATTATCAAAATTCGATCCGTTTTTTATCGCAAAATTATCTTCAGCGACGAGGCTCCTTTTTGGCTCAATGGATACGTGAATAAGCAGAATTGCCGTATTTGGAGTGAAGACCAGCCAGACGCAACTCAGAAGCTACCAATGCATGCCGAAAAATGCACTTTTTGGTACGGTTTATGGGCAGGCGGCATCATTGGGTTGTACTTCTTTCAAAGACGCTGAAGGTCGCAACGTTACGGTCAATGGAGAAGGATACCGTTCGATTTCGTTTTCGTTTCGTTTTTTTTTTTTACCAAAAATGCAAGAATTGGACTTGGCCGACACATGGTTTCAACAGGACGGTGCCACATGCCACACTGCACGCAAAAACATGCATCAATTGAGATGTGAATTTGGTGAGCAGTTAATCTTACGTTTTGGTGCAGTCAATTGGCAACCAAGATCGTGTGACTTGACCCTGTTAGACTATTTTTTGAGGCTCTTATCTATAGGGACAAGCCAAACACGATTGCTGCTTGCTGCTTTGGAAGCCAACGTTGAACGCGTCATTGGTGAGATTCCGACCGAAATGTGTGAAAAAGTGTGCCAAAATTGGACCTAGAGAATGGACCACTTGAAGCATAGCCGCGGGCAACAATTAAGTGAAATTATCTTTAAAAAGTAAATGGCAGGATCCAAATAAAAATTTCATTCACTTTTGTAAAATGTCTGAGTTTTTTTGATTTTCAAAAACCAACTCTAAAAAAATCACCCTTTACAAAATTTAACCATAATCGTTATTTACAGTCCCTGACTCTTTGAACATTTTGCTATTTTTAAATAAAGTTTTAATTAAAAAATTAAACAGTCACAGATAAATTCATGTTAAAAATTAATAAATCAAAAAGAAGTACCGATAAAAATTTCAAACAAATAAAAATGTTTTATACAATTTTCACTAGAATGCATTTTCTTTTGTTATATTAAGCATTTACATTTTATTTTCAGGTCAATAAGAAATGTAAAAACCAGTATTTGGAACTAACCTTTAATAGAAATTAGGAACCTTTAATAGAATTAACATTTGAATTATCGTACGTGAATGTACGCTAACTGAATGGTCTAATCCATGACTGAATTTAGCAACTTTCAGTTGTTTGAAGTCATAAACTTATTCAATTCTATTGTCGTAAATGGTTTGCGTGGAAAAAATCGCCTGCAGGTGGCATTGTGCGCCGTATGAGAAATAACAAAAAAACACTTCAAACATTTTTGACTAACATGTTCTACCAGCTACATACTCGTACTTACTATGCGTGTCCGAAGCTTCAACTTCGCTTCCACTATAATGTGGCAGGCAATGGCAGAAATACAGCTGTGCGTATGTGGTGTGTGCGTTTGTCGTTTATTGTGCCCGAGGGAATGAAACGTTGCTGCCGACTAGTGTTTTCCAGATTTTTATGTGTGCGCACTATTCCGTTTATCACAGTTGTAAAATCTTTATTTTCTTTTTCAATTTTGCTTTCGAATGCTTACTCTCCACCGTCAAACACATGCGTCCCGCAAGCCCCACCGAAACTACGGAAGGTAGAACAAGTGTCATTTTGCCATTGCGGACGACGCAGTTTAAAGCGGCACATGCGTAAAGGAAAGCAATGCAATTGCGCACAGTGGTGGAAAAATGGAAAAACATCAAACAGTATTTATCATTTCTTTAACTAGTACTAAGTAGGCTGAAGACTGATTGCCAGTCCTATTCTCGAAAGCGTAAAAAAGAAGAAGCCGTGATTTTTTTTTTTGACACACTGAAAGAGTTAACTCTTGACATATAGGGGAATATTGTCACGGTTGAACCACCTTTTGGTGTGTAAGATTAACTCAATACATAACATGCGAAAGGTCTAGCATAAAGCAAGATTGGGTGAATAATTAAAGTGTTATAAAAATAAGCATTATATTAAAAAAAAAAAATCAGGGTTGATCCACAAATAAAAATCTACGAATTATTGAATTTAACGAAAGTTGATACGTAAATGTGGCATGATATGGATACGTTTATAAATCTATATTTTAATAAAATAAATAAAGTGTCAATCTTTTATGCACTTTTCGACACTGTGCAACATTGCATAAACTTTTTTTTCCACTTAAAAGTAAATAAGAATTCAGATATAAGAAAATATTTAGGAATTACTTTTGTAAAAAAAAAAAAAAAATATTTATTTAAGTGGATTCAGTGCGTGTGTAATTTGTGTGTTTCAGCTTCAGCTTCATAACTATAGAACTTCACAAGCTTGTCTTCGTGATCAGAGGAACACGGAGCGGAAGTTGAGAAGATTCTTTGACATGGTGCAAGAACGCATGTAAAGATCGTTATCTTCCGAGGAAGCGGAGGCAAAAAAGTGCGTTGAGTGTGTATGACGTAAAGTACCGTTTTAATTAAATGACAGTCAAGTAGACAGGCAGGCAGGCAGGCAGACGAACAAGTAGCCCGAGAGACACTCATGGGCATGGGCAAGAAGTTACTCAATCAAAGTAGCGAGTTATATTTGGTGAGTTTATATATTTTGTTTCTACATTAGCATTAAATATTTTAATAAAATTATATAAAATTAAATGGAAAAATGGAAGTAAATAAAGAAAGAGATAATTCGTTAGATGTGAATATCAGGAAGTGCAATGCTGCTGTCGACATGTAGTAATTGCAACAAAATGTTGCTGCTTCGAAATTCTCAACATATTCAATGATATTTGAGGTTATAAGAACAACACAGAAAGACAAAGCAGCAGCAGCAGCAGCAGCCGCAACAACGTCGGTAAGAATTTCTTACCATAGTAACTTGAGTGCACGCCTGTATTCTATTTGATTATAATCGCTTAATCGTTGTTTGACAAATTGAAAATTACGCAATCGTTGCATATGCATTTGAATGTGTGTGTGTGAGTGTTTGTGTGTGTGAGAGTATGTGTGTGTGAGAGTATGTGTGTGTGTGTGAGAGAGTGTGTGTTGTGTGAGAGTGTGAGTCTGTGTGTGTGTGTGTGTGTGTGTGTGTGTGTGTGTGTGTGAGTGTGTGTGTTTGTGTGTAAGTGTGTGTGTGTGTGTGTGTGTGTGTGTGTGTGTGTGTGTGTGAGTGTGTGTTTGTGTGTAAGTGTGTGTGTGTGTGTGAGTGTGTGTGTCTGTGTGAGTGAGTGATTGTGGTTTGCATCCATGAGAGCTTTATAAAATTATAACAGAATTTCCTGCATCATGGAAGAGGGCTGTAATGTAATCGAATGAAAAGGAAGTAGCTAATGAGTTTGCACAAAAGCAGCAACAACACACACTGAATTGATTATTTTAAACTAATGTTAATAATGAATAACATTAAAAAAAATGCAAATAATAAAGAAAAACACGAGAAAAAATGATACTTTCAATTCTTATGCTTAGTATGCCCCTTTCAAGAAAAGCAAAAACTTTACCAAGCAAAATTTCATAGATTTTTCCTCAGAAATAACGAATTGTTACAACTTGCAAATTATGGAAGCTCTATAAATAGCTTGATAAAAAATTTATGGGAAATCAACATGGAAAACGATTTGCGCTTAACTTTTGTCAACGTAGAAATAGTAGTTCGCATTTAGGATGGTGACCCATTCCAGTGGAGATCATTTTCAAAACTAAAACATAAAAAAAAGGTTACGAGCAAGTAGGAAACAAGGTATTCTTAAAGGTCTAGTGATTTTAAATGTTGAAGCCTCACTCTTCGTTAATTATTTTTTGATGATCTTATTGATGTGTACGCTACGAAAAAATCGAAAAGTTCCTTTATCTTGAATAAAGTGTACAACAATTTTTCATACTTTTCACAAAATGCACACAATTATTTGTCTCCCAACATTTGAAAAAGGGTACCGACCAGCGTTTGGCCCCGGGCCTCCGTAAATCGTAAGTCGTAGGTTTGGCAAGAGCAAGACTTTGCTCATTTGGCAAACTATTCCTCCAAAATATTAATGAAATCTCGGAAATCGAGATAAAAAGCCTACTCATATATTTGAACCTCACAAAGTGGACATAACTCTTTAGGGTTTAGATGCAGAGACTTACATTAATTACGACCTCAACTTCCACCAAAAGACAATTAAATAACAACAAATGAGGAATGTGGTAGTAAAACACTTAAAGTCAATTTCTAATTAACTTGAAAAACTCAATTGACTTTAAGGATTCTAATTGACTTTAAATTCCAATTGACTACAAGTAGCTACATATGACTTTAAGAGACTCCAAGTGTATTCAAGGGACTTTAAAGCAGTCATGATTGAGAAGTCGTAAGATTTGCATTCGCATGAACTAATAAAAAGATTGCATTCACCTGACTTCAAAAGGTACTTCAAAGCAGTCATGATTAAGAAGCCATAAGATTTGCATTCGCATGACTTAATTAACATTCACCTGAGTCCAAACAAGCTTCACAGCAGTCGTGATTATGAAGCCATAAGATTTGAATTCCCATAACTTCAAACAAAATTTCATTCACCTGACTCTGATAAGAGACTTTTCCAAATGAGTTACGAATCGGTTGCGCCAAACAACTGCATTTTTTATTCTGGAGTCAAATATGTTATTCAATAACTGTCATCAAAAATTCTTATTATTCATTTATTTCTTATACCCTCAACTGATTGCATTATTTTACAGCTCTGACTTTTAGCAGCTGTTGTGATGCAACATTACTCTAATGGTCTGGCCAATTAATGAAATTACAATAGGTATACGTAATATGAGTCTTCATAAATCAGTCTTTCAATAATTAAAGAAATTTAAGAGTTTAAACTAACGAAGCAGAAAAGAAACAAAGAAGAGGTAGTTTATTTTACTCAGGTCACAGAATCAGAGACAGAGGGTATGGCAGGGTGTATGAAATCGAACCTAAATTTATCATATAACTACAAAAACCTTTGAACTTAAGGCTCACTTTTAAAAGTATTTTTAAAATTAATTAAATTTTAATAATACATTTTTTCAATTACAATTAGTAGTATTTAAATATGTAAGTACCTACATAAATCTAAAAATTTCAGCTCATTATTGTTGAAGCCTTTAAAACCTATAATTTCACCGCATAGAATCGTACAAATTGAAAGTACTTAGTTACACTACAATCACAGCTTGAATGCTGTGAACTTTGATACATTTTGATTGAAAGGTAATTTATAATGAGAAAACAACTATTAAGTTAAAGTGCTCAATTAAGTTTTTTCCAACAAATTGTTTAGAAAGGTTTTCAAATCTATCCACAACTAAAGCGATCAAAGCAAGATTCGTTGAATAATTATAAAATGATTTTAAAAGAAAACGAATGCCATTAAGAATAATGTCATATATAATTTAACAACTTTAACCTATTGACCTACGTGCCTACATACATACAAACATTCATACATACACACATACCTACATACATTCATCGTCCCTGCTTTGCTCAAAGAAAGCATCTTCTAGGCCTTGTCTTTTGTTTCGACTTGTTTTGCAAACACATAAGCGAAGAAATCTTTATCATTTAAGTGTACGAGTGTGTGTCTGTCTGTCTGTCAGTCTGGTGTTCATAATTATAAATGGCCTTAATTGCTCAAAAACAGTCCAAACTCATCAAGAGGCTTAAGTATTTTTGCGTACAAAAACAAAACTTAACTGAGTTGCACACTAATGACATTTACTGTCTGGTAACACTACAGTGGGTGGCTGATGGTTAATTGTCTATGGAATGATCTCATTATAATAGCACAAGAAGCGTCTTTCGAACAACTTCAACTCAATTCTTCTACAGCGACTTCCTGTCGTAAGTGTCAGGAATAGGGAGAGACGGAAAGTCTCTTTCACTGTTTATGTGGCTGCCAAGGTTTGGCAAGAGTAAGACTTCACTCATTTGTCAAACCATTCCTCCAACACATTAACGAATTAGGATATAAAGCCTAAGGACTGCGTCGAATAAAATTGTCCGTTACATTTCTTCCCATACTATGCTATTGAAAGATTCAAAAGCAAAAAAATTTTATCTTAGTAGCTTTGAATTAAATGTCAGAAATTATTATGTGTCAGTTAAAGACAATAAAAATTTATTTAACGCGAAAATGGCAAACGAAGTGGAAGTGTGAGAAAATATTATTAAAATTTTTCAAAGCAGCCTCACTGGTCATTCAAAAAAATTAGCAAAGAGATAGGGGCTAACCCTAAAACCATTTCTCGCGTTATTAAACGTTTTAAGGAAATGTCGCTGAAAAATTCAAAGCGAAAAAAATTACAAAATTCCCAAAGCAGGCAATTTGTAGTTGTGGCAAAAGGAGCAGCACATTCGTGACATCGGGTACAATCAACGGCGAAATATATTTGAAGGAATGCTTGCAAAAGATATTGCTTCCATTTTTACGCCAACATGAAGTGTCCACGTTTTTTTGGCCTGACCTCGCTACATGTCACTACAGCAAAACGGCCTTAGAGTGGTTCCAACGGAATGAAGTGATTTTGGTGCCTAGAGAAGCCAATCCACCAAACTGTCCAGAACTAAGACGGATTGAGAGGTACTGGGCTTTAGTAAAAAGGGAGATGAAGGTACCAAAAAAAGTGGTCAAAGACCTTCAAGACTTCAAAAGAAAGTGGTCTGCAGGAGCTGTGAGAGTGTCGGACACTACCATAAAAACATTAATGGAAGGGGTTCTTGAAAAATTAAAACTTTTTATTAAAAACTAATAATTTGTGGTTTTCCTGTTTTTATTTTATTAATCTAAAAATAATTTGCAAAATAAAATACTTTAGTTTAAAAAAATCGGACTACTGGTTCAAAAGATTTCTGCATTTTTGTACCAGATAATTTTATTCGACGCAGTCCTTACTACTATAATTGAATCTCACATAGTGGACATAACTGTTTGGGGTTCAGTTGCAGAGACTTACACTGATTACCTCACCTTTTACCAAAAAACTATTAAGTAATAACAAATGAGGAAATATTTGTTCCAAGCAGAAATCGTAGCAATTGAAAAACTCCCAACGTAATACTGAACCGTGATCTCCCTCCGTGGGATATCGCAATCTTCGTGAATAGCCAGGCAGCAAGAAAATCCATTCAATCATGTACAGTCAAATCATAATGTTGAAAAGCGCTAAACGCGATAAGACCCCACAGGATCAAACTATGCTGGGTTTGAATGGAACGATATAGCAGACGAGCTGGCCGGAAAGGGGTCGGAGATGCAAAAGATTGGACAATTGTACAATACGATTGATAATATAGTGGAATTTGTGTTCAATCACGCTTGGCGAAACAGAAATTACTGCGTCACAGCTCGGGTGTTATGGCCGGAGCTAAACAAAAATCGAACAGAGTCTTCTGGCCCTTAGTAAACCATCATCATACCATGGAGTGATCATGGGACACTATGCCAATAGAACTATGCTAAAAAAATGCCAATTTGAGTTCAACGGATAACTTCAGAAGCTGCGATGATGTAAAGGAAATCGAATTAATCCGGCTTCTACTTTTTGAATGCCTTTCATTTCAAGAACGATGCCTACGCGCACTGGTTTCAAGGTTTTCCGATAACTTGGCATATATATCCGGGGTAACCCGGGGTACAGGATTTATTGAAATTTGTAAAGTGTACCGACTGTTTTTAGTCAGGCATCATGTGAATTAGGTTCGCAGTTGTGTACCAAAAAATAAAAAAATTAAGAGATTCACAATGAACCACAATTGGTCTCCGAGTATAAATGATTACCAATCTACATAATCAAGAACTCTTCTTAAACCTAACCTAACCCAGTATGAAGTTTATTTTACCCTATAGGAAAGTAACTTAAATTAAAAATCTTTTTAGGAAGAAACAATTTAAAAAACAATTTAACCAAAACAAAGAAAAACAAGGCTCTCTGATTTAAATATGTAAAAACTATCAGTCTTTTCTCGGAGAAGTGTATCATAAAAAACTAAGCTGAGGAGTTAAAGGCATGGATTAGAAGTGGGAATAGATATGATTTGGGAAATGATAATGAAGCATAGTTCTCAGCTACAGTCTACTACTTTCACAGATATGAGGAGTCAAAAGTGATTAACCAATTCGACCTAGAGGTAACTGTAAATGCATACGTCACTTTTTTCAAAATTCAGTTCAAAATACGGATCGATTCTTCGGGTAATTTCGTAATGGCATGAGCTGTGTTAGAAGCCGAAGAGAGAGTCCCGACGCCAGTGTTGATATATTATTTCAACTAATGCTGTCAGCAAAGTTATCACTGTAGATCAGTGGCGGGGAAACCAATACATAAACATACATCCTTGTGTGTGTATCTGCAAGAAGACAGCGTTACGCAGCGAGATGTTGCTCACATGCATGCTGAAAATCATTTAACATGATTTGCGTTGACAAAATTGCTCTCACACTTCGCTCGAATTCCATTGTTTGTTCGTCAATAGTTCGTAAACTACACGAAGAAGTTTATAGTGTACGTGTGGCTGCATTGCGCCAGCAGAGAATGTGAGCCTATTCACATGTGAATAGGAAAATCAAAATTACTCAAAATTACCCGATACTGCTTTAGATACATAATCTAATTTGCATATTTCAAATAAAAGACCAACATGAAAGTGCTTTGCATGAAGGGAAATTTTTATAATTTACAATTACAGAGAAATTTGAAAAACAAAAAACCAAAACTTTTATCAATATTTTTGTAAGCAATTATTGCTGGTGTGTGTAAGTTCATTGAGTGTTAATTGTAGAAATGCATCAAATAGGCAGACATGGACATTGAAAAAGAAAAATTATGATTTAAATTTATGTACATACTTACATATGTATGTACTCGTATGAACATAATTAATTATTGCGTGGCGCATAATTTTTACTTTGTTTACGGTCTATGCAGCAAGCATTAGCTGCAACAATTAACAATGTTGCCACGTGAACATGAACGGTTGCACAGTACTTTCATTTTCTAACTTGGAATGCGTGGCTTGCTTCTTCATTTACAAATTTTTTTTATATTTTTTTTTTTGTTATTGACGGTTTTAATCAGAAACAAGCGGACAAACAAAGAAATAAAAAGCATACATTTTATGTATGCTGCCACTACTGCTCCATTGTTGATGGCTCGAGCAAGCGAGTGAACGTACGAATGAAAGAACGCGCGAGCAATTGAACGTAATTCATCATCAAATTGCCTTTACTGGCCATTCATTGTGTAGCACAGTAGCACTCAAGTTGAAGCTGACTGACGGTGTCGGTGAAGCTAGCGCTAGCGCTGGCGCTTGTAATGACGCTGCTGGTGTTGGGAATGTTTGGTGGTGGTGGTGTTAGTGAATCTACTGAAGCATCAAATGATGCAATCTCATTCATTGCCCATTGTTACTGCTACTGCTGCTGCTTGGATTCATTAGCGTGTTGATTGTGTTAGGAGCACTTTAAAATTAATGCATTTGTTTTTCATTCATTGGAAAAAATACATTTAGTAGCAATTTGTTAGAATGTTATTGCGTTGTCTGTAATTTTAGGTCACTCTCACAAAGCAGTGAAAGTGATGCCAAAGATGCATGAAAAATTAGATGGAAAATTACAAAAACACACAAAGTTTAGCATAATTTTACTAAAACAAAGATATGTCTACATTAATTGAAAAACTAAACTATCTTCGTAAATAAATTGTTAATGTTAAATTACAATGTTGTAAAAGACAGCGAGACAAAAGAAAAATACATGAATCGGAACCTTCGAAGTGAGAAATGTTAACAATGCATGAAGTTTAAAGAAAATTAAAACGAATTGGATACCCACTTATAAATTTGTTGTGGCTTAATTTGGAAAGCGTTCAAATTGGAGAAGACGATAACTGGAAATGTGATGCATCAGTATAATTTCGTTAAGGTAATAAAATCTATTTAATTTAAGCTTGTTTTAATTTAGACTTACTTTCAGTAAGCCAATTTTAGCACAAGGTTCAATACAAAAAAAAAATTTAATTTGTATTTATCGTGTGTTTCTTCAGTTACAAGCTTTCGGAGATTATTAGATGCAATTTTGATTGATTCACGACAGCTTTGGCTAGAACCGAATGATTTTTGAATATTCATAGAAAAACACAAGCTTAGACTAGATCCAAAAATGATAGAATACAAAATTATGCATTGTGTACGTTAGCTATTTTTCAGCTTTGTCATACCAGACTTTTGTTTACATCTCTTCTTCTTATTTCTCTCCGTCAAGTGAAAATGTACTATAACCAATCAGATCACAGCATAGGGTCTAATATGACGTACATTGCGTAGTAGATTTCGTTTTTGACCAAGCCAATGCAAAATCTGTTTTTTGTCATTCTTGAGTTCAATCGTGGCACCATCAAATGTGCGTATTATATGTATACAAAGTGAATGCTCTATCCTAACGTCACTTCTATCTTCTCATTATTTACTCTGTCTCCTTCACAGCTCTTGAATTAGCATTTTAGGCTATGTCTTTTGCTCATATTGAGTCCTTTTGATTTAGACGATGAAGCTGCGGCGCATGATGTAGTCAAAGGACCTATTATGATAGACCTTGTGGCGAAATTGCTTGCCCCTAAAGAGAACTGCCCCCTATTTTCTGTGGTTGTAGGATAGAATTTTGTAAGTAACGAATTGTAGTCCACATTAACTATGGAATAGTGCATGGCTTTTCGGTGCATGGCCGGTGCATGGCCTTCTTTTTGTGAGGTTTGATGAAAAAATGAGTGAGCCAAAAAATAATAAAGGTCCCATCGATGTCAAAGTACAAAAACGCCGAGGAAAATGATTAATTAAATTAACTCACAGTTGATCAAGATTCCTAGAGGACAGAAATGCAAGTTTCCCTTTAATTTTCCATGACCAACCTTTTTCGCCAACGTACTTACCCTCCATATCCACCCTCCAATAAATAATTTTCACTCTACAACACTTCCCTTCAATACACTTACCCCCAGTATCCAAACTTTAAGGGGTCTCATACAAAATTTATTGTGTATATGTTTGAACTTTTACCTTTTTTTGGCTCAAGCTTTTTTTGATGAAAACTTACAAACCTTAAGAGCGTATCTAAACAGCGTATCAAAATTCCCGTTTTAAAAATCTCCATTCAACGTGTTGTAGAATATGCTGAATATTTATGTAGGACCTCTTTGAATCGGGTCTTGCTCATTCTTGTCCAAAATAAATGCAACCACATCAAAAATAAAGAAGTTCAAGAAAGTTTAGCGAAAAACAAAATTCTAATTAATCATTTCTCTGCAGTTACCACTTTAAATGTCAGTTTGATGTTTCAATGGTAAGTTTTGCTGCACTTTCCAATTACTCAAAAGTGGCAGCTTTCATGTCTTCACATTTAGTTTCAGAACAGTATCAACTACTTTGGATAGATTTAAAATTTTTGAAATCATTAAATTACTTGAATTTTCGTCTTATTGCAATTTAATAATGTATGCATAATTTAGAGTCAACATAACGTCACATAGTCACACGTATACCGTTGATATCTCATTCCAGTACTGCCAAGTGAAGACTTAAAATTTTAATTTGTGACACTCAATGTGAGAAATTGCAACGAAACGGCAAATGCAGCTGTTGCTGTAAATCTTGACAACAGCTTATGATGCTGTAATACAAATTAAGTTTATTGTGCGAAAATTAAGTTATTAAATGTTGCTTTTTTGTTCTGGCTGCAGTTGCTGTTGTTGTGGAAATGCTGCTACGGTGCATTAGAAAAATCTTAGCGTCATTGCAAAGTTGTGAGTGTTGAGGAAATTATTTAATTGCCGCTTGCAATTTCAAAACTTTTTTTTGCCAACATTCACTAAGTGCATTTATCTATATGAAAAAAGTAGCAGAAGCCGCAGCAAAAACGACACCAACAACAATGTTGAAAATAGAAATATACAGTAGCTAAATGATTTTATACATACGAATAGTTATGCACTTGTGTCGGTATGTCTCTGCGAAAATGACGTAGTCGAAGTGTAAGAAAAAGAAGAAGAAGCATAAGTAAAAATTGCCTGAATTGCCACCATTTAATTTTTAAATGCGAAAATAATTACAGTATACATTTTCAATTAATGTGCCATTTTTTCAAAGACTTTGTATAATTATCGTACCTTTTCAGAATGTGGAGAAATGCTGGTGTTTACAAATTGCACGATTTGATTTTATGCGAAATAGTATTTTCCGTAGAACGTTGTGAGCTTTCACTCAAACAAAGCTTTCCTCACAGCTACGAACGAGTGCTTCTGAAGTTCGTGTCTTTAATCTTTTGTCTTATTTGTGGCGACAGCTATTGAGTAATAGCATTTAGTGTGCTACCAACAGTTTCCTTGTACTATAACTAATATGGGAAATTTATAACTGCATATATCAGTAGGTAGGTAAATATTTTACGTTGAAAATGTCAAAAAACCAATGCTAAATATCAAGCAACTGCTACCCAAAAAATATGTTCCACATATAAATATAATTTATGACAGCAAAATCTTTTCTGCAGTCACTTTTATGCTTCCATTATTTTTTGTTTCAGCCAACACTTTTTTACGCGTTAAGTTTTGCTACCACAAAAACTCCATGACGATTGTCTTTGTGTTTAATAAATGTTTGTGGCTGTGGCAACAAATTTCTACGCTGAATTATGTTCTTCATTTTTTATTTGCACATTGTACATATAAACGCTTGTGTTGAGTTTACACAATCATCTGCAAGAGTTGAATTTTATTACACATGTTAAGTACATGTTTGTATGTTAATGTGAACATGGAAATGAGTTGTGATTTAAGTGCGAAATAATAAATTTTAATTATACGCTTTTATGCGGTAACGGTTAGTAGTGAAATAAAAGAACAATTGCTGTAATGGACTTGTTACACATTCAATGCTTTTATGATATTTTGAAAGATTTTACATATATACTTAGGATTAAGCAAGGAATGATACCGAATCAATATAACGTTCCGGTTTCGGTTTTGTCAAGTATTTCTGTTTCGGTTTCGTTCTTCAACATTCATTCGGGGTTCAATTTCGGTTTCGTTCCGGTTACGGTTTTGAAGGAATGAGATTGAAGTCACGCATGAGATTACTTACTAAATAACTAATAATCTTCTATGGTTTACAGACTAACTTTTACCTCTGGGCGGCATAGCTCTTTACTGTCTTTTTTGATTGAACAATTGCACCAAAATTTAAGCAGCTATAACTTTTTCGTTCATTAATGGAACACTTCTTGGGCAATAATTTAATGATTTTCTGAGAGCTTTTACTTACTTACTTTTAATGGCACAACAACCCATGGTGGTCCCTAAAAAAAAAATTTGTTTTGTAATACTCTCAATATAAGCTTTCAGATAGGGGGTGATTTTTTGGGTTTTTTTTGCGACCCGCTCTATTGTGCATGTCCTTTTGTTTTGTGTTCGAACACAATAGTCAAATAAATGCCGACATGGATTGTCTTTTAATTTTATGTCGCAAGTGAAAAACAATCAATAGACCTGAAATTTGACGTTTATCACGATAAAAATTAGAAAGCAAAGCAAGACAATGTATGTTTTACTTTGTAGGTTAGAAAATCATCAAGCAATTATGTACTATCCAGTGTTTCCAGATGTTCTGTATAAAACATCGCCGATGACCGGCGATGAAATCGGCTGTAATCGTCACCATACTAGCTGGCGTCAAATTCAAACTGAAAAAGTTTTTCAAATATAGGAAAAACAGATCCCTTTATAATAATGATCGAGAAAGTGGTTCGCGAAACCGATTTGAACTGGTTTCAGTGTTTGAATTGGTTTTCGTTTCATTCTTTTTCTGATGGTTTCGCAAAATAAACCGGTTCGTTCTTTTTCAGGTGGTTTCGGTTTCGAAATGAAACGATATTAAGCGGTCACGGTTCCGGTTTCATTCCTTTGGACTAAGAACAGAAATTACTCCTCTTTTAATATGGTACTTACATTTAATTACATATCATTAATGTAGCTTAATCTAGTAAGACCCTAACTAACTTTCGGAACCCTGTAGTAAATGGAAAAATGCGATATGAAATTTGAAATTTCGTTCAATAAAACAAAAGCAAACTTTATAGAAATTATAATTTTTTGTAATTGTAACCACAAGAGAAAATGGTAGCAGAAATAGTAGTAGAAAACTAGTATAAAATTGCAGTAGAAAAAGTAGTAGTAAAAGTATTAAAAATATTAGTGGAAAAGTAGAATAAAATATTATAGTTAAAGTTTTAGAAAGTAGTTGTATAAATAGTAGTATAAAATAGTAGTAGAAAACTAATATAAATTGATAGTAGTAAAACATTTTCTAGAAAAGTAGTAGCAAAAGTAGAAGATAGTTTCACAAAAGTATTAGTAAAATTATTGGAAAATAGTAGTGGCAAAGTATTAGAAATAATAGTAGAAATAGTATCATCACGAAATCAATCTCAAGATCTACCAGCCCTAACACTTTTTCGTTTTTAAAAACCTTATATTTTTTTTGCTTATTGGAAGTTTGATCGATGGAAGGAAGAAGGAGGGAGAAGTAGTAGTTAGCGTTTGCTTTAATTTTCTAAAGTGTAGCTTTTTTGGTTATTACATATAGCGAGCTTTTGCGGATAAGATAAAATAATTTGTCTTTTCCCTCCCACGTGAGGTTTCGTGTTTAAATGTCGTGTTCTTGGTCTGGTGGTTAAATCTCATTCATAAACTTCTTACATTTCTACCGATATGAAATGAATGAGAATTATGCATAAGAAAATGTACAAGTACACCGCTTGAAAGGCAATGGTAAAACCAACAAGGGACCGCCATTAAACTGTAGTTCCAGTGGTATTACAATGAGACTCATTGAGCTTAGTATGTCCTAATATTGGACAGCAACTCTTATTGAACCTAACCCAACCTACAACCAACTAGATACTTACATTAGGTTTACCCTTTCAATAGCAAGCACGAGAAGAAGTTTCTGTAGAATCTACTTACTACTTAGGTACTACGAACTTTTAAGACAATATTAGTGGTGTCTTAATATCAAAATTATTTGCTCTATGCTCTTAGATAACATTTATCTACCTAGAAAATATAATGTATCATTAATATTAAAAATAATTTGTTTTATTATAAAAACATAAAAGTAATATAGCTTTATAACATCAAATAAGTAAGAACAAAAAAAAAAAACAAGCTAAAAGGAAATTGCAATCCGCAAAATTTATGAACAAGAATTGGGTCACAAGTATCACTATACTCTAACATATGCGATCAGAACGTATAAATTAAGCTGACATAGAAGATCATGGCATATTACGAGTATTCGTATGTAATGGAAAGAAATCTGTGCAACATGATACTCGTACAACAACAACAACAGAAGCAGTAGCAATAGCAAAAAAGAGGTTGTTGATTTTACACTAGCTAATAGGTCATAAAAATCATGTATGTATGTACAACGCTAACGTATTCGCATGTGATTACTACGGACTTGGATTACGCAAATGTAATTTAAAACCCAAAGCCATGTTATGCGAACTAAATTCTATTTAACAATATGAGCAAAACGTTGCCTGTGAAAAGAGCTGATTGTTGTTATACAAAGTAAACATCATTATTAACAAAATTATTGTCAATAATCACAGAGCAGATATAAATAAGTAAATCGAAATCATAATTATGGTATGAGATAAGTTTGCATAAGTATAAGTTTAGTGGTCGCTGTGGCGTAGTGGTAGTGTGTTGGGCTGCTACGCAGAATGTCCGGGGTTCGAATCTCGGCACAGGCAAAATCAAAAAGAAAAAATAATTTTTCTACACGGCACCACCTCTTGGCAGGTAATGGCAAACCTACTAGAGTAAAAATTGCTATCAAAAGCTTTTCACTTCGCCGTTCGGATTCGGCATTAAACTGTAGGTCCCTTCCATTCATGTACAAATATAACACGCACAACATAAGTGGATGCGAAAAAGCTCGGCCTAGGCCCTCCATGGGCTGTTGTGCCATTAAAAGTAAAGTAAAGTAAGATAAGTTTGCATTAATGAACTTTACACTTCTCTATTTCTTGTGTGTGTTTATCCAAACCACATTTGTATGTAATTAAATAGAGCATATTTTTTCAACCTATATTAATTCTGCATACAATGAAAAATGTTAATAATAATGTTAATAAAAATCTAATTTTAAGGAAACAAAAGAGTTAAGAAACAAACCTTAATTTCACAACACGACACTTGTCGAAGAAAGTATGTGAAATTTAAAATTATAAATAAATTATAAAGAAATCTAACCACTCTACCGCATATGCACATATAAATAATTACAATTCTTTAAATTGACCGCAGATACATTTGTAGGAAGCGGTGAAAAACATAGTAATTATTCTAAATTACACCAAGCGCCAATATAGTATTCGATGAAAAAATCTCACATATGAGAGAGTGAACGCGGTGAATTTGCGGTTAGAAAGATTTTGCAAATAACAAAAACCAAATTCCTTCAAAAAAGATAAAAGACGGTAAAAATTTAATTTCATTTTCAACACGACGGAAAGGTTTCATATAAAAGAAGCAGCTACAATTAGGAACGAAACAAAAACTACTAGCAGTGCTGTTGGTAAAAGCAAAACATAAAAATGGGTTAAACGTAAGCCATGCACACACAAAAACTGTATTCGTTCACTCTTAGTTTTTCTTTGTAGAGCATACCTTAAAGGTATCTCATACAAAGTATTAATCTAGATACACACTTATGGTAGTACATACTGTATGTATGAATGTACACATTTATGTTGAAAGCCGTTTATGCTCGCAATACAGCGCAAAAACAAAAAACCAACATGAACGACAGCATTACAGAACAATGAATTATGAAGAAATTATAAAAGCGCAAAGCTATTAACAAACAACTTTACAAAAATAACAGAAAAAAGCAGCAATAGCAACACCTCCATAGGCAATGCCCATTCAACGAACGTCCCAGTAGGATGCTGATGACCCAGACACAACGCACTACCACTACGCCGCAGCGACCACTTAACGAGTACAACCACATAAATAATAAAGAAGAAAATACTTATGGTTATTTGCTGGAAGATCACCTCCACCAGCCAAGGCTATTGAGTTGTATCAATATGAATGACAATACAATGTAGAGGAGATTTAACAACTTGATCGTTTTATTCGCACATGTTAAACTATTTGACGAATGAAATGCTTACTTTACTTTACTTTTAATGGCACAACAGCCCATGGAGGGCCTAGGCCGAGTTTTTCGCATCTACTCATGTTGTGCGTGTTATATTTGTGCATGAATGGAAGGAACATACAGTTTAATGCCGAATCCGAACGGCGAAGTGAAAAGCTTTTCATAGCAATTTTTACTCTTGTAGGTTTGCCATTGCCTGCCAAGAGGTGGTGCCGTGTAGAAAAATTATTTTTTCTACTTTTTTGTTTTTTTTTGGTTTTGCCTGTACCGAGATTCGAACCCCGGATACTCTGCGCAGCAGTCCACCAACAACTTTACAAAAATAATAGAAAAAAGCAGCAGAATGAAATGCAGCTTTTCTAAAAATTGTGTCCACATCCACCGTAAACTGCATTATCCTCAAACATCATTGCTTGAACATTTTGAAATACGGTGCTGTTGGTTTTTATTAGAAACATTAAAATAAAATAAAAACTCAATGCTTCGCGAATACAGTAGAACTATTTGCTTTCAATATTGAGCTCTTGGCTGTTGCATTTAATTCTTAAAAGTCTGTAAAGTAAATTGTTCAAATCATATTCTTAAACTTTTCTACAAAGGCGTGCAACATTTTCGTACATTCAAATGTAAAGTCAAAGTTGAGGCTAAACTAAGTCATATTCATGCTAGAATTTGTTTCTTTTCTACGAAATATGTAATTGCCGCAGAAATATAAAAAGAAAAATATTATAAATACATACCATAGTGTAAGCGAAAAATGTGGAAATGAAATGATTGCAATAGAATAAATATTAAAAAACACAAAACAAAACAAAAATCAAAATGCCTTACGGAAACGAAACCAAAATTACTACTTAAACAACTTATGCTAAAAAAAAACCTCATCATCGTCTTCAATATTATCATGAACCTGCAACATCATTATTATCATGGTGATATGTATCATAGTAATTTGTTGAAGATGAATTATGCTTAAATTATAATTCTCCCTATATAGCAAAAGAGGCTAAGTAGTTGAAGAATAGCGGTAAAGTTTTTGGAATTTAAATACCATATTATGAATGTTGGAGAAAAAACAGAAACTTTGTTTGTGTACATATTTAAGCAGCAGAAGCCTCAAATTACATTCATAATTTGAAAGGAAACAATTGAAAAGTTAGAAAGTTCTATTGTATTTTTTCCCCTATGAAATAGGAAAGTGAAGAAAGTTTATATTTAATGGGATACCTTAAAAGTTACTTGTGTAGAATTAAATTAATTCAATTAATTTTTAACATATATATTAATTATTTAGCAAAAATTTTAATATTTTTCCTGATGAAAAAAATAAGAGATATTGGTTAAATTTAGATATATTTGAGAAAAAATTTGACGGCGTAGATTACTTTTACTTATCAGATCAGGAGTTTATAGTTTAATGTGTAAAATTTACATGTCCTCATCTCCAAGAGGAAGTTATTCTTATGGAGTCTTATCATACAAGCTCTTTATTCTTCTAAAACCGTATTCACCGAGGCACGGAATGTGACATTTAGTAGCATCAGATTCCAGCATATCGACATCTATAAGGCCACTTTGCTGTCTCCCAATCGAAACACACGAAACCAGATTGATCCCGATGTGATCAATGGAAGGCACGCATCCAGTGAACTAGACGTACGCACGATACGTGGTGTAAACATCGACTCAGACCACTATTTGGTTGAAGCCAAGGTCCGAACACGTCTATGTGCAGCAAATCCCGTACGGACAGGTACAAAGAGAAAGCTGAATGTTGAAAAGCTGCAATCATAACGGACAGCTGATGCTTTCGAACGACTCTTACTCCTCCTAATGTGAACACACTTTTCCCGCTCTATGCGTAACACTGCCGAAGAGATGCTACCACCATCCATTGCGAGAAATATGTGGTAGGACCAAGTTTTTAGCGATATTACTGAAGCGAAAAAGCAGTATAAAGAGCTGCTAAGGAGCTATGAAAAAAGATGAGGAGGGTGGAGAAACTTCTTAGGCGCAAGGTTATATCGAGATGTTTGGGGAAAGCAATGAGGTCCGAAAATTTTTCGAAAGAATTAGACGTCTAACTAACGGTTTGAAGATCGGGGCCTCTTCCTGCAAGGAGCCATACGGTAATCTGAATTTTGTGACAGAAGTCCAGGGTATTAATTAGGTTATGGTGGTCGCCGTGGTGTAGTTGGTAGCGCGTTGGGCTGTCATGCAGAATGTCCGGGGTTCAAATCTCGGCACAGGCAAAATCAAAAAACAATATTTCTACACGTCACCACCTCTTGACAGGCAATGGCAAACCTACAAGAGTAAAATGTGCTTATGAAAAGCTTTTCACTTCGCCGTTCGAATTCGGCATTAAACTGAAGGTCTCTTCCATCCATATACAAATATAACACGCGCAACATGAGTGAATGCGAAAAAGCTCGGTCTAGGGCCTCCATGGGCTATAGTGCCATTAAAAGAAGAAGAAGAAGAAGAATGGAGGTGACACTTCTCCAACGCGTACGTCGCAATATCTGGTTTTGGTACCCCTACAAAACTCATTCTTCTTTGCAAAATGACACTGACCGACACCACCAGCGCAGTGAAAAAGCAATTTGACAGACCGCTCCGAGCCATTTGATACCAAAAGTGGTTTCAGACAAGATGATCCCCTAACATGCGACTTCTTTAACCTTATGCTGGAGAATATAATTCGAGCTGCAAATACTTTTTGGATAATGTTAGACAAGTTTGTCATTTCATTCTATGGGATGAAATAAGCGGATTTTATAGCGATATAACATTGATTATTTTAGCGCAAGCTTAATTTCTATTCTATTAATCTACATATCTATATTTTGCATAGCTTCACCTCAATCACTGACATCAAGAACGACCAAGTTATTTGCAGAAATTCTGGCTAACAGCAAGTTCTAGTTTTCGTATTCTGGCCTCAAGATCGTCATCATCATACTCGAAACAAAAAATCAATTCAATCATTCAAGAGAAAAGTGAACTCGATCTGTGACACAAATACGCACCGTGGATAATTTTCACCACTTCATTTGTATGTAAGTATGTAGCCAAAAGCAACAAATTTGAATTTTAATCCAGAAAAATGCGTAAAATTAGTACAAACATTACTCGAACATATTATATACGAGTATGCTTGCAACAGTGAGTCTGTTGAGACTGTTGCTGCTGCTTCAGAAGAAGCACACGAAAGAACACCGAACACCGAACAGCAACAGCAGTAGCAATAACATTGAGTGGTGTGACTTCTTGACAGTAATTTGTTTTGGTTTTCAATTTTCTACCACATGTATGTAGGTATGTGAGTATGTGTGAGCTAGAATCTGGAACCGAATCTCGAGTTGAGTTTAAAGAGGCAGGCGCTTCTTTGCTGTGTCTGTAGCTGTTTCTGTTGCTTCAGTCATTGCTATTACTATGGAAATGATCATCATTAATTTAAAATGTAGACATTTATTTCAATTGAGATTTAGGCCATTTTCATTTAAAACTTGAATGCCGATGACTGTCTGCTTTTGCTACAAGTTACTGCTTCTTAATTCTAATTTTAAATTGTCTATTGAATGTTGCCATGCTGCATTGAAAATTTCTATTTAAATTGAGCTTTCGAGGCGCCAGCAAATTAATTCACTTTTTAATTTGAGTAGAAAAGCATTTATTTTAATCAGCCATATCGTTATTAGAATGAGAGAATACAAATTAATTTATTTTTATGTTTATTTTTAATATTGTAGATTTAAAAGTAGCTTATCTTGATATCAATACGGTGTTTCGTTTTCTGTCACAAATGAAATAAGTGACGATGATTCAATTTGCAGCTTTTATTTCAATTTAAATTGGGTGTTTTCTATTCAACAATGAAAATTACGGATAAATGTGTCGGATCTGTTTACGGAACAGGTCAGATGGTCAGATACATAACCTTATGGATACGAACTCACAACTGTTTTTTCGTTTATAGAACATAAATACTACGTATTTATTGAAGATATCGCTGTTATGCTGATATTTTCGGACCAAACTCTCGATATCATTAGAATATTATGTCAATGCCTGAACTGGAATCAATAAGAAAGGGGTTACTGGTAGTCACTGTATCTAATATTTTGGTTAACAAAATATTAACTATTTTATAGCTACTTACTTCAAATCTTTAAAATCTTTAGTTGAATAAAAATGTTTACTTTTAGAGTTTGATCTGAAAGTGGTCGAGAGCACTCAAAAATCAATATCACAATTCATTCTGTTTGAGAACTTGAAACTTTTATACAGTTGTTTATAATATTTAATGTGTATGTGGATGTTTACACTGGCGCAAGCATGAAATAATGTACGAGAAAAACAGGTAGAAAAGTAAAGAAGTAAGAAAAAGACGCCAAACTTCTATCTCTTTCTTAATGAGTATGTTGATGTTTACACTGGCGCAAGCATGAAATAATGTACGAGAAAAACAGGTAGAAAAGGAAAGAAGTAAGAAAAAGACGCCAAACTTCTTTCTCTTTCTTACTACCTTACTTGTCTACCTGTTTTTTTCGCACAGTGTTTCATGCTTGCACCAGTGTAAACATCCACTATAGAATGCTATTGTGCTATAGAAGAACGTTGTTATCCAAAAATTCAGAAAAAAAGAAAATAATGAATTAAGATTTGAATCCAAAGAATTCCAAAGACATCATAAGAACAAACTAGGAAATAAATAAATTTTCCAAGGTAATTTGGCTCACTTAGAAATTGATGTTCTACAGTGAGATTTAATCTTCTAAAAGATTAAACAACATTCATTAACTGCTTTAAATTTTACGTAGGAGTATGTGCTTTTCGCTACTAAGTAGAAAAGAATTGGAGCTGCTTGAATTTATTGTACAGAAATCGATTTTAATTTTCGCTCTTCACAGAATAAATTTATCAATTTGCTTAAGCTTATGTAAAATAACTAATGTGAAATGCTAAACTTAAGTGAAATAATTTTTTTTATTGAGTGGGAAAGTGGAAAAAATTCCATAATGAACCAAATACTAAACACAATAACTGCGAGAGAAAGACGTTTGTTGTTTAAGTCTTTTGTTTTTAGTGGAACAATTGCTTATATACTGAAAGTAATGACTTTTCAACAATTCATATAACTTAAATCGATACTGCTATTGATGAACATTTCTGTGTGCTGTGTATTGCTGTCGAAATGACATGACAATAAATTTACGCTTTTGTTATACGAAATTGTACTTGGTAAGAAAAATGTTGACATTTTATGTACAAGAAATTGTTATTTTTAAGTCCAAAGAAAAATGAAAAGAAAAAGAAGAAGAAGAGAAAAGAAATGTTGGGTATTAGTAGGTAATAAAAACAATTTCAAAACGCAACAATTTCCAATCAAGTTAACGCGTTAACGCATTCAACGCAAACTTTAGCGCAAATACAAAATTGTTCTTTTCGTTTTTACTTGATACATACGAGTACATACATATGTACACACATAAGCATTTACGTATGTAAGTATGTGTATTCTTTGTTGCTGGCTGTCGCAGTAAAGTTATTTGTTGCCACTTGACATGTTGATTGATGTGCGAACATTTGTTTTATGCAATCAACTAACTCAATCTTTGAAAATGTTGCTATTGCGTTGCAGTTTGCTTCTTATTCTTCTTCTTACCTTGGCCCTTGCAGTCAGTTGAGCCTACATATATGCATAGATTCATACATACCATACATATACACAATGTACATATGTATGTGTTGCACATTAAGCGAAAAATCACATTAGAATGTTAAATTCACATTTGTGTTCTCGTTTAACCTCTTTTTAAAAATCATTCCAGTTATTTAGTAAGTATTTATATAAACGTTTCTCAAATGCATTTTGCAAATATTCAAACAATTTTCTTTTTCTTCTTTATCTGCTTTTACACACTTCACCTGACATCACCGCACCCTTTTAAAGATAACTAATTGTCGGACGATGTTGTTGTTGTTGTTACCCCTGTTGCATTCAACATGATATTACTGATTGTTGCTTGGCAGCAGAAGCAGCAAGGTTTATTTTTTCTTTCATACTAAAGTATATCGTGGATACTCGAAAGCTTACCGCAGATAATTGCAGCATTAGATACGTTTTTTTTTTTTGGTTTTTCCACCTTTTAGTTTTGTTATTGATATTTCCTTTTGAAAACGCAATTGTAGTTAGAATTTTTTGTTAAATAATAGATTTTACTAGAAGATAAGAGAGAGTAGAGGCAACAATGAGATTCTTCAGTATTTGTTTGTATTGGGAAAGTGTCTAAAGATCAATTCTAAACGTTAACCGCCAAATCATTATGTTGGTAGCAAATAGATGAGATTTTAATTTTAAGAAATTCTGAAAAGTGTACGCGACCTAAGTTACTTAAAAATTAATAAAGAGCGGTCGTTTTGGTCATAAAATAAATACTGGCCATAATGTCGCATAAGCGCGAATAATAACATCTGTTGTAGAAAGAAGACACGAACTCAAGTCCCCGCAAGCAAAAGAGATATCAAAACGGGGTCTAAAGAAACATTCGAGAGATAATCAGTAAAAGAAGCTCAAGCCAATACCTAGGGAAAAGTCTTGGCAAGTCTTTGCTAAACTCATACGTAAAGGGTAAATCTTGTCACCAATATTATTCCTGATGATGGTAACTGATGTGCTTCGTGCAGCACTAACTGACTGCCGCGGTGTTGTACAATATACCATGACTTCTTATCTTAATGTGTGTATGCCATCACTCATTCTGAATTATGAACATTTTCCAGATGGTCACATATGTTTCGAGAACAGCCAACTCTGCGGGGCTGAAGATCAACCATGCCCCAATACAGAAATCTTCAATCTTTCAAAATTTCTCGACCGCTGAAGTTCGCGTCAATGGCAACATGATAAGGCGATAATTTTCGGTAACTTGGTAGCATTATCTCTAAGTCTGTCTTTAATATGTTAAATACGTTCTGGCGTAGCAAGGTAATTGGCAAGGTAATTACCTTCGTAACATCTTGGGTATCTTGTGACCAGACCGCATTTTCAACGAAGAGCAGCTAAATAAAACAGGTTAAAAGCTCACCGATGGACGACAATAGCGTGGCAGTGAATTGGATACACTATCCGTAAACGTGATACATCCATTGCCAAACATGTGTTGCAATAGAAGTCATTCTCGCAAGAGGCACGTCGGTTAGGGAAACCTAAAATAACGTGGCAAAGAACAATCGAAAAAGAAGCGCAGCAAATGAGAATGAGTTGGAGTAAGCCGCGGTGGCTTGGTGGCGTGCAGGCATTAGAGGCCCTAATATCCACTACGGGGTAAATGACACGGACTCAAGGTGCTCGTACAGTTAATTACCAATACTTTACTTGTAGAAAGCCAAGTCAAATTGAGTTTTATTTATTCTTGGTTTCCTACTTTAACTAAGTACTTACATATATAAGAGCTTTCCAATATTCTATAGGGTTTTGGTAAAAAAAAAACAACTTGAAATATTTGTTTCACATTTCTTGTTGATATCAGTTTCTATTAAGGATGCAGTAAATAACTTGGTTCACAGCTAAAACTCACTAAGCACAGATTTTGAAGCAATTTTCTTTTACATCATTACCATGATCAAACGAGTAAGCTAATATTTTTCCCATAGACACCACAAAACCTGATATAAACAGATGAAAAGCTGTTAATGATGTTCAACGAGTTCTACCTCAAAACCGACTATAAATACCTAGAAAAAATATAAAGAATATTTCCTCTTTGCTGATTTTTGTTTGAATTCAATTTTTCCTAAATGAAAGTAAAGTAAATAGACACAAAACAAAAAAAAAAAAGAAATAATGGAATTTTTCTTAATATTAAAAAATATTAAATATTTTTTAATATCCATAAAAACCATAAAATTACACTTTTACATTTTAACCATAGATATTTTCTAATGAAATTGAATTAAGTATAAATATTATTTATTAATTTGTATATTCATAATCACTCATGCTTTGATTTTTACTTTTACTGATGCGGCATGCATCATGATTGACCATAAAAAAAAATACTCGTAAATGTTAGCGAATTGAAGAAAACGTTTTTAAGTGTTATTTAAGCTAAAAATGTATGATTTTTAAAATATGCAAACATTTAAATGAAATTAGAAATGTTAAGAAATTTTCGCTTAAAAAAGTAGCACGCGTTGGTAATTGAGATGAAGATGACGATGGAGGTGTGGCAAAAGCGTCGGTGGCAGCAGCAATAGCAGCCCACATTTCTACCACGAATAGACAATTTTAATACAAAGCTTGTAATTTCAAATGAACTGTGGCGAGGAATACATTTTATAGATTTGCACACGAGCAACAATCACATCAGGCAGCCAAGGTAGGCGCGGTCAGAATTGTTATTTTCCCTGAATTTTATTTGATTGCTCATTCAATGAGGCTCGAGACTGAGGCTGAAGCTGAGGTTGTGGCTATAAACATCAAATGGCCTTTTTTTTATAGCATTTTTCCGACATGTATGCAGTAAGAAGTTGCTGGCTTGTTACAAATCATTTCAAACTCAGACAAGGCAGACACAGATGCACAGCAAAACAACCACGAAAACAATAACAAGAAAATTTGTTTTTCTTTTCAAATTTAGGTCAAAGTAGTTTTAGAACCTTTTACCATGGCAGCATTTCTTTCTGTGCGTCTTTGTGTTAACCGTAAAGAATGTACGAGTAACTACAAAAGACTCCCACAATTTGTGTTGATAATTTCTTCTACTAAAATAAAACATACATAATTATGAAAAAAAAAAAATAAAAATAATAAAAAACCGAATGATGTTAAAGTAATAATGACAAAATTAAGTTCAAGTTGTGCGCAAAATTCATAATGAATGAAATTGAGTGAATGAATATGCGAACAGCGGAAATTCAATTGTTACTGCCCCTGAAGCAGCTTCTTTGGTTGCGCTTTTATATTAAATAACAGTTAATCTTATGCCAAGCGGAAAGAGAAGAAGAGGCGAAAACAAGGCGTGTGAAGCTTCACTGACTAACTGTAAAAGATTTGTTGATTTAATTAAGTCAAACTTTTGTTTCATCTTTGGATGTTGTTCGTTTCTGATGATGAATGAACAAATTAAATAATTAAATTTATTACTAGTTAGATGCATAGTGTGAAGGAAAGGTTAAAAGGATAACAATAATAAAACTAAATATATTTTGATTAATTTATTCTTTCCATTCAGAATATCGCACCTGGGATTCCAAGCCAACCACATCACACAATTTGTAATCCCAAATGTTATCGGAATGACAAAAAAGAGTTAAATTTTAGGAACCTTGCCAAAAAATTGTGCCGTTTTCGATACACTCACAATCATAATCTCAAAAAAATAATACTTACGTTCTAATTAGTTTTGTTACAATACATATTCTTCTTATACATACTTACTTTTTTAATATGTCATTCTCTTGTTCGTTAAAGAAAGCAGCACAAATTTGAGTCACGAAATCGTTCAAAATCCTTTTAAAAAATACTTATTTGTACCAATATTTCTTAATTCTAAAGTTTTATTCCAACTTGTTGTGCATGCTTAAGCAAATCCACTGAGATTTTGCTTAGTAAATATATTCACGTTCTGTTTAGTTGACAATTTGCCTTAAGGTATGTAGAGAGAATAAAAATGTGCATACCTACGAATTGAAATTTAAAATTTGCTGCGCTCTAGTTACAACATTAATTTTCCCAAGTAACAAAAAAAAAAAAAAAAAAATGATATTTGTGTGTCGAAAAATTCAAAAATTTGTTTCAACATTTATTCTTTCTTAGGTTTCTAGCATTCAATTGTGGTACATAAAAGAAGTGTGTCGCTTAAGTCTTTTGTTTTGGGCTCATAGTAATAATATTAAATCATCAGGTTTCATGCTGCACATCGTTATTCGTACTCGAGAGCACGTACATTGCATAATGCATTTTCATAACTAAGTCAGCGGACAAAATAAAACTTGCTTGCAGCATTAAGTTGCTCTTGATGAAATAACAGCAGCATCCTCATTCTTCCGCCATATATACAAATTTGCAGCGTACAACTTGCGATCCACACCACGTCATCATGTCAGCTAGTGAATAATAATCATAATTAAATGTGAGCAGATAATAAATTAAAATGAAATTGCTAGTGGCAATTTGAAACATTTTACAGCCACAAGTTTTGAGCATAAACACTCGAAGTTTTTCTGCTTTTTCGCTTACACACTGCAAGTTAAATTCAAAAGAAAAGAAATCTTCCTATGAATTAAGAGAAGAGGAAAAGAATTACTTTAAAAGTTTATAAAGTTTGCTATTAAGTAAGTTAACTTCCCGTAGTAGCAGCAGCAGTCGCAGCAGCAACAACAACCTCAGCTTTCAGCGATATGCTGGGCGTAGCCATTGTTTATGTATGTTTGATTGAAGATTATGTTGCAACTTGCAACAACGACAGCTGCGCATTTAAAGTTAAAATATAATGGTAAGTTTAGTTAATTGTGCGCAGCAAAGTCATAATGGTTTTTGGGATTTCAAATGATTTGAAAGATATTTGAGTTTGAGATATTCTTTTAGAAATTTGTTTCAGTTATGGTAAAAGACGAAGGGGAAATATCATATTTACATTTTCGAAATTACCTGCATAAATCATTGCTACGTGTATTGCAGATAGTTATTTTGTATTATTATTATTTTTTTTTTTATGACTTAAACCTGTTTCTTGATTAAGTCATTGCAATTGCTGCTTGTATATTTCTTATTTTTACATACTGCGAAAGTAGAAAACTTCATCAACTTTTGGTCATTTGTTTTTTATTTCCAAATATACAAACATTTCTGTTTGTTCGCTTTTGTCTTGATTGTATTTGTTCCGTTGGCCATGTTCATATGGCCGTGTAAATAGCTATTGTTAGCAACCGCAGCAGAACATGTGTTTCTTACATTTTTAGTTGGGTTCCAGGGTTGCCAATCAAATGCGAGAAATCCAAGACTAGAAAATGATAAATACCCAACAATTCATGAATTTTACTCATGTATGTATGATAGAGTGGCTGGCCATAAAGGGAGCTCTTGTAACGCTTAACAGCCTTTTTTGGAAAAAGGTAGTAATACATATTTTTTTCCCTTGTACTAGAGCGCATTCTATGGACCATCCGATTTTTTTGAAATTTTGAGTACCACTGTTTTTTAGGCCAATAAACCAAATCCTGATTCTAAAATTCTTCCTGAGAGAGCTTCGGAGCAAAAGTTTGTAAAACAATAGAGAATTGGAATTTTGTCTTGTGCTACAGCGCCATCTATAGATCACATGATTTCTTTTTATTATGTTGTGTACCAAGGTTTTTGTTGCCTAGAAACTAATTTTTGACATGAGTGAGCAAAACTTAGTAAAATAAGAGAAAAGTTAAACTTCTCCTTGTGGGTACTGGAGCGCCATCTATGTGGTACAAAGTTTCATTGAAATCCCGTAAACCAGAATTATTTTTTTTGGCAAAAAGTCATATTTCAAGTGTTGATTTTGATTTTAAATTTAGACCTGAAATTTAGGCTCTGGAGTAAAATCTCATAAAAGTTTAATGTTTTGCTGTATTGGACCTACCAATTTTGTTGAAACTTTGAGTACCACGGTTTTTTCGGGCCAAGAAACCAATTTCTGACCTAAATTTTGATCTTACAATTATCCATCTGGAGCAAAAGTTAGTAAAACAAGAGAAAATTTTAACTTTGCCTTCTAGTAGAGAGCCTTCTATGGATTTGCGTATCTCGGTCTATTGGATCCCCCTTTTTTGGAACCCTTTTTTGAACCTCATTTTATCTAAAATTTATTCGTGATGTAACAAAACTAAAATTTAATTAAAAAAAGAAAGCTTGTATTATCCCCTCTTCTCAAGAACTGCAGTGACAAAAGTAGTAGTTTACGACGAACAATTCTTGAAATTTCTCAAAAATACCTCAATACATTGGCAACTCTTTTTCTACTACCTTATAATTTGTTCCTTGTTTTACAAATATAGGTACAATGCTTGCTTTGTTGTTGCTGTTGAGATGTTCTTTGTTGACCTTTCCCTGTTGGTCACACTGACTTTTTGCATATTCGAAATGCCGAATGCCGTAGTTGACTGTGGCATGCTACGTTTTGCAGTATTTACTAACGGACAGTCGGCAAAAATTATTTCAATGGAAGACGTAGAAGGCAATAGTTTTGGGAGGAGCACTAAGGTAATATTGGTTAAAAATAAATCGCTTGGAGTTGCTAACAATAAATTGGCGGGCCTGGGAAAATTTTAATATTTTACTGGGAAATTTTTCCGTTACATTGTTTAATTCACTCAAGCATTGGTTTCCTAAGAACAAATTCCAAGATGAGAAATGAAAAGAGTAGATAGTGTAGGTGTAGGATATGCCCGTAATTAATTATATAGAAATTATAACCTCACGGTTGGCATATATTTTTTAGAGACTATAACTGACCAAATAGGCAAGTTTCTACAGTTGTGTATTCTATAAAAATCTTCAAATCTTGCTTTCGGAGACGCTGAAGAGCTGGCTCCTCTATAAAATTCTGACCCGCAGGTAATCTTCCTGTTCCAACCTCGCGATCGTTAGTCCTGTTGAGGGTAATTTCAAATGCAAAAGAGCTAGAAAAAACCCGAGCACTGCTTCATGACTCGTTTTAATGTGTTCACCAGTTTTGCACATTTAATAATTTGTGGTAAACTATAAGTTCTATAAATTATTTCCAGTCTACCGATTTGTGGATAACTGCAATAACATTTATGCATAGAAGAAGAGTGTTGTCAAATATTGTCGAATTTTTCTCCATTTTTGACCAACTGTATGTTTGTCGGCGCAGCAATGGTCAAAGTCACACAGAAACAAGAAATAACATCAGCAAAAAACCCCATTGAATATTTACAATCAGATATGAATACAGCACTCATTCACTACTGTGCTTGTTGTTGTTAACACTGCTGTTGCTGCTATTGCAGGAAAATCGCAATTGCATAAATTGGCAACGCAATAGCAGATCTGTATGTGATAAGATAATGATTTGAAATTATGAGCGTGCCGTAAGCAAAGCAGCAGCAATAACAACAACAGCAAAAAAAAGAAGAAGCATTTGAAAAAATAATGAAGTGAAATCGTCAACGAAAGGCAATTTATATGCTTCGATAGGTACATACATACATAAGTACTACCATATTTAATTTCGAAAGGGGAGTTAATTTGGACTTTAAGTAGGTATCAATCGGTGTACTCGTACATAAGAAAGAAAATCAATTGCGCCAATTTTATCTGAAGAAAATGCGCTGTTTATTTTGTTTTTTTCTTTTTCAACACAATTTGAAGTAAGTAAGTTAATTTTATTGTCTTCCTTTAAATGCAACGTGAGCAAATTGTGCTACATTTTTAATGTGCCCTTAAGTTTTGAACGTGTTTCTCCAACACACTAAAGTCACGTTTCTGTTGCCAACTTCGCATCACGAAGATGTTGCCTCAAATCGATTTATAGGGCAGCCCAGCCAAGTAAATTAAATGAAACTGCATTGAAAATGTTCGTTATAAAGAATTTATTTTATTTTGCTTTTGATTTTTATTTATATTTAGTTCTTTGCCAATTTATACTAAAAAAAAAAACAAAAGGAAAAGAAAATCAAGTTAAAATAAATCAAGAAATTAATTCACTTAAAACTAGAATAGTGCGGTTTTTTATTTGATATCTTCTTTGAAACTTATATACGTAAAAAGCTACAATTAAAATAATATACCATACGTAATTAAGTGCGAAGGCGCTTCATTAAAACTTCACTTGAAGCAGTCGAATAGTAAAAATTGTATACTTATGAATATAGGTACTTAAAATTAATTATAATTTATAAATTACATGCAGCTGTACTAAAGAAGAAAAATTACTAATTAAAAATAGTAGCAAATTAGTAAATCAGCTTTAAAAGGTGGAGAGATGGAAAACTATTGGGGGTATTGAAATGTAAATGTATTTCATGGTACTCCACAGCATGTTACTATGTACCCTGTCATCATCAGCATCATCATCATCATCATCATCATCATCATCATCAGCGTTCAGCCATCATCAGCCATTGTCATTACTAATCATCATAATTTATGTACTTATGTAGGTATGTACCATGTGTATCTGTATCTCTATGCTCGGTCGTCTTAAGCTGAACGTTAATATGTAACAGGGTGTTACCGTTAATGTGTAACTCATTTGGCTTTCAGCAAGACAAATGAGCATAGTTTTGAATTCGAGCAAGCACGTGTGTGTATGTTTGTGCGAGAGTGTGTGTGTGTGTACGTGTCCGTAGTTAAATTATGAAAATATGAAATTGTAATTTCTATTTGAAAATATTAGGTTAAACTCATTTTTTTTGACATGCTGCTTTACAATTTGGGCTGCAATGACCGTGGCATTGTTTTATGCTGTAAATGATTGTGTTGTTGCTGTTGCTGTTGCTGACGTCGTGTCTGTTCTTGCTGTTGCTGCATATTTGAATGCCTTTTAATAAAACGCTGACGATGTGCCTCACGATAAACAATAAATATGAATATGCCAATGATTATCACAGTTAAAGATACCGTCACCACAATGCTTCCAATATTTGATGAAATGTAATGCAGCGAGGAGGCATAAGCTGAAAATATGTTAGATAATTCGAAAATGAGAAAATATCAATTAATTTTCTAATCTGATACATGATTTTATTAATTGAAAATGTAAAACACAAACATTTTTTGAACTTTTTAATTAAACCTTTGATGACGAAACTTTTCCATACCGATTTCAAAATAAAGCTATTCAGAGACTTCAAATTAGCCTAATTCCTAAATTGTAAGTCTCATCGACTCCCCTTCCTCCTATGGTGAATTGCCAATAATATTTGACGCTTTCAGCTGCTACGCCGAATAAAATCAATTTCGTGGGGTCAAGTATAAATTGACAGATACTTTTACTCGTTTGGATTTCAAAGGTAGGATTATGAGTTATGTATAATAACATTTCTTGCTTCCACCCCGGGAGTGCAATTCCACCGCCCCTCCAATTGCGCCCATCTGGAACCTGGTACAAATATGCCGCCCACTAAACTTTCGTAGTCCCAACCCTCTTCTATATTAAACTTTGAACTTTGCTGTACGAAATGCTGTAAGATATCTCCAAATTTATAAAGCAATAAAATATGAATCGTCGTCAAATCATTGTCAGGAAGTGTTCGAATATAAAAGTGAGGAGTAAATTTAGAAAACGCTTAACGAAATCTTTGGTCTGTTCAAAAATTTGATACATTACAAAATCATATCACGAATATATAAATTTAAAATGTACATAATTCCAAGTCACTGATTCTGAGCACTAAGTAGATGATGTTTACTCACCTCTTCCATCCGCACCAGCATCACTCAAATTGAACCACTCTTGATCTGCTGCAGCATTCATATCATTTTTCTCACCCACCAATTTGGCATATTTAGCTGAACGTGCATGTGCCACTGGCACTGAGTGAGTCGCCGACTCCCTATGTTCAGCTTGCTCTGCGCCCTCATTCTCATGCTTTATATGCTCCTCATTCACACCCGGTATTATATCCTCTAGTACTGCTACTGAATTCGCAGCATCATCTTTACTATCACTACTCAATAGTTCATGCTGTTGTCCAGTTGTAATATTCAATGCAGGATCCTGCAATTCCTCTACTAAAGCTTCATTTTCTTCGGAGACTACATTCCTGCTGTCTGTCTCCATTTGTGAATCCTTACCATTTTCCAGCTCCATTCCTGATAGATCATCATAATGTTCTTTTAATACTAGAGAACTTTTATCGACATAACGCATCTGACGCTGTTCTCTGCTTATGCGTTCATCTGCTTCGAAGGGATCGTTTTGGACTGGTGCTGCTACGCCATCTTTTCCCGGTACCGTGAAACTGGCACGTACTGTTTGCATGCCCGATTGAAAACTGCAAACAACTACGAACCTAGAAGACAGGGTGTGGGGGAGGGTTGGGGGATGCAAATCTCAGTTTTGTTTGGTTAATCATATTGTCAATTATTACCTCCTTGTGCTGTGGGTAAATATGCCCAAATTCTCTTGTACCGTAATGAATGTTTCCACGGTATTCGTTTCGGGCTTTACCATACTTCCGCACATTTTATGATCGATACGCATTGTGTACTTCTCGGTGGGATCTTCAGTGTTACCCTTAACGCCACAATTGCCTCCATCCACTACTATTTTACCGCCAAAATACGGACCTGTCTCCACTTCGATTTCGGAGGCATGTGGCAGACATTTGGTAGCCTGTGCTGCAACTGTTTAGAAGATTTTTATTTATTGGTTGTTTTTTTTTTTTTTGTAACATAATTTAACTTGAATTTCATTTAAGGGGCTTACATCCTTTCGTTGGTATGATTATAGTTTGTCCACCAAAATTTTTAAGCGCATTCAAATCATTTTCAATTTCATTACCAAATATTTCAGAACGTCCCGTAATTTTCATATTTCTTCGTTTCTGTTGTGGGCGTATGTGAAAACTGTATTTGGTTGCCATGCGTAAGTTTTCAATTTGCGCGTTGTAATGACGCACTTGCCTGCTGTGAATTTGGAAACGAAGAATGAGAAGATTATTTAGAAAAAACTATAAATCTTTCTTATCTCTTTTTTTGTTTTCTTTCAAAAATTCAAAATCACTTACTTATTCTCCTCCACAATATCCATGTTGTTGTCATTGTTGTTGTTGTTGTCGTTCATTGTCATCTCCACATGCTGAGTATCATTTACTAATCTAGAGCGACACCGTTGCGGTCCAAATGATTGTAATTCACAAAAGAAGATCTGAAATGCCTTTGGTGGTTCCACTTCAGCGCTACTATTTGTGACAGCATCATCATTTTCTGCTGCTGATGGCACAAATTCAACTTCCCATGTTAGATTAACTGATTTATAATTGGGTTCGCCAGAGACGGTGCGAATTTCTAAAATACATAGTAAAATATAGAGTAAAATTATTAAGTAGATTAGAAAATTAAAAGAACTTATTTTTGGAAACATGCGAGCGAACAGTTTCAATGTGCATATCAAGAGAGAAAGATTTAGAGGGGCTAAAGTAATTAAATGGAATTCTACGTGTGTTTAATAAATACTCATGGGTGACAAATTGACAACGCTAGGCAAATATGCTTGCCCACGGGTTAAGAGGTTCTGTTTCTGTTCAGATGTAAATTATAGTTGGAGAGTTGATGCTTGAAGAGTTAAGTAATCTTCATAGCTGGCCGCTGCAATGGAATGGAAATTGATCAAACATTTTTCTCACTCAGAGTCAATTTGAAGTGGGATGGCAGCAGTACACTCCCGTGATGGAATCAAGAAATGTTGTAGCTCAAAATACTACCTTTCAAACCCGGATGAGTAAAATTGACCGCACGAATGTGAATTCTGCTTGGCATAGCCGCCGATCGCCAAATAAACATGTTTGCCAAGTCAAGAGTCGGTGAGACTTCAAATTTTTAAACCAGACCACATGGGAAAAGTATCGCCATCAAGAGGTTAAGAACCAAATTTTGTTGTTTCTTAAAGTGATCTCTATAAAGTCTCATTAGCACCCTATAGCAAGGGGCTGAAAGCATGCGTTGTGCCTACCGGGACCACGTGGTTTTGTGACAAAGACAAGTTACTTGAAACTAAATCCCGCTCACATAAACTCAAATTGATAAGAACTTTCTAAATATTCCTTGAGAGAAAGAAAATAAAACATTTTGATAAAAATTGTTAAAACATAATGTTGCTGCCGTTATTTCATTGTCATTGTCTTTTTTTTAAGCTGGATGACATTATGTAACGTAACACGAAGTATCACACATAAAGTTATTCGATATTACAAGTTATAAATGGATATCGAAAAATGATCAATGACTTTTGGTTTTCAATTATCATTAAGAAATTTCTGCTCCACATTCTCCACACTATCACACACACACATAAATGTTTGTTGTTGTTGTTAGAAGTGGGAGTAGTTGACATGTTTGTCTACTTTGTGCACGAAAGTAAGTGTGCTAAAATCGAAGAATCATCATTGTCATCATTATCATTAGAACATAGAAACAGCAACGACAACATCAAGCATCACCAGCAGCAATAATAATAATAATAAATGTAGGTGCGCTAGTTGTATCTGTTTAGAATCTATAGTATGCTGTTGGTGCTGTTTCTTCTTCTTAATATTCATTTTATATATTCGTTCTGACTTTTGTTTAATGTGAAAACGGATGCTGTCTATTTATTGCAATTGCTGTTGTGCTTCTAGTTGCAGTCGTAGTTGTGTTGATGTTGTGTCGTTGCTGTTGTTCTTTGTATGTAGAACTGTTGTGCATTGAGTTTTCTTTGTTGTTGTCATTACAGTTGTTACCTAAATGCGCATGCGCAACTCACTCACTCATTCACACACACACACACACACACACATACACATACATATACACATAAATACATGGGTACATATATTTTCAACCATCAACATGTTCTTTTTCTAGCTTTTCTGTTTCTATTTCCATTTGTGTTTGGTTGCAGTTTGTTGTTTTTGACTTTGTTGCCTGCCTCTGGCTATGGAGCAGCAAGTCGATTTGGTAAAGTTGCCATGCATTTTTGCAATGCTTTAGCTTGAAGCTAGTCATTTTTTATTGCTTTTCAGTGTTTGCTGTGTGGTTTTGACATTTTAATTATTCCCGCTGGAATTTTGACAGTTTTTCGCAAACTTGTTAAATTTTTATGGACTTATTATTATGGCTGTGAAATTGTTTATAGTTTGAGTGGCGCAGAAAAAAACGAAGTGACTTCAGGTAGGTAGGCAAGCCATACATACATACATACTTATGGTACATATACTAAACTGCATGCATACACATACGAGTATGTGAGAGAAATTCAATGAAGTGTTCATAATTCAATTTATAATTGCTGCGGAAATATTCTATGAGAATAAACTTAGTTACTTTCTGAAGAATATCACAGCAAAAAATTTCGCATTGATTAAGAACAAGTTGCTGACTTGAGACTCGTATGTATTACATTTTAATTTCAATTTAAAATGTATAGCTTCTTCTTAATCAAATATTCGCGAATCTCTCAAAGGACTAGAAGTAATTTAATTTCTTTCCCTGTTTATTTGTGTTGCAAAATTCTCATATCATTGGCACATTAATCGAAAGTAAATTACAGCTCAGGCTGAATTTATGAATTCAGTCAGATCGTACTTAAAATTGTATTGCTTATCTGTGTTCTATCAGGGTTATTGAAATAAAACTCGAAATCAATTCTTTATTTTGAAGAAAAATTAACAGACGGAAGGTGTAAAGTTGGGTAAGTAAGAATGTAATTGCTCTGATTTTAATGCGGAGAGTATTATTCTAAATGTAAAATAATGGAATTGAAATTCAGTCTTGTGTTCTTAGCGTCGTCATGAACAAAATAACTTTCGTTCAAACTCGACCAAGCGAAAACTTCGTAAATTTTACCGCGTTGACATGTGAACGGTATTTTGAAGTGAAGTACTGACTGCGACATATTTCTTGTAAATTATAACTATAATAAGTAAGTAATGTGAAATGTAATGATTTTTTTACTCCTAGAAATAAACTAAAAAATATTCGGGATATTCAAAAATGTCTTAACCTCTCAATTGTCGCAGATTATCTCATTTCTCATGTAACATTTTACGATTTTATAACCAAACGTCAATATAAGACACCTTGCTAAAATTTCAATTGATTTACAATTCGAGCATCAGCTTCTCTTCAAATAGGTGGCCAGCCAACACTAACCTTCCTTCGAATTCTAAACAACAGATCTGTTTTTAATTCTATTTCGAAGGGCAATTTAAGTATGAGTAGTTGAGTTTGAGTATTTCCAGCACTGCTCCACCAGCACTCAGGCAACTGCAGTCACACAGTAGAAAGTAAGGCTTCTGCTTATGAACATCAACAGCGGAAGGTACAAGGGGCACCTTGTACCTCTCTGGCAGCAAGAAAAGTGCGATAAAAGCAGTGAACTCTTAGTCCTTCGACTACCTCGCAACCAAATAATCTCATCTTTGGGAAATTTCTATTTAATTTTAAATACTTATACAATAAAAAAGTCATAAAAACGAAATAATGATTGACCCAAAGTTGACGAGTTCAAGGTATACATATTAATGATAGCTTGAAGTCTTAAGAATTCAATATTGTACATATGTACTATGTCTGAAATTCAATAGTACATATTTTCGATCACCTCATAAGATGACGCACTTGATTTTCCATTAAACTGATAAGCTGCTTTTAAATGCACATAATTTGCACCACACGCGGTGCTAGTGAATGAAGCTGTCATAAATTTCAGCATCATTAAACGAATTGAAATTAGGCATAGCCAAAGCCACTTTCTCAAAAGCGAAAATCTCATCCAAAATCCAACTAGTCAAATTGCCAATATAAAGCTGTCAAAACAGTTTCACTACATGACGCTGGCTGCAATGCAGGCAAATTCTAAAAGTAATCGTAGCCAAAGGAGCAACAGCAGACGAAAACGAAGAAGATACGAAGAAGAGAATTTAAAATAGGTAAAACTTTGATGGAAAAGTAGCAATCGGCATAGATTTTACGAACAGCACTATGATAACTGCATAATAAAAATAAAATTTGTGATGCGTGCATGCGCAAAATGTAATTTAAATTTGAAAATATATACTCGCACATACCATATGTTTGCAGTTTGCATAGAGTTCCATACAAGCCATGAACGAATACTCGCATGATAATCAAAGTGTAACGAATTGACAAATTATTAATATGGCATATGGCAACAACAGTCAAACATGCAACATAACAACATGCAACATATACTGCTCACTGATCAACTGGTGATTCATTGCAAAAAAAAAATTCAAATGTTGCTGCATTGACAACTCGTTTGTTTTCCAATAAATGTCAGCAACAATCGATGGATGATGTGTACAAAGCAGCAGCAGCAGAAGCAGCCGCATCAAGGAAGCAAGCAACCAAGCCATTAAATGCAAAGCGAATGCAGTTTTCCACTTTTCCAAATGCAATGAGGCAAACGAATAGAAAACGAAAAGTGAAAATGCTAAGCTGCATTCTAGACATTGGAGCTGGCACCGCTGTGGATAATTCTTGTTTGTGGCGGCAGTGTTAGCCAAAGTTCCAAGCAAAGCAACTTAACCCAATTTACTTGTATCGCAGATGCTGATCATACTCTTGTTGTTGCTGCTGCTGCTGCTGCTGCTTGATAATCAGCCCACAATTCTTGAGTAGTAGCAGCTTACAATATGCATGCAGCAGCAGCAGCAGCAGCTGTCACAATGTTTTGCACACGCTTTTGACATTTACTTGCACACTTCACTGCCACTTCTCGAAGTCTTTGGCAAACTTATTGCTGACAGTCTTCAGCAACCATGTTGTCTGCTGTTCATTTTCCTATTTTTGTTTATTTATTTCTCTTGCAGCTTCTATTGCTTGTTCTTGCTGGAGAGTGCATGATCGTTGATCTTTTCGTAGGAATTAATTTGGTTTTTCTTCTTTTTTTTTGAGAATTTTTCTTTTTTAAAAGCTTTGAACTACTTTTTTATTTTTGATAATTCAGTCTTTCACTAAGCCAAGGAAAGAAATAAAAAATACTGGGCGTTTTCATTTATGTATAGTTCATCAACGCGATTACTCGAGGTTATGAGGTTTATCTTTGGCTTAACATCTTATTATTTGCTCTTGGATGCCGTGCTTACTGAAGGTCAACAGTAGAGGAGTAGATGGTAGAGTTGAGCTTGATCTTGACTTTTGAGCTTGCTTTCTACACTTTGCTTTTGCGAAAGGTAAGTGAATTTTCAGTTGAAATTGAAATATAATGAACACGCACAAGAACAAAATATATTTTGTTAACCCAAATAGTTAATGAGATCATACATTTTGTTAGCTCTACATATTTGAGCTGTGAATAAGATGCACTTGTAACCACTTAGAGCTGCAAAAATCTTGTTTCTATTAAGTTTACTAATTTTCTAACTACTTAAATATACTATTAAAGACTTTTAATGATTTTTTTTCCAGAGTTCCTACTTCTTTCTTTCTTTCTTTCCTTTCACGCATTTTAATAGTTTTACCCAAGTTTCAAGTTCATTTGTAAAGTTAATTAAACATAAAACTTTAACCTAAATCCAAACAATTACAATACGTTACCTTCACCAATGGTTCAATGAAAGGTTAATGTTTTAACGTATCCGAGTACATACATTAGCAGCGGTCGAAATATGTATACAGTTGCTGTTGCCTGCTGTTGTCTGCCGCAACTTCATTAAATATTGTTACAACGCGATCATCTCTTCGAGATCTCAATTAAATGCACCAGCAATATTTTGCAATAAACTACATAAATAAATAGAAAAGCACGACTAAGAAGCCATAAACGTTTTAAGAACACACATGCATTCCACAAACACATACACACACACATACATACACAATAGCGTAGGTTCATGCATAGTACAATATTTTATGCATTTACGCCTGATTGCTTAAAAATTTCTACTCTCAAAGCAAAAATGTTAGTAAAGTCTTTATGAATATATGGTAAGTTTAAACTCCCTATATGTAGTATGTTGTCATATTTCGTAAGTAATTCTGCTTCCAGGAATGTTATCACCGAATACTTCCCAATGGATTATATTGTAAGATCGTACACAAAATTACACCATCCAGTCAGACGTAAGCAAAAAATATATCCTTCACTCCACTAGCGAAGGAAAAAATAGGTTTTATTGGAATTTATAAGCAAACCTAGTCATACTTAAACTTATGCTGAGTGTCTCAGATTTCTTTTGTTTCTTGTGTACATCTTATTTTTTCTTTTAATGGTTTTCGTATATCGTACATCCCCTGATCGTATTTCATTACATATGAAATCATACGAAACCCTGCCAGTTACTGCCTTGATCCGCTCGGATTGTATTTTACTGCATCTACATATCTTTGACTTCCTATATTGAACCTGGATAATCCTTTCTTCTTCTTTTAATTGCACAACAGCCCATGGAGGGCCTAGGCTGAGCTTTTCGTACTCATTTATGGTGAGTGTGTGTATGTTATATTTGAATGGAAGACACCTACAGTTTTATGCCGAATCCTAGCCACAAAGTTAGAAGCTTTTCTTAGGTAATTTTATTTCTTGAGGTTTGCCATTGCCTGCTAAGAGGTGGTACGGTGTGGAAAGTTTCTTTTCTACAATATATTTTAATTTTTTGCCTGTATTACGATTTAGGTTAGCATATGTTAGGTTAGGAGTGGCAGGCAACTGTATGAAAGCACACTTAAGCACAGTTAATGGCTCATTGTGGTGCGCACCCCAGTACGGCGCGACTCCCCTATTTACTGATTGTCGAGCCATGAAGATTCGCTACTAGCGCGGACAGACTAATGAAGAAAGATGAACCTAGGAGTTTTAGTCTTCTCCTAAGTAGCTAGAGATAGTCATTCACACGGGAAGTGTAGAATAATTTTCTCTTCTTCCTCAGGGTCACAACAGCACCATGTAAGCACCAAAGTCGTTGCCCTGATGGAGTTGCTGTTAAAATTAAGTAGTTGTTTAGTACGACGTCTAATGGCCATTGTGGACCAGGTAAATCTGGTAATACCACAAGTGTGCCTTGCTATTCAGGATATTTCTTCAAGCTATTTTTGATTAATGGTGAAAGAGGGTAGATATTGCTAAGTTGTGGTCCTCGCAATTACCATGGATATCCATATGCCCAGGTACCCAGTATAAAAGAACCTGGGAATGACTCGACAGCATAGTGATAGATGATTGCAGTTGAGAATATAAGCTTTGATATAGCGAACACTAGTCAGTGACTTGATTGCTACTTGGCAGACACTGTAGATACTAATATTCGTGTCGTATGATTCGTTACAAATAAGCCACTAAGACGCCTGATATATTGTCATTATTACTTCCGCCTGAAAGACGCAACATTGGTCAGAAAGATGTGACGCAGAGTTTGAGACCCAGTTTGCTAGAGAAAATACCGCAATCGTCCTAGTATGGAATCATCTGTATAGATGTCGATAGAATTTCCAGTGACCACCTCATCTTCATCTCTACCGAGGATATTGATGGGAAACTTGTATTTTTGATTGGGAGTAGAGCTGATTTAGTATATATTTATCAATAAACTTTAATAGTGAATATCTCAAAACACAGACTATACTGTAAAAATTCCAGAAACTAGTTTCCAATTGGTGATTCAAGCTTTCCAAAAAGCCAATCCAGCGTTTGTCCAATACTGGGAGATATAGCTGACATGTGTCGTGTCACAAAGTGTTGTTAATTACGAAATATTTTCGATGGGTGTCCAACATGAACTCTCATTTCTCTCATTTAAAGTGCACCACAACTGAAAAAGTTACCTAAACAAAAAGAGATTGTCCTAGAATGAAAATGCATAGAGGCAGAATATATGTAGGTACAACGGAGCAACAATAATAACAGCAACAGTAAATATAAGAAAAAGAAAACGTGCTTCTCTTGCTACCGTTGCTGCTGCTGCTTCAGCAATTGCTTTAATTCAAACGTGAAGGTCTTGACTGAATTTTTCTTTCCGTACATAGAAATATCTTACATTTGCGCACGTGCAAAGACAACACTCATCTGAGGCAGCAGCAGCAGCATACAACAGCAATAAAGAGCAAATAGCAAGCAACGTCACAGGCAATTGGGTGAGGGTGCTTCGATTTTGAACTCAACAGCAGCAGCAGCAGCAACAAAAACTACTGGAATTGGCACATGATTAACCTAAAGACTGATGGACAGACAGAAACATAGAGAAGTAGAGAAACGGGTGGGTGGACAGGAAGCATGCTCGTTTATTTTTCTAAGGATTAGCATAAATATGATCGCTTTAAACTAATAACCTAGAAAACATTTTGCTTCGCCTTTCGAAAGGTTGCAACATTTTATGCAGTTCTGGTAGCTGGCAAACTTTTTTAAATTTAAAAATTTGTGTTGTTGTTGCAATATGGATGCAGTAGCTGCAATACTTGGTAACTACTGCTTGTGATACTTGATTTTTACCTTTTTTCTTTTTTGTCACTTTTATTAGAGTTGAGCTAGATTTGTTACAGCAAACAGTAATAAAGTTTTATTAAGATTTTGATTGTTCTTTCAATCTTTTGAATATCTTCTAACTAAAAATGTTTCTCTATTGCAAAATTAACCGTATGGCTAATTTGCATTCAACTTTTTCGTAAACAAGTGCCAATTTAGCGAAACAATTGGTATATTCCGACATAAATAGAAACATTCATATATTCTCTGCTTCTCTTTTCAAATCAAATGTTTTACTATTTGTGCCACAAGCCGTTTCAGAACTGTAACCTGTTTCAGTATCAAATACAGTCAGGGAGTCGGGAGTGTTCAAGTGGTCAGTAATAAGTGATCTTAAGACTAGTTCGATTTCATCTGACTAACTTTGCAACTAACATCCGAATCAATAGTCTAAAAGTCTACAACATCACATTAATTTAGTTTTATGGCGGTCGTAGAGACTGGAAGCCTACAGTCGTGGTCTGAGAAATATTATCCAGAAAATTATCTTAAAGAACTAAAAATAAAAGTCTGAGCAGCGAGTTGGAGATATTTGAAATTCAAGAATTGATTTGGTTATTTTAATTTCTTATTCGTCGTTCGCTTATCAACAGCAACTTAACATCCGTTGCAATGGTTAAAGTAAGTAAAAGTAGTAGGAAGTGGAAGTGGTATCTTTCTTATGGTAGTATATGAAAATGAATGACCAGCAGCAAAACACGAAAGAACAATTCAACGAAAGAACTTAACGAAAAACGTGCAACATTGATTGATCAGTGCGGCAGCAACATTTAGTTAGCACGCTCGAATAAGTTGAAAGTAGAAATTGTAGGTAGGTACGAACGAGTACTCGTACTCAGTTGTATGCAATAATAATTTGATTAAATGTTAATGTGCCAAAACCTCAAAGCATTGCTGGGGTGCCTTAAACGTAAACGTTAGTTGCTCCCTGCCTAGTTGGCTTCACTTGCTTGCTATTATTGTACATATAAATATGTATGTATCGGGTGTACAAGTATGAAGTAATTTCTTTAAGAAAATACACGTTTATTTAAGAAAAATGGTTATATGGTACATTCAATCTTCAAAGTAATGTCCATTGCTAGCTATACCTTTTTCCCAACTCTCTGGCAATTTGTGAATGCCACGCCAAAAAAAACTGTTCGTTTTTTGAATCAAACCAGTCATCGAGCCATTTTTCACATTTTCGTTCGAATCGAAGTGCTGCTCAGCAAGTGCGTGCCCCATTGATGAAAATAAGTGGTAGCCAGATGGAGCCAAGTCTGGTGAATAATCCGCATAGGGGACGGCTTCCCAGCTGTATGAATCTACCATTTCCCGAGTCTGTTTTGTTCTTGTTCGATGTGCATTGTCATCAAGAAAAATTACTTTGTGTTGCCTAGCTTGATATTCTGGACGTTTTTGGCCGGTGTACCGGGCTTAACATATGATCGTTTTCATTTGAGATTCTCGAAATAGATCCATTTTTCATCGCCAGCAAAAATTCGATGAAGATATGACTTTCTTTTGTACTGGCGAGCAACATTTCACAGGTGGTTTTTCGATTTTCTTACTGTCTTTCAGTCAATTCATGCAGCACCCATCTTCCCACTTTCAAAATCAATCTCATGGCTTTTAAACGTTGAGAAATGCATTGTCGGGTCGCATTTAATTGTTCTGCAAGTTGTTATTGTATTTGACCATCATCCTCATCGAGCAAAGCTTGCAATTCGGCATCTTCAAACTTTTTCGGTGGTCTTCCACGTTCTTCGTTTCTCACATCAAAATCGCCACTTTTAAACTTATTAAACCACTCGTTGCAGAACCACAAGCATTACATGGGATTTCAAAGCAGATTTCTTCAATTGGAAACAAAAAATCAATGATGTCCGCATATCGTACAAAATTGCACAAAATTCAATATTTTTACGAGACAAAAAAAAAAAAATGGTGTTGTATGAAACTTGATTGTTTATGAACTACTTAAATATTGTTGACAGAACTAAATGCGAAGAAATGGCGACAATGATTTGGTTGGACAGAGCGTACAGTTTTACCTAGCGACACAGAGATGTCATTACCGTTTCATACTTGTACACCTGGTATGTACAATGTTGTTGTTGATGTGGCTGTGGCTATTAGCTGTACTGCTTCCACTACAGTTTATCAGCATTTATTTTTAAGTTGTATAATATGGTATTTATAAAAAAAACAATGAAAATTACAGTAACTGAATTATTTTACCAAAGAAAAAAAAAATACACAAAACACAGTTGCTTCTATTAAGGAATTATGCAAAGCAAAAGTAAATCAAAAGAAAAGTAACAGCAACATATTGTTGTTACGGCAGTGCAAAAATAAAAGTAAAGAACAAATAAATCATAAGTATTACTGGTATATCGAACGCATAGCACACGTTCAAGCATCAGCAGTAAAAGTAGCAGCAGCTAACAGTAACATCATCGTCATCGCATTCAAAGCTCCTCCATTCAAGTACAAAATCGAATATGTACATAAGTTTCTATTCGCATATTCGCATATTTCCATGTATACAAAGTTATTTTGTATTTATAACATTTGAAAATCATCGAGCACTATGGTAAAACCTTGCAACCTTTACTTTTCCATAGAATCAGATGGTAAACAAACAACAAATATTTCAACAAAAGTAATGTAAAGATGAAGCCGCAACAACAGTAACAGCAGCAACAGCACACGAATAACTGCAATGGCAACAGAAATGCTTGCAATAACGTTATCTGCGACGTTTCTTTTTGATACTTCCGCAACTTTGCAAGTACCTGCCTACTCCACAGCGATTACGATCAAGCAACGATCAAGCAACAAGTGTTGCACAGTGAACAAAATAGCAATACTACATATTGTTGCAAATTTATTTATTATTTTTTACATTAAGTACTTGCTCGTAGTTTCACAGTATTTGCTAATGTCTAAAAAAGGAAATGCAGGATCCGCATAATGTTTGGTGGAAGACACACGTCATTGGTTAACTAATTTAGCGGATGTCAAGTCTAAATCTATAGTTTTAACAGCCATTTCGCTAACTATGAGAATAGCTACATATCTTAGCTCCATCTTGATGTTTTATTCAATGATTCGAATACTTCTCTGCTTGCCAGAACTTTGGCCCGTAAAATACTGACTGGAAAGGAGAAATCAAATATTTCATAAGCGAGGAATAATTCCTTAACTAAGGGAAGGGGAAAAGTGAAAGTGAGAGGGAAATGAAAGATGAAAAAATAATAACTAAAATAATGAAAGTCGAGGAAAATGAAGAAGTAGAAGGGAGAAAATAGGTAGGCATTTAGGAAAGAGGAGAAAAAGGAAGAAAAGAAGAGGGGAAGATAGAGGTAAAGAAATCGATCTTCTCGCACTTTATGATTAGGATATAATAGAAAAATGCTGTGAACAATGTAATTGGGGTATTCACAAGGTGTCGTATTCACTATCGTATCTTCTTAATTATCTTAAATTCTCTAATTTTTCGTACAAAATGTTACGACATTATGACAACACGACATGAGACGACTCCTTGACAATCACCTAAAACGTACATAGGTACATACGTAATACGGCTTTTATGTAGTTAATCAAACAGATTCGAGATATTCGATTAAGCAGGATTTTGATTAATCAGAATTCTTAATCAAACGATTAATCGCACAGACCTTAACTATATACAAGTTAGGTTAGCTTAAGGTTGGAACTATAGCCTTCTGTATGAATGCACACTTAAACGTAATTGATAGCTCATAAGTTGGCTACTGCCTTAATATTTATGAATGATAGCTCGGCAGACTACTGAAGATAGGTGAACCTCGGAGTTTTAATTTCTTCCTAGTAGGAGATTGGCATTCATACAGGAAGTTTAGGACTTTTTCCTCTAATTTAGCACCAGAATTTGACATAGACAGTTGGTAGAAATTTCAGTGACCACCTTATCCTTCCAACCATCCTTCTCTACTGTGGAAATGGGTGGAAAACTTGTGGTTTAGATTCGAAGTAGTGCTGATATAGTCTGTAGGTATGTAAGTAGTAGGTACATGTTGTACATGTCTTGGATAAGACTCTCTTTTGGAATATACCAGGTCCGACCTGGACCAGCGGAATATGACACTTATTATGCCAGCTTAGCGCTTAGCTTGTTGCTAAGTGCAGTTGGCATCCAATGAGTGATGGCAAAGAGAGATTTCGTAGAGGTAGTGCGGAGAGGTAGTGCCGAGTGCCATAACATAGCCAGGGTATGTTTTGAGGTTGAAGACTCCATATTTTAGATAGATATATTAACTTTTAAGAGAAATTTTTATTTAGAATTAAATTCTGACCTTAAAAAATGGTGTTTATATCTGACTTTTGTGACCTCTTGTATTTACTCAAGATATGAGCTGGTCAGACAGACGTCAACAATTTATTTTTTTTTTTTTATTGTAGAGATTGTTTTTGTTTTTGAAAATCGTACCGGGTTTTTTTATTTTGATTAATATTCATAGTTTTCTGTTCACTGTGTAGTCATAAATCGCCAGATGCACTGTGTGCCACAGTAAACTGTTGTGGCTGGCACTCAAAAAACCATTCACTATAAGACGTTGTTCGTACAAATTTGGAACTTTAGTATGAACTAACTTACGAACACGTATATTTTTTGTACAATAATGCACTTGCATGTAGACTTGTCTCTTCATTTTGTGTGTCTATGTCATCGTCGTCGTCATCGTCATAATCGATAAAGACTAACTCGTACATGCAGTACATAATTGCAACATTGTTACATTGTTGCAGTAGAAAAAGTCAGTAAAAGGTTAAAACGGAGAATCGCTTACATAAATATGGAGATACATTATTAACTAACAATTTATAAGTATAACTAACTATTTATATATAAGTATTATATATTTAAGAGGATTATTATGTATGCATTTAGCCTTTCACGGTTTTCATGATTTGAGTTGCGTATAGATAAAAGTAGAAAGAAATGAAGAAAGTGAATGCAACTTAGTGGCAACTTGCAATATTGCTTAATAAATGTTTATTACTTATTTCATTATTCACATACACACGTACATATACACTCACTCATACACACACATTTCCTGATAGTTTTCATTGCTTTATGTAGAGCTTTTGTTGTTATTGTTGCTGGTTGCACTGAAATATTGACAATAATTTGAAACTAATTACAAGTTGCACGCAACAATTACTCGTACAAGCGATTTCTTTCAATTACGCAAGTAAGTAGTATGGTATAATGTTGCTGCTGCTGCTGCAACCTTGCCTTTTCTTAGCTTTACATTTATGCTATGCAAATCTTACAATTCTCGTATGTACATACCTATTGTAATTGAAATGTTTGCTGTATGTACTAGTGTGGCAAATAGAGTTCATTGCATATTGTATATTCTTACACATACAAAATATTGAAATTGCTATCAATTTTCTTGTTCCTTGAGTGAGACAAGTTAATAAGCAGCTGTTATACTTATTTTTTATAGTATCTAACTAGAATAATAAATGTAAGCATCATTGAAGTTTTAATATTTCTGGCTGGCTAGAAAAGGAAACGAATGCAATTTAATTATAACAACAATAACCTATAAAACGGAAATACTAGCTACATATAACGATTTTTAATAATAGTAAGAAGCTCGCAAGAAGGTGTGAAAAAGAAGTGCGCCTGTCCACAAATTCTCAGTAGATATTATTGACTGTTACGCAGAACAATGGAAACAAGTTTGTCGTTTAAGTCTTTCGTTTTACTTAGAAAATTATGGGGAAGCCAAGCCGTCGATTTACCATAAAAGAAAAACAAGTATTTAAGAATACATAAGTGAAAAAAGCTAGCACTAAATCATTAATATTAACTTAAAGTGGTCGTAAAAATGTTAATTATATACATTTTTCTGTCGCATCTTCCTGAATTCTGCTAAAAAGGTAAAAAAAAGAAAAACACCTTACCTGCATGCCTCAATCACGTTCTTTATGACCGTTTTTTTTTTTCTTCCGGTTTTTGATATACCAACAGCCAGCCATCACAACAATTAACCACAAATTACATGGTGACATACTAAAAAAGTCGTCAATGCTATTATCATAGCCGCTGATGAAAATTAAGTAGAAGTAAAATGAAGCAAAAAAGAGGCTAGAAAAACTTTTTGGCAGCGTATTAAAAAAATATTATTTTTTTATTTATTTATTTTGTTGTGGTTTGTGGTTTTTTCTTCATCATTTCTTCATCATCGTCAACAGCTAAATTATTTATTAAAGCCAAACAACAGTTGCTTTAATGAGCTGTTTCTTGTTGTTATAACTGCTGTTGTTGTTGCTGTTGCTGGTAATATTTTTGCATTATGGTGGTTAATGGGTCAACAATGTAAAAAGAACTATACACGAAAAATTTCAGTTGCACACGAGTACGCGAGCTTATTCGCATCGATAATAATAAACAAGTTGTCTAACAAAATTAGTTTGAATTGATCTGAGTTGTTCCTATACTCAAATGCACTATACACAGACACAAATACATAATGAAAATGTTAACAAATTATACAAATCGTTTAATGTTGAAGTTAGTCACATTCTCTAATTCACTTCCTTCTTGGATGTGGGCGAAAAATGGGCTTAATAGTAAGCGCCAAGCAAACAGGCTCACACATTCACATACGAGTACACCTGCAATTTTTGTACTTCGGTTGTTATTGTTGCTGGCAATGCTTTACATGGCATAGGTTCAATAAGTCTTGGCAAACCTTATGCCGCCTATATAACAAGCGTGTTTATTTGTGTGTGACAGTTAGAGTGATGCAATTGCGTTTGCCGCATGTGAAAGAGAAAATCGAGAAGGTTTTTTGAAATTTTCCGGCAAGAATGTTGTCGAAAAATTTCGTAAGAGAATAGGTAAAATTATGCGTTGCATCAGAGTTTTTGTTTTTCAATTCCAATATGAAGTACTTACTTTTACTTTTAATGGCACAACAGCCCATGGAGGGCCTAGGCCGAGCTTTTTCGCAATATGAAGTAAATATGGTATTTGCTGAAAAAAAGAATTTTCTACATAGGAAATTTTTAAAAGTTGGTTGAGGTCTTGCTTGCTCATAATATAATTATCCCAATCATGGATAAATATATTCCCTAAGGTGTTGTTCCCTGCTCTAAATTCTCCTTTGATAAATTAATGAATGTTTCTTCCGAGTATGTTTTCGTTCATTTTTGAACAGAATGGCACAAAAATAGGTATCGATAATGCCAAGGAAATGAGAAAATAAAATAAGTTTTGTAGAAGAATAAGAAGAAGGAAAGAGCAAAAATATAGTTGCTTTTTGTTGAAAAGAAGAATTCATTGCTTGAACATTGAAAGTAACAAATAAAAGGCAGCTTGACAGTTTAGTTAAAATTATGGAAGGAAGTGTTAGGTTGGATATGATGAGAAAGTGTACGTAAAGAAGTAGGCTTCGTAAAGTCACGTGCTTATGACAATAACAATAATAACAATAACATAAATTCTTTGCTGAATTTATGATTTGGTATCGATGAAGTTAACGGTTGAAGGTTAACAGCTCTCATGCCTACAAAGCGAAGAATCACTTTCAAAATACACGAACGTGTAAGTGTATCACCAGACCTATATCAATGTTCAATGCAGCCCATTCAATTGAGGACGACCCATAAACTTCAACTCCCAACTCCGGCTCTAACTCTGATTCTAGAAAAGAAGGCAATCAAAACTAATGATTCATTATTTTTATTTACTGTAAAAATGTTTAATAGGTTTATAAATTGTTCTTGATTAAAATTTAATTCATTTATGGTTTAAACATTTATGGTAAACATCAACTAACCTAAATTCCCAATCATTAAAAATAGCTCATTGCCTAGAAAAAAAAAAATTATTGCTAAACAATCATTATTCTAAATGATTTACTATTTCATCAGGCTAATAGTGCTATATTCTTTGCAATTTTAATTTGAAAATATAATAGTAATTTTCTAATACTTAACGTAAACATTAATGGCTGAAGCGAAGCATTGATTAACTTTAAGTGGTTTATATATGTACGTAGGAGTAATGTGTATTAAGGGAAAAATTGATTACAAATGATTGAACAGCACAGAATATTGCAATATGCATTGAAAGTATTCAGCTGCCGAGTCAGAGTGATTTTCTTTTTTTCCTCGGTTTAATAATTTTTAATACATTATGCCTACAAAAAATAGAGATAAAAGTATAGAATATATGTTTTAAAAGAAAAACATAATTGCTCCTCTTATTCGTCTTGTTCTTGCTCACTAATATGCTACAAAATAGCATGAGGTAGAGATTGGTTGTTATTTGGCAAGTACGTGGAAACCAACTTTCAATTTTATGAAAGTCTATAAATATTTTTGTTACTTTTTTATGTAAATATTAGTAGCTAACATAAAGAATGTGAATGCATTTTAAAAACTTTAATAAACCAGCTTGGTGCATTATTAATAGTTTATCGCTTAAATCTTTCGATTTCTATTGATGGTTTTTCATATTTAAATAAAATTGTAGGTATTTTCCTTTCTATTTGTTACGTTATAATGCCTACCTTATAAAATATAGATAATGCCCAAACAGATTGCAAATAATTTAGAAAAACAATTTTATATGTATCTAAGTTTTTTTTTATATTTTCTTGTATTTTTAGGTAATATCTTTAAGTTTTTACGTTTAACTTTCACTTTAAGCTGCTGTCTGCTTTTGTGTTAAACTTAAATGAAAACAATTAATTATTCCCCACAAACACATACATACTGAAAAATAATACCTTAAAAAGTAATATGGTACAAATAATAATAATAATCTTGTATCTTGATTAAGCCGTCGGATATCAATACATAAATTTAAGACATATTGTTAGTAGTTTTTAGAAACAAATATTAAATGCATTCAATTTCGTGTTTTATAAAATTTGTGGAATTTTCTTACTCATCTTAATATTTTGTAGTTGGAGACTGGGCATGTTATTTAAGTATTTCAGTAATGATACCTCAGTATGTAATACGATATGCTTTGGGAATGATGACAGCAAAAAAAAAAATAATTATTGAGGTTAGAAAGTTAACACTCTCTCATTTTAGAAAAATGTAAAAAGTACACACAAAAAAGTTCTAAGTTTATGTTGTGTGTAGGTACATGAATATGACACAAGTAGGTCTCATTAAAATGAGATCATTTCACAAAAGAAAGCCCTCCGCTCCACACACAGCCAATCTGGCCAACCTACTTTTGATGTTGGCTGGTTGGCGAGGCAGAACTCATATATCACCACTGCCAACATCATTACCGCTATCATCAGCATCGTCATCATCATCATCATCACCACTATCACCACCATCACCACCACCATCACCACCACCATCATCATCACTGCCACATTTTCTTAATGTATGAGAAACAATTCTTTAGTGGTCACTTCCGTTCCCTTTCTTTGTTTTCACAGCATTCAACAACGCAGTCAACTTCTTCGCTTTTGACTGGCTGACTGTCCTATTCAACATTTCTTAACTGCAAAGCAGCTGCCAACATATTAACGCGTTTTTTTTTTCACTTTTTTTAAATTTCGGCGGCGGCATGTAAAACAAAGAAATGTTTTAAATGAAACGGTTGCTTGCTTGCTCTATTAAAATGTAAATTTGTATAAATTTTTTTGTGTACATTTTTCAGCATACACAAGTTGAAAGTTGAAAGTTAGTTAAGCTTTCTGTTTTCGGTTAATCATTTTTCAAACAAAAAAAGAAACAAAGATAAAGAAACAGATTACAAGTAAATGTATGCAGGTTTGTTGTTGTTAAATCTTTTGTTGTGAGAAACTCTGTTTGAGAGCAATACCACATATGCTCCAAAAACCGAATCGATCTGAAATTTACCAAAATTTGTTATACAAAATTAAGAGTTTTTCTGCAAACAGCAGAAACTAAATTAGCACAAAAAGAAAATAAATGACTTATACTCTCACAATAATATGAAAAGAAACTTATTCCATTTTTCTACCTGAAACAGAAATGGAAGCAGCAAATTTCCACATATCTAAGTTCGAGCAGATATTAGTTTCTCATGTTCTGCGTTGTTCATTAAAACCCACATTCATAAAGCACAGACCACAAGCATTTGCACCGGGGTCACTACAAATACTTCCACCACATACTACTTTTGCTGTGAAATCTTATTTTTCATTGAAAATTATTGTACTTTTCTCGCTGAGCAGCAAGGCGAAAAATAAAAACACGAAAAAACTGAAATGACCAAGAACATTATGTATGTGCATACGAGTATGTTAAGTACATGTACGAGTATGTACCATATGTATGTATGTAGGAACACACATAATTCTAAAGACATGATTGCACTTCATGCTGTTCCATGTAGTCATATTTTTAAGCTGAATATGTCGATTGCAAACCATAAATGATCAATTCCCCCCGTAAGAGTAGCAGCAATGAGTGGATCGACAAAAACAGGCATGAAAATGAAAAAAAAAAAAAAAAACAAAAAAAACAAATCGAAAACACAATTGCAGTCTGCGCAAAATTGGTTGTTGTCGTCATGGGTATAAAAAAAAAAAAAATACAACAACAACGATGATGATGATGATGATGACCACGCTGATATTGGGGGCATTCCATGATGACTCGAGCACATTTTTAACTGACCTCGCGGTTGGTTGCTGCGAAGAAATTACCAGCGCATTCATACAAGCTGAAAGAAATTATAATGTTTAAATTTATGGAATTGTTTCAAGATTCTCAGAGTGGGTGCTCAGAAACTCATAAGACCATAGGTTGTAACAGTTTGAGGGTCTGAATGGGGTCGTTAAACTGGTTGTGAATTCTTTTCCAAAGTTTTGTAACTACTCTGGCATCTGTTTCATCATGTGGTACCCTCGCTAAATACACAAGGGATCTGTTTATCGGTGTCTTGTGATTGCATTCCCTCTCCCTCTGATTCTCCCTCCATCTTCCTTTTTCCCACCTATCAATCGGTCTTCCAATCAACACAATGCTCTGCATTCATAGGGTACATACTGAGTGTTGAATATATCAACAACAACAAAAAAATAACCGACTTTGGGACTCCTATCTGGTATCGCTAAGAACCTAAGATCTATGTGTGGCTTCGGCCAGCCATTAACAGCTATGCACATCTGGGACGTTCTGCCCTTAGCATGTTTGTGTCACCAAAAGCAACAATAACAAGAACACTTGCTTGAAATGATAGAGGTCATATAAAAAGGATTCGCGTATGTTGGTACCCACAAATCTGGCAACATTTGCCCGATTATGTCAAGCGAACAAATGTTTTAAAGGTGGTATCTGTTCGATATATTGAAAAAGCAAGATGGACACGCAAGCTGCCAGAAGATAGCGGAGGCACTGAACATCAACCACATGGGAAATTTGTGGGTACCAACCGCAGCTACTTTTTATATGGCCCAATATATTGGGTTAAGCTTTTGCCAACTTATCTTAGTTATTTCAGGGTTGCCTAAATCGTCTTTTCTTTAGTAGCATTGAGAAAAAGTAGGAATTCAGGGATGACCTGTAGTTTCATAATGTTGAAAAAATCCAGTTTTTTTTAAGAAAGTAGCAGACTAAGAAGTTTCTCTAAAGAACACTTGAAAGAGCCTAATAATACAATAATAATGGTGGAACTGTCTTGCGTTATTTAAATATGTTAATATCGTGTTTGGATCGCGAGTCGAACAACACTAGAATCCTTTAAAGGAAATACTTGAATACTTTAGTTTTAAGATTTCTCATGTATGTTTTTATTCACGCTAAAGTCAATGATTCTAAATAAGCTAGCCTGGGTTGTGAGACTGAATGAGATACGCAAATGGTCCCTCATAAATGTTGGGAAGATACTAACTAAGTGACTGTCTTCCACCCTCTACTAATCTCACCATCTGCTTACTATCATTTGGTAACAGCTTCAGTGCACATATTACATCTCGACAAGAGTGGAATGCGTCCAACGCGATACGCCGTAATGCCATCGATTTGTACACTGATGGCTCCTAATTGGCTCCTCCCCCTAATTGGGCGAGGAGTACACTCTGAAATATCAAAGCCGAGCTGCTTGTAATCGTTGAAGCAGCAAAATCTGATAAGATTCAATGTGATACATGCATTTTCGTTCAAATCAGGCGACAATAAAATCACTACAATTTGCTAATAATAACTCTAAAGATCGCCACCTTATGTAGATACTTTGACATATCGGCACAAAGAGAAATTGTAAGGCTAATGACCTCGCCAGCGCATTTATGCAAGCTTCTAAGCATTGCTGGCAATGCGGCTACACCACTTGCCACATGTAAACTCTGTACAAACAATCATCATTCCTATATTGCAAAAAAAGCAAACTTACACTGTTGGTAGACAGTTATGACCTATACCTAACCAAAAACGTACTAAAGCACTCATAAATCTGGACAGAATCCACATAAACAGGGTAGTTTCTATTCTTACCGGACATTGTCTCATTGGCGATCTTTCTAGCAGTCAAGGCCTTTCCTACAATGACTTTTGAAGAAACTATAGAAATAAAGAGGAGAAGAAAACAATATTCCACCTTCTATTTAAATGCCCTGATCTAGCAGCACGTAGGCACAAAACTCTAGGACACCTTTTCTATGGAAGAACTGGCATCCTCTGAAATCAGAGATGTATTATGCTGCATCGAAAGCCCAACATGGATTTAGTTAGGAGCAACTAAGAGTAAATATATCGCACAACAGGGTATCAGAATGGACTGACTGGTCTCCGTGTGCTCTTTATGAACAGCCCCAACAACTTAACCTAAAGCTACTACTAGACGAGATGTCATCATCTTAAGACAAATGTCATTGTGGCTATCAAATTTTGTCAGGCATTTTTTGGTGAAGAATAATGCGCTGCACTTAAACATAAAAAAAATACTCTATGGATATAGCTGATTGTGCTTTTGTTTTTGTAATAACAGCAGTTTGTCACGGGACAACCGATTGACTAGAGTAAACTTGTTTTTGAAACGTCAATTCAGTACAATTTTAACCATGAATCGCTTCACACCGAAACAATGCGCCGAAATATTGACGCTGTACAATGAAAATAGTCGTTCAGTTGTCTGACAATACTACATATTCGTCAATGAACTGGTTGAAGCGTTAAATTGAATTCCCTGCTCTTCTTTACCTTCTTAACTCTTAAATATAATTAAAAAGAAAAAGAGTTTTGAACGAGCTATCAATGGGATGTGGGAAGAGTAGTGGCTTCTTCTGCCATTGAAACAGCAATTACAAGAACTTCATAAAGAGTGGATGGAATTGGAAACATAAATTCAGAAAAGAAACGTTTGAAATCTTTCAGAGCTACAGCTAAAGCTTTCTCGAAGCTATCACTCTAAAATGCTCTATCAACGTGCATTTCGTCGAAAATATCGTGGCTAACAAGCACCGTCTGACAATACTACGTATTCGTCAATGAACTGGTTGAAGCGTTAAGAGAGAGTATTGCTGACCACCCACATGTGTCATATCGTCACCGTGCTCAGCATTTTGGCGTCAGTGGGACCACCCTCGTCGATGTTAACCGATATCGGTGGATGTTGTTTCTGGTTTCAACAAGACGGTGCGCCATGCCACACTGCAAATCAAACAATGCAGTTTATGAAACGAAAATTATATGGACGTGTGGTGTGAAAAAAATGGCGACATTGAATGGCAACAGAGCTCAGATTTGACCCCTCCGGACTTCTTTTTGTGGCATTATTCGAAATGCCAAATGTACGCCAGAAATCCTCCGACCATTGATGAGCTTAAGGCAAACATTTGTGCCGAAATCATCGCTATACCGCCCGAGAAGTTCTAAAAAGGGCGCATAAAGACGGCTACTTGATTGATGTTGTATTCATGTTGTAAAGAACCAAATTAAATAAAAATACCTCATATATGGAAATCCGGTGTTATTTTCTAAGTTATGCAATATTCACACACCGACTTAAAGGATGGCACGCCCTGTATGTATGCCAATTTTTGTTTTATTTAATTTAAATAATAATAATAAACTGTATTTACTTACATTATGACAAGTAAACACCAAAAATGAAAAACTAAGTACTACTTAAAGCTTGACGATTTAAAATTATTTTTAATTGCCATCTTTAAATAGCAAATGAAGAATAAATTAACTCTCTACACTCTGCAGAGTTCTGAAGCGCAATCGACACTCAAATCCAAACTTAAACAGAATAAAATAGTTTGAGTAACATATTGATGACCTTTTTCACTTCGAGCACACATCGAACAATCGTATACTCGTATACATATTTACATACATATACATACTTATTTACAGAATTGCTAAACAATTTTGGTTGTTAACAACATGCAGCAACAGTTGCTCTTTTGCTATTGCAACTGTGAGCAACTGCAAGTCAAAAAATCAAATCGTGACAAAATGCAATTAGAAGCTTTAATGTTGATGCTTTTTGCTTTCCTTCAACTATTTTCCCTGCTGTTTTTCCTATTTTTTTTCTTTTGTTTCTTGATTGGTTTTTACTCAGCAATTGTTTGTTGTTGTTTTGCCTGCAATAGAGACTCACCATATTTGCCGGCAACATTCGTTGCTGCTGCATTTGCTCCATTCACTGCTGTCGATGACATTTTATCCTTTGTTGTTGCTGATGTTTTCGCCGTCGTTGTCGTTGTTGTCGTCGTCGTCGTAGTTGTTGTTCTTTTTGCTGCTGGAAATGGCAAACTTTCTGCTGCCGCTTGCAAACCATGAATGCTAGCAATTTTAGCAGAACGCATTCTTGGCAATAATCCTTTTGCTATGCTGCCACTGTTGCCGCCTCTCGTGCTGTCGATATTACCGGCTAGCACATGCTGCGATTGTTGTTGTAACAATAAAAATGTAGCCGCAAAAAGTAAAATGCTGAACTGTGAAGTTTTTGTGCAAATGTGCACGATTTTTTTAATTTTAAAGCGAAAGCACATTTTTCTATTCTTAATGATATTTCTTTCGTTATTTATTGGTAAATTCATAAAATTTCAATAATCCCTTTTTATTTGTGCCTGCAGACACAACAGGAACAACAACAATTTAACAATAAATTCAATTATGCACACTTTTGAAGCGAAACGCAACGAAATGTTTTACTTATATTTCTAAATCTTTTTAAATTGTCTTTTGTATTTTATTTATACAGAACAATACTCAATAGCCACAGGCCTCCAACACTTTCTTCAAATAATCAACAATAATTTTTCACACATAACAAAAGATTTAAGCAGCAAACTTGCTGGTCAATTCCTCTTCATCTATTCGAGAATCGTTTTGTTTATCCTTTGTTATTGTTGTATTTACTAGTTTTAGTTTTCCCGCTAACGCAACCGTGCTTGCGCTTCTTTGCCAAACAACTGATTTTTATGTTTTGCAAGCAACTCGCATGTAAGTCAGTCAAGTTAACTGCCTGCCGGTTTTTCGGCCTTCTACCAATGCCAAGGCTGAATTTGAGTTCAAGTTTGAGTCGAAGCTCAAGAAGCTTTTAAGTAAAATTTTGCTGCGCATTTTGAGTAAAAGCTTTTGGTTAATAATAAAATAGTAAGAGAGCAGTAACAAAAAATGTTGTAAGCCAATCAAAAATTGTAGAATCAATATCAAATATTAAATGAAAATGTGGTTTATTGAAAATAAGTAATAGCGAAAAATATTGAAAGAGGGAAGTCAAATGGCGGTTGGTCTTACATTTTACCCCTCTAAGAATGTAGAGGAGGGAGCCCATTTCACAAAAAAACTATTTTTATATGGGAATCCTCTTAAGGGTTGGAGACGGGGTAAGTATGTTTGGGGAAAATTTTGGAAAGTGAAAAATAATTGAGTTCTGTCTTAGAATTTAACCGGTCGATGTTCATAAAAATGTTTAAGGATTGGAAATGGGGGGTAAGTATATTGTAGAAAATTATTCGAGAATGAAAATTAATTACAATTTGGTCCTTTACGACCCATCACGAAGAGCATATTTCATAAAAGAGTAAATTATGTATGAGAGCCCCCTTAAGGGCTGCAGATGGAGGGTAAGTATGTTGAAGTAAAATATTGGCAATTAAAATTTAATTGTAGTCCGTCCTACATTTGTATTTTCTCCTGATCAATGTTGGCAATTAAAAATTAATTGTAGTCCGTCCTACATTTTAATTTTCTCCTGAACTCCTGATCAGCTGTGAGGTAATTTTATGACGATTTTCCTTGCGTTTTTTTAACTTTGATCTAGATGCGTTTTTTGGCTCGCGAATTTTTCATCGAACCACACAAAATTAGGTATGCCAGCTTATCCAAATGGAAGGTCATGCACTATTCTAAAGCTAATGTAAACTAAGTAATTTTGATCCATTATATGGAAAGGTTTGGAGGCTGGAGGAAACAGCGCCATTCTGTATAGATTTAAATTAAACTTAAAAAAGATTTAAATTGAACCAAATGTAGTACACTTTACTTTCTTTTGAGTGCAACTACTCACAAATTTACATGTACTTATATTAATGATATATTTTGCAATCAAAGAATCGTAATATTGACCTTCACACACATAGTTGCACAAAACAACTTTGTCTAATTAGTTATCCGCTTAATAATAAACAGATTTTATCAGCATCATTGCATCATTCATATACGTGCAAATAAGTTGTAGAAACTATATATTCTGATTACTTTTCTAATATTACTTGCTTGTATGTACCCAGATACTCAAAGTTTTCGAACAAGTGCCAGAGAGTCATTTTCAAGAACCCAGAAATCCCGTTGCATCTAATTTAAATACAACAATGTGTAGCTTCTTGGAAAGGTAATAGAGAGGATTTAAGGAAAAAGAAATAATTAATTCTGGAAACAACATTTTTTAAGGACACAAGACCCTTTGAAATTATGTGATTATCTCTAGAGGTAGACTTTTGTCTTTCTTTAAACTTAACTATTTTTTAGGCTTATCAATATGATTATTTGATTAACACTGAGAACATCAGACTGGGATAGCCACGGCTTCTTGTATTCATTTAAGTTTTTCCACTTTAACATCAATAGAATCGTATGAAAAAGTGAAAATGTGTTAACACTTTTTATTTGCGATAAGAACATTATAAGGGTGATTTTTATAAGAGTTTAGTTTTTGAGAATGAAAAAAATAACATAGAAATTTTACAAAAGTGAATGAAATTTTTATTTGGATCGATAAATCAATTCCTGCCATTTACTTTTTGAAGATAATTTCACTTAAATGTTGCCCGCGGCTACGCTTCAAGTGGTCTATTCTGAAGGTCCAATTTTGGCACATTTTTCATACATTTCGACCGGAATCTCACAAATGACGCGTTCAATGTTAGCTTCTAAAGCAGTAATCGTGTTTGGCTGGTCCCTATAGATAAGAAACTTAACATAGACAAGAAATAGTCTAACGGGGTCAAATCACATGATCTTGGTGGCCTATTGACTACACCAAAACGTGAGATTGACAGCTCACCAAATTCGCCTCTCAATTGATGCATGGTTTCGCTTGTAGTGTGGCATGAGGCATCGTTATGTTGGAACCACATCTCCGCCGAGTCCAATTCTATCATTTTCGGCCAAAAAAAGTGATATAATCGAACCTTTCTCCATTGACCATAACGTTGCGGCCTTCATCGTCTTTGAAGACGAACGGCGATGCCGCCTGCCCATAAACCGCTCCAAAAAGTGCATTTTCGGGATGAATTTTTTGCTGGCTGGTCTTCACTCAAAATACGTCAAAACTGAGCCTCGTCGCTAAATGGACGTAGCTTGCAAAACACTTTTTTCACAGCGCATGAATTTTGATAATAAATTTCAATAATTTGCAAACATTCTTGCCGCTGCTCGATTGCCATAATGTTCAAAACAATATAGCTGCAATTCTTACATATGTTTGTAATGAGCCAAAAATTAGCTGAAAAGCTGTGAAACCTCTTTTTTTTTATTAATGTATTGAATTCAGTGTAGTAACCTTACTTTAAGTAAGTTAAAATATGTTTTTAGCTTGAAAAGAAATTAGTAAGATGATCGATTTTCGATGCTGAGTGTAAGTATCAATTCGATACTGAGTAAATGTATCGATTCGATACAGAGTAGTTGCACATTTGAGAAAGCTGCAAGAACAACTGTTGGGAAAATAGTGCCATTTGTTTTATTTTTTATACTTTCAAAGCTAATTTATAGAACATGTGCATGTGATTTGTTTGAGTACTTTTTTGGTTTGTTGAATAATAATGGTATTGTACTTTCATTATCCCGATCTTTTTTGCATCCCTATTTACAACTCATTTTCCTTTATTCTTGATTAAAACAATATCAATTCCAAAGTTGTTGGCTATCAAGTGTTATTGTTTCCACTTTTCACAAAGTTTTTACTTCTACTTTTTCCCATTCTTGTTGTTTGAGTTGTTGTTCTGATTGCCATTGTTGTTGTTGGTTGGTTTTGTGGTAATGGTCATGCTAATTATTGTTCTTATGCTAAATGCTGTTTCACATGCCACATCGTGAAACTTTTGAAAAAAAAAATAATAATAATTTTAAAGAATTGCTGAAGCATTTCTGAATATACTTACATACATATGTATATAATATAAACTGGCAACTTGTTAGTTACCATTTTAAAACAATTTGCAACTAATCGGCACAGCAAGTACCACAATATTAAGAAAGAAAACAAAAACAAGAGTAGGTACAAGTAGCGCGAAAATAGCCACAATATTTAAAGTTCTTTAACCTAATGATGACTATTTTCTATGTAAATCTAAACTGGTAGACGTTAAAAAGCGACAATAATCTCTATTTCCTGTCTACGCATTATTCGTTATATTTTTTTTTTCATTTTTTTAGTATTTAGTTTAAAGAACTTTCGTTATTCAGTGACCACCCGCACATTGTATACATAATCTATTCCACTTAATTTCTTATAATCATTTATCATATGGCATGGAGCGCTATACTTACCATATACCCACACACATATCTACATATACATACATACTACTAGTATATGTATGAATGTATTAATTGATACCAAACACAACTAAATAGGCTTTATATTGCCATAATTTATTAATAATAATAACAACTTAATTTCTATAATATTTCGAAGTATAATTGATTGGTTTTGGGGAGATCTTTTATTTACATTCTGGCAAAAAGTTCAAAAAAGTGCCAGGAATTGGTCAATAAAACACAAAATATTTATTATCTATTCAAATTTATAGTGTCGCCTGCAAAGTATGTCCCTTCCGATCATGGAATTACCTTTCTTATGCCAACGAATAATCCAATCAACAAACATTTTTCAAACGCATTTTCCGGGAATCGACTTTAGCTCTTCATGTCTTCTATCGACTGCCTCGAAGCGGAAATATTGAGTTTTGTAAAGAGAAAAATGTCTGCTAAAGCGGTATCAAGTGAATACGGTGGTTGTTCGATGATAATTATTTGTTGAGTTTTTGGCTAGAAAAAAATTCAGATATTCCGGAACTAGTCGAGCGGCAACGAAAATCATGCCCAAACAATCGTGTACAATGGTATGAATTGATTCGTGAGACACAGAAAGTTCGGCGGCTAAGTCTATCAAACTTAAATGACGATTTTGCGTTACCATATCCTTCTCTTTATAGATGTTAACTTCAGTTGAAGACATTGATGATCTACCAGAGTGAGGCAAATCTTCTACCACATCTGGGCCGCTTTTGAATGCACTGGTACTCATATGGACATGTTTTTGATAAAATCGATTCACTGTAAGCTTTCTGTAACATTTTCAGTGAATCGGCACATGAAATTCCATTTGCAATACAAAATTTGAGACAAATTCTTTGTTCGATATTTTCATTCATTGTAAAAATCGCAAAACACACTTGAGACAAAATCGAGCACTGTAAACAAACTAAATGGCAGGTGGTGCTGAAACTTTACGTCAGGATAGAGGATAGTGGTGCCAACTTAGCGACAAATCAATCTCTTTAAGCGGACTTTTTAAATGATTATATCCTGGTAGCTTTTTTTTTACTGAATGTATAAATATGGTATAAGTAAGTAGTAAATTAAATAATTAAAATTATGCTGCTTAGTTAGAATAATTTTACAAAAATTTGTAGAGTAACCAACTGGTTTAAAGTTAGTCGAAAAGCTCGTTTATTGAACACCACAACTAGTCCAAAAGTTGGTGTCTTTTTGCGGTCCTAGGCGCAAGTCAATTTGTCCAGGCTTGCATATATTTTCAACTAGTTGGTAGATTGGTTGATTTTGTAAACAAATCAAACTTCAACTGGTTGAAAGATAAATGTTTTTGGAATAGTTTGTAGACCAATCGAATTTTTTCAGTTTTGCAACCAATTGTATATGCAATGGAAAAATTAAAGGCATTATTCCATTCTCGACTACTTAGTATGATACCTAATATAATTTAAAAATTATTTGTTGTTGTAATAGAATTAATTATTCCTTCGGTGGTAGCTTCCAAGCCCGCGGGTGTCAGATCATTATCCCGAAGACGCCACGAAGCGGCTGTATGTTGGCTTGAGACGAAGAAGCTCAAGGAACGAACATGGGTTCAGCAAGTACGTGATAAATCATCATGGAGGTGCCCATATTTAGAGTCATGTCGTGTACATATTCGTTCAAAAGTCAGAGTTATCGACATTATTGCATTTTGATGATTGATTCTTTCAATTGTAAAGAGATTATTGAATCATATTTTTCAGTTTATGAACTTTTTATTAAGTACATATTTAACGAATTATTTTAGTGCAAAAATACCAAAACTAAGGTCAGAAAGAGATAAATTATTTTAAATAATAAATTAAAAATATTATGGTTCTAATACAAAATATCGTTTTACCTTAATATATAAAGGCCCTAATTAAATTAACCAGAAAAAATAATTTTTCTACACGGCACCACCTCTTGGCAGGCAATGGCAAACCTACAAGAGTAAAAATTGCTATGAAAAGCTTTTCACTTCGCCGTCCGGTTTCGGCATAAAAATGTAGGTCTCTTCCATTCATGTACAAATATAACACGCACAACATGAGTGGATGCAAAAAGCTCGGCCTAGGCCCTCCATGGGCTGTTGTGCCATTAAAAGTAAAGTAAAGTTAATAATTTGGTTAGTATTTTATTGCTGGTCAGCATTCTTCCAGACTATTTATTTAGGATTTTGTCATTTCATCATTATTCTTCATTTTTCAACAGTACACATAATGCAAAGCTTCGTTACTTATTATAAATTTCATAACTATATGTACTTGTTTCGCGATAGTCGAATCGAAATACAAGTGATTCTACATACTCACATAAATAAAATTAATTATATATCTACTGCATATGTACTTACATATAACAAAGTTACAAACAGCCACTTTAATAAAAAAAAAATTTTAAATTTTATCAAATCGAAGATTATCAAAGAACGACTTTCTTATCTGCCTGTTATCAGTTATCAGGTTGCAATGGGCAACGTGAAAGCTTTCTATGGATGTAGTCATTTCTCAGGTAGCAGCTTAATACAACAAATGCTATTGATAAGAAGTTCAATGTTATCGCTCCACCTTCATAAGTAACATAAATCTGATTTTTGACTCTATGCAAATGGAATATGCCAATTCAGCAAATATACTTGGATTATTCATAAGTCCAGAGTCGGTACTTGAGGCATTTGCAGAAAATGTTCTTAATGTATAATTATTGATAACTAGTCACAAACGAAAGATGACACACACAATTCTTAAAAATCTTCTAATACCGCTGTTGAAAGAGCACCAAGAGGCTCATGAGGCAAGAAAGAATCAATGGCACAAGAAAGAAGAAGACCTGATTACTTAATGCTGTAGTTAAACCGCCTTTACTAGCATGAGTCATGAAGGTTTGGATGCGCTAAAATGTCATCTTGAGGCTACTAATTTTTTTTAACACAATGGGTGTTGTGCACAGCATAGCGTTGATTGAAAGGAAGATTGATAGATGAAAGGAAGAAGCAGGAAGAATGAGAGAGGGAATGCAATCACAGGACACCGATAAAGAGATGGACAGCCATTGTGGCACATTGTTTACCACAATGAACTTTAATTTATTAATGTCGACTATGACTATGTAGCGCGAAAGGCCAAGCTTTTCGCATCCACTCATGTTGTGCGTGTTTTATTTTTACATGAATGGAAAGCACATACAGTTCTGCTTATGAACAGAAAGAGTTTTGAATATGGTTTGGAACATTGGAAACCAAGCTTACTTTACTTACTTTTAATGGCACAACAGCCCATGGAGGGCCTAGGCCGAACTTTTCGCATCCACTCATGTTGTACGTGTTATATTAATACATAAATGGAAGGGACCTACAGTTTATTGCCGAATCCGAACGTCGAAGTGAAAGCTTTTCATAGAAATTTTTACTGTTGTAGGTTTGCCATTGCCTGCCAAGAGGTGGTGCCGTGTAGAAAAATTATTTTTTCTACTTTTTTTTTTTTGATTTTGCCTGTGCCGAGATTCGAACCCCGGACACTCTGCGTAGCAGTCCAACGCACTACCAATACACCACAGCCAAGCTCATAACCCAAAATGCCGCCAAAGATAGTCTAACCGAGGTATTATACCAAGCAGTTTCTTTGGTTGCCCTGCCTGTATTCGGTGATCAAAACAGTAATGCTAATAAAATAGACTACTTAATCGGGATATGGGCGACAACTAGATTCGCTTGTGCTCATTTTGAATCGACTTCAAAAATACATGAAATAAAAGTGTTAATTCATTCAGTCTACGCACATTAGTCAAGAAATTCTAACTATGTAACGTAAAAAATTTGTTATCTCACAGCTTACAATATAAAAGCTCGTAGAATACGGAAAAGCTGGCGTTGCACAATCCCTAATAATGACAGTCTTAATAATGACTTACGGTATTATGACTCAGTATTTTTCCGAATGAAATCTAACTTCATGAGATCAGTATTACTGTCAGTGTTTTCTTCATCAGTGTTTGCGCTTTGAAAATAAAATAATGTTTTAGGTTTTAGTTTTCGGGATGAATCTACGAACAAGGGCTTCTATGACTATGCATAATTGTCACGCTAGCAGTAACCAAATTTTGAAACATAAAAAAGTTAGTTGACAAATAATTCCGTAAATACTGATAAGTTGAACTTACACGGTCAGTAATACAGTATTTTAAAATACTGACAGCTAAACACCACCAGCTGGCTGCCGGCAGCCGCCTGCATTTATTTGCCGCGTAGTGAACTTTTTTATGTCGTCACTTACAATATCAGCTTGAGTGCATGCCAGACAATTTCATTACTTAAATATTGAAGATTTTACGTATTGTAAGTTTAGTGCGAAATTAAAAGCTATCGTAGCAACATGCAGTGGACACCAGTGCAATTACTCACTGCAGTTAGTGTGGCTTTAGTCACAATTTCGTTGCAAATCCAAATTACAAATGGATCAAATATTCTTGGAGTATTCTTAAGTCCAAGTCCATCACATGCAATCGTACATATGTCGATTGTTAAGGCACTGGCAGAGAAGGGCCACAATGTGACAGTTGTAATTAGTCACAAACCGAAAGTTACACACAAAAAAATTCATACTATTATAGTACCACCGTCAAGAGAAAGTACAGAAGCATTGGACACAATGATGGAAGAAATGTCAAAGAAACAGAATAACATTTTCAGGATGATAAAAAACTTATTTACTTCGAATCTAATCACGATGCAACGTGATTTGATGCAGGACGAACGATTTACAAAACTATATGAAAATCCAGATACGAAGTTCGATTTGATTATAATGGGATACTTCTTAAATGATTTCCAACTTTCGGTGGCAGCGAGATTTAATTCTCCAGTCATACTGAGCTGGACTGGTGCAAGCATGGAAATGCTTGACGACTATGTTGGAAATCCTCGTGAATTTGCCTATGTGCCAAATATGAATATTCCGATGAAAATCGGTGAAAAAATGAACTTTCTAACGAGAATTAAAAACTTTGCATTTGGAATATTTTTTACGTTCTTAAGGAATGTACTTGACTTTTTCATGAACAGGTTTTACATGTAAGTATTGCCCGAAATGTCTTTTAATTGATTTGATAACAACTTGAATTGATAACAATTTGTATGCTTATCTACTTAGGCAACTGCTACCAGCCGATAACAAGCTCCCAACTTATCATGAGATGAAGAATAATGTTTCGCTTGTGTTTTGCAATAGTCATTTCAGTGAGGGGCCAATCAGACCGAATGTACCGGCGCTAGTAGAGATTGGTGGCATTCAAATCAAGGACAAACCTGATTCCTTGCCGGAGGTAAATAGAAACAGAAGCTATACCTACATAAAAATCCTATTTTATTTGCATGCATTCATGTAACACATTATTTCAGGATATCGAAAAGTTCTTGAGTAACTCAAAGCAGCATGGCGCCATTCTTTTCAGCTTGGGTTCTAATTTTAAAAGTAAACAAATGAAACCGGAAATTGTTAAAACCATATACAACACTCTTTCTGCTCTCAAGCAAAATGTCATATGGAAATGGGAAGATTCAAATAAAACTCCGGGAAATGCACCAACTATCCTTTACAAAAATTGGCTGCCTCAAGATGACATCTTAGCGCATCCAAACCTTAAACTTTTCATAACTCATGCCGGTAAAGGCGGTTTAACTGAAGCAATATATCATGGAGTACCTATGGTGGCGCTGCCTGTATTCGCCGATCAAAACAGTAACGCTGAAAAGATGGAATCATTAGGATATGGACGACATTTGAACTTGCTTGAACTCAGGGAAGACCCCTTCAAAAATACAGTTTTGGAAGTATTAAATAATCCTGAATATGCTAAAAATGTCAAGAAATTCTCTCAATTATATCGAGATCGTCCTATGACTGCCAAAGAGACTGTAGTATTTTGGTCGGAATACGTTATACGTCATCACGGAGCTGCGCATATTCAAAGTCCTGCGGTGCATATGAATACAATTCAGAGTTATAGCTTAGATGTCATCGGATTCTTGTGTTTGGTGCTTTACATTGTTTGGAGATTATCGAAACTTATTTTTAAGTTTCTTTTTAAAGTATTATTTAAAAAATTGGGTTGGTGCAAGAATGCACCAGCAAGTAAACCAAAGAAAACTAAAGTTAAGAAGCAATAAAGTTTGAGTATGTAATTTTAATAAAACATTATATAATTTTGTATTTCGTTGTTTTCGTGTTTTGAAAATGTATGTACCATATGATATTCATATTTGTTAGCCAAATTTGTAAAATTGCACATCCCTCGGTTTTCCAAACTGTCTTCATTTTGTGTAAAAACTATACAATAGGAAATAATAGCGCCAGAGCTTTGTATAAGAACATATTATGTAAGTACAATGAAAACAGAATAGAATATTATATGTATTGAAAGAAGATTATAAAAGCTTTTCAACTTCGAAGTGTAATTATATACTAAAATAAACAAATTTCTCAGCAGCCGCCTGTTATCTATCGGCTTTTGAGTGTATGTATTTACTCGTAAACTTTTCATGCACAGTTAGTGAACTTGTTTATGTCGTCACTTATGATATCAACCTGAACGCATGTTATAAAATGAAATTAAATAAATCGAAATATTGCGAAATAAAATTAGTGCGAAATTCAAGTTTATCATTTCAACATGATGTGGACGTCTGAGAAATTACTCGCTGCAGTTAGTGTGGCTTTAGTCACAATTTCGTTGCAAATTCAAGTTGCAAATGGATCAAATATTCTTGGATTATTCATAAGTCCAAGTCCATCGCATGGAATCGTCCATATGTCGGTGGTTAAGGCACTGGCAGAGAAGGGCCACAATGTGACAGTTGTAATTAGTCACGAACCAAAAGTGACCCATAGAAGCATTCGTACTATTGTAATACCACCATCGCAAGAAGACACAGAAGCATTGGACACAATGATGGAACAAGTGTCAAAGAAGCAGAATAACATTTTGAGGATGATGAAGAACATTCTTACTTCCAATATATTCACCATGCAACGTGATTTGCTGAAGGACAAACGATTTACATCACTATATGAAAATCCAGATACGAAGTTCGATTTGATTATAATGGGATACTTCATAAATGACTTCCAACTTTCGGTCGCAGCGAGATTTAAATCTCCTGTTATACTCAGCTGGATGAACCCCAGCGTGGAAATGATTGACGAATATGTTGGAAATCCGCGTGAATATGCATATGTGCCAAATATGATGCTTCCCGCGAAGGTCGGCGAGCGTATGAATTTCCTAAAGCGAGTTAAGAATATGATAACTGGCATATTCTTCAAGATCACGCGGCATGTGATCGACTTTTTCATGGAGAGATTTTACAAGTAAGAATCACATTTAGAACAATTATCCGAAATGACTCGACACAATTGTACTGGTAAAAATTTGTATGCTTATCTAGGCAACTGCTACCAAACGATAACAAGTTCCCAACTTATCATGAGATGAAGAAAAATGTTTCGCTTGTGTTTTGCAATAGTCATTTCAGTGAGGGGCCAATCAGACCGAATGTACCGGCGCTTGTAGAGATTGGTGGCATTCAAATTAAGGACAAACCTGATCCCTTGCCGGAGGTAAAGAGAAACAGAAGCTATAATTTATTTGCATACATTCATATAACACATTATTTCAGGATATCGAAAAGTTCTTGAGTAGCTCGAAGCAGCATGGCGCCATTCTTTTCAGCTTGGGTTCTAATTTTAAAAGTAAACAAATGAAACCGGAAATTGTTAAAACCATATACAACACTCTTTCTGCTCTCAAGCAAAATGTCATATGGAAATGGGAAGATTCAAATAAAACTCCGGGAAATGCACCAAATATCCTTTACAAAAATTGGCTGCCTCAAGATGACATCTTAGCGCATCCAAACCTTAAACTTTTCATAACTCATGCCGGTAAAGGCGGATTAACTGAAGCAATATATCATGGAGTACCTATGGTGGCGTTGCCTGTGTTCGCCGAACAAAACAGTAACGCTGAAAAGATGGAATCATTAGGATATGGACGACAATTGAAATTGCTTGAACTCACTGAAGGCCCCTTCAAAAATGCAGTTTTGGAAGTATTAAATAATCCTGAATATGCTAAAAATGTCAAGAAATTCTCTCAATTATATCGAGATCGTCCTATGACTGCCAAAGAGACTGTAGTATTTTGGTCGGAATATGTTATACGTCATCACGGAGCTGCCCATATTCAAAGTCCTGCGGTGCATATGAATACAATTCAGAGTTATAGCTTAGATGTCATCGCATTCTTATGTTTGGTGCTTTACATTGTCTGGAGATTATTAAAATTAATTAAGTTTGCTTTCAAATTGTTACTGACGAAATTAAGCTGGCGTAAGAACGCACCAACCAACAGTACAAGGAAAACCAAAGCCAAAAAGCAATAAATCACGTATGTTTAGAAGTGTTTATGAAAATAGATCTTAAGGTGTGAATTTAATATGTTGGTTATATTAAAAAGGGTGCACAACATTAAAGTAAAAAAAAAAACATTTGTAAATTGAAAACCACCACAGGGCAACGACAGCAGAGCTTTGTTGTTGCGGCCAAGACGAAAGCAGAAGGGAAACAAGTACAAAAAAAAAAGGAACTACACATATTTGTTTTTGCGGCCAATATGGCTGTACTATTAAAATGTAATAATCAGATATTATATACAAAGGACCACCATCTGATTAAATTCGCCTTGATATGTGCGCTCTTAGTAAGATTTTTTTGACATTTCTCTTTAAAGTTACTTACGCAAACAATCTATTGAAGATGGAACTTAACGTTGCGGTACTTTTACGGTATATTTTTTGTGTTTTGACATTTTGAAGTAAAGACTAATTTAAATTTTTTGACATTACCTTTTAGTTTCCCGTAGTTCTTACACGTAAAAAGTTTCTTTATTCTCCTTTCGTCTCCTGTCTTTACACAACATTTTGGCAGTTTCCAGAGACTAGCCTCCACGTATAAGAGCAGTCTATTCGTCATTTTTTTTATTCTACATACCCATTGTCATTGACACAGCTACACGACAACATCTGTTAATTATAAAAACACTCGTTCTTATGGAGACGTTTACTTTGGGCAACGACATGAACACGAGACCACCGACCACAATTGTGTCCGTCTTCAATTTAAATCCGCTTCTAATTTAACAAGCAAAAATAAGAAGAAGAAAAACAGAGCGGAGAGAGCTTTTCATGTTGGGGCTGCTAGCTTTGTAATCAAGTAGCTGACTACACGGAGACAGTTAAAGCTGAATGCATTTTGTAGAGTATTGTTCTTGAATGTAATTTTTTAAAGTGTACTTGTAAAATTTGAAATATATTTGGATTATTATAATGCAACCATGTATTCAGCAATTAAGCCCAGTTCGAAGTTCTTTCAAAGCAAAGTTGTATTTTATGTATTCAAATTTACTATTGAATTTAGATATTACATTTAAAGCATTCAACAATTTATTTAAAACTAAACAGAGCAATGTTAATTCACGAAAATATCAGAGATATTGCAGTAGCATCTGAAAAAACGTCAAATATTCAATATATAAAGCAAATAAGTTGATGGATATTTCAATACGTTTTCTTACAACCATTCAACCATATGCATTTAAAACTGAAAAGCGTTACGAGACGCTTACTAAAAAATTTGTTAGACCAATTTGTTTTGCTTCTGTCGGCGGCCGAGAAAATCAACAAGGCTGATTGTATTTTTTTTTTATAAAACGAAAGTGGAAGGTAAACAGCCATAAAAAATTTATTATAGTGACAGAAAAGTGAATTCTAATTGAAAGGGACTAAAAGTAAACTCATACGTTCTTCTTCCTTCTTAGTGCACAAACAGCAGCGAATGTGAGCAGAAAACGGCGCCAAAAATGTCAACGAAACGAAAATCCTTTCCAGGACAGCAGAAACGTACACAAGCAGACAAAAGTGGTGGCGGTGGTGATGGGACAGCTGGTCGTCGTGCCAATCAAACAGATGCATCACCAGAGAAACGAGGACGTGCTGGCCCCAACCGTTTAAAAATTGCCGCTGCAGAAGCAGAGACGCCCGTAGCCGAAGTAGCGTCAGCAGAGCACGCGCTCGATGACGCCAACATTTCGGACGATGAAGAAGGTGGCACTCGCATCGGCGATATTTACATACCACCGCCAATACCACCCTATTGTTCGACGGAGAGTAAAGGACCGCGGTTGATCATTAAGAAAATTGAAAATAAAAATTTTAAGAGTTACGCGGGTACAGTAGTACTTGGGCCATTCCATCATGTAAGCGCTAGGGTGATACACTTGACTTGGCAGCACTTGTAAAGATTTCGTTTGTTTCATTTTTAGTGTTTTACAGCGATCATTGGGCCAAATGGCAGCGGGAAGAGCAACGTCATCGATTCCATGCTGTTTGTGTTTGGCTATCGTGCCAACAAAATACGCTGCAAGAAGATTTCAACGCTGCTGCACAATTCGGCAAAATATCCGCATATGTCTATGTGTTCGGTTGCAGTGCATTTTCGACAGATCGTCGATCGTGAGGACGGCAGCTGTGAAGAAGTTCCCGATAGTGATATTGTGGTAGAGCGTACCGCGTTTCGTGACAATTCCTCGTACTACAACATAAATGGCCGGCGCGTACAATTCAAGGAAGTCGCCAGGCTTTTGAAGCAGCATCATGTTGACTTGGATCACAATCGATTTTTGATTTTGCAAGTAAGTAGCAAGCACAATTATAATAATGTTTTGAGTATAATTATAAACACACAAATGTACACGCAGGGTGAAGTTGAATCGATTGCAATGATGAAACCTAAAGGACTGACCGAAAACGAATGCGGCATGTTGGAGTATTTGGAAGATATTGTGGGCACAACTCGCTACAAAGCGCCGCTGGTAAAGATAAACGACCGCGTCGAGCAGCTGACCGAAGAGCGTACAGAGAAGCATAATCGCTGCAAACTAGCAGAACGTGAAATGAAAGATTTAGAGCAGCCCTACAATGACGCAGTCGAATATTTGCGTAGGGAGAATGAAAATACGCGAACAAAAAATCTGCGTATACAAAAGTATCTAAGTGAGAAGAATAAAAAGCTGGAGGAGTACAATAAAGATCAGGAAGCAATTAGCGCTGAACTGAAGGTCCACGATGACGCCGCAGAAGAGTTACGCAAGGAGCGACAGGAGAAAGAAAAGCTGGTGCAAGATGAAATGAAGTAAGTGGAAATGAAGATACGCTTAATAATAACCCATCAAGAACTCGATTTGCATAAATTTGATGTTAAGGTTTCAGCAAGGTTCGGTCTAGCTGTTTTCGTTTTCCGTGAGCGCGATGTCTTAAACTAAAATTGATCAATTTCCACCAACCTTGGTACAAACATTCTTCATGGTCAGAAAGGACAAAATACTGTACAATTCGTTGCCGCATTACCCACATTTGTTATATATATATATCGCTGATTTGCTGCAAGACTCATAACTCAAAAAATATAAATTCTGAGAAGAAAGCGTTTAACTTTTCAATTTACCTAACATTCCATACAATTGATAAAGACATACTCTTCTCACGTGAAGAGCTCATGAGATGCAATTTTTTTTTACTAAATCTTTTTTATTTTTTATTTATGATAGTCTTGCAGCAAACGAGCGTTATATAAATAAATTCTCTCTTCTGTCCACCTGTCAACGACCACAATAATAATTTTGTATGTGCTATATTTATTTATTAGTTATTAATATGTCTTTTCTCTCTCATCGCATCTTGGCAGGCAATTTGATATGCTGCGTAAGAACAAAGATGATCTTGAAAAGCAATTAGAAAAATCCTCTGGCAATTTTATTGAAATTCAAGAAATGATGTCAGTAACGAATAAGCGACGCAAACAGAATAAAACTCAATTAGAGAAATATGAAGCGGACTTGGTAGAGTTGGGTAAAGTGCCGGAGAAGAATGAAAAAGAAATTAAGGAATGCGAAATAAAGGTGGAAAGGCTTGGCAAGCAAAAATCCGAATTGGAAAATGAGCTTCAAAAGAATTACTCAGTGGTGGAGCAACAGACCAAACCGTTAATTGAGAAGCGTGAAAAACTGGAAACGGAATTGATAGATTTAAAGAAGGATGTTGATGAGGCTAAAGCCGAATTAGCGCTCTCTGAATCAGAGCTAAAAATACTAAAACATGATGAGACCGCCGAGACACGCAAGTACGGAACAATGAAGACATCATATGAAGAATCGGAAAGTAGTATGGAAGAGAAGCGAACTAATTTGAATGAGTTGCAGCAACGTTTGCCTGAAATACACAAAGATATTGTTGTGAAAACAAAACAGTTACAAAAATTGCAACAAGATGAGGAACAAATGCGGGAAAAACTGATGAAGATCAAGGGAGAAGTGAGTTGAGAGGGAGAGAAGTTTTTCACAATTATGTTACCTGCTAAATGAAATATTCTTTGCACTTCCTACCTAGATCAATGAAAAAACGGATAGCATGCGTGCAACACGCTCGAATAATAAAGTGTTGGACTTCCTGATGCGTCAGAAGTGTGAGGGTAAAATTCCAGGTATACTGGGAAGATTGGTAAGTAAAACACCAAAACACCAATAAGCAACGAGCGATCAAAGTATTAGTTTCTATGTAATTGTAGGGTGATTTGGGTGCAATCGATTCCAAATATGATGTGGCCATATCGACGGCATGTGGTCGTCTAGATAATATTATTGTTGATACGGTGAACACTGCACAAGAGTGTATTGAGCATTTAAAGCGATATGACGTTGGCAGAGCCTCTTTTATTGCACTCGAAAAGGTTAAACATTTGGAAAAGCAATCTGGACGTATACAAACGTAAGCAATTTACATATGTATATTTATTTTTGAATTGGGCTAAATGATATATTTTCATTCAACCCACTTCAGACCTGAGAATGCCGCTCGTCTTTACGATTTAGTACGCGTTGAAGATGAACGTGTTTCGCCTGCCTTTTATTTTGCGCTGCGCAATACTCTGGTGGCAAACGATCTGGAACAGGGCACACGTATCGCTTATGGCGCACGTCGGTATCGTGTGGTCACGCTAAATGGCGACGTGATTGAAACATCGGGTACTATGTCTGGCGGTGGCCGTACACAAATACGCGGTAAAATGGGAACAAAAGTACAAACGAAAACCAAGCAATCAGCGGACACGTCGATGAGCACACAAAAAGCACTGGAAGATATGCAAGTGCAAGCGGAAGAGCTGCAATCGAAAATTAATTACATTCAAGAAGAACAAGGGCGCCTGGAACGTGAGGTGCATAATCTGAAAATTAGCCAACAGAAACATGAAGCTGACATACAAAAGCTGGGTATTACCATCAAAAGTTTGGAAGAGCAGTTACCGCGTATCTTCAAGCAGCTCGAGGCGCAGAAGAATCGCATGCAACAGACGACTACCGACGCGGTAAAGGTGAAGAACTTAGAATCACAGATCGAGCAGAAGCAGGAAAAGTTAGAAAAGTCAGAACAAGCAGCGGATAAAGTTACAAAGAAAATCACCGATGTTAAAGAACAAATTGACGCACTGCACGGCGACAAAGTGAAAGCGGTACAGATGAAAATCAATAGCCTGAGTACACAAATCAAGAAGCTTAATGCAAACACAGCCAAGCTAAAAGTTGAAGTAACCACCTCCGAACGTAATGTGACAAAGATGGAGAAGCAAATTGAGCAATTGAAGAACGACATAATCAAGGCGCAGGATGAGATTACCGCGTTAAGCGCAAAACGAGAAAAGTACGACGACGAAACCGTGAATCTGGCCAAACAAATCAAAGAAGCGAAGTCGGCTATCGATAATGCCACATCGCAGTCGGCAGGCATTCAGAAAGATATTGCGGCCATACAGAAACGTGAAGGTGAGGGCAAACTCAAACGTGTCGAGATTGAGCAGAAATTGCAAACGGTCACCGCAAAGTTAAATGATGTGAAAGCACAAATCCCACATTGGCGCGATCAACTGAAACCGTTGCGCTTGCATGAAATACCGGGCGACACCGAGCCACCAGCGCCGCTCAAGAGCTACACCGAGGAAGAACTGGCAGCACATACGCTCCAAGATATACAGTACAAGGAGAGTGTGCAGGAGGAGTTGCTTAAGAAGAAGCCGAATCTCTCATGCATACAAGAATACATTGATAAGCGTGACGTGTACTTGGAGCGGGTCAAAGTGCTGGAGGACATTACATCGAAGCGTAATGAAATGCGACAGTTGTATGACGATGTGCGCAAGAAACGGTATAACGAATTTATGCAAGGCTTCCATATAATCACCAGAAAATTAAAAGAAATGTATCAAATGATCACACAAGGTGGCGACGCCGAACTCGAGTTGGTGGATTCCATGGACCCGTTTACCGAAGGTGTGTCGTTTAGCGTGCGACCTCCCAAGAAAACGTGGAAGAATATTTCGAATTTGTCGGGCGGTGAGAAGACGCTTTCCTCACTGGCTTTAGTCTTTGCGCTGCACTACTACAAGCCATCGCCGTTGTACTTTATGGATGAGATTGATGCAGCGTTGGACTTCAAAAACATATCGATTGTAGCGCATTACATCAAGGTGAGTTGGAAGGGTTTAAGCTGCTTAATTAACTAATTTGATTTAATCTTTTTATACGGTCCTTAATCACATTTTCTTCATTTGATATCTTTGTAGGAACGTACAAAAAATGCGCAATTCATTATCATTTCGCTTCGTTCCAATATGTTCGAGTTATCCGATTACATTGTTGGCATTTACAAGGTTAAAGATTGTACGGATTCAGTGACCATAAAGAATGTACCACCACCAATGCTTCCATTGACACAAACTCAAAATCAAATGACTCAACTCAATACCAGCTTAGATAAGCCCGCTATAGATACTTTGCAGCAAACACCAACACCAGCCACAAATACAGGAGGCGATGAAAATGTAGAGTATGCTTCACCTCATACTTCTCCGCGTGCTGATTCCACTGTTGTACCTGCCTCTACTTCTCTGCAATTGCCTCCAATGCAAGGACGCGACACCACATTTGTTCCGCCCGCCCAGAGTACCGCAATTAACCAAATAGACACTAGCGACATTGTCAATTCATCTAATGCCAGCGCCCGCATAAGTGAAAATAATAGCAGCAGTATTAATGATGCATTCTTTAAGAAACCATTGCCACCTGCAACACAGAAAGCAACATAAACATAGCAACATAACACAACAACGGCATTGTGAGCTTTTTGGTGGTACACAAACTCATCTTCAATATGCATCTATACGTTAACCCACCTTACTACTTACAAACACGTAAACACAGAATTGTTGATTGCTATCGAGTGTTGCAAGTGGACTACAGAATCTTATTCTTACTTTAACTTTAACCCTAACCTACTCATTTAATTATATGAACAACTACAACCATAAAGGAAGAAAATTTCAATTTTTTTTTCTTTTTAACAATTTGCATGCAGACACAAATATAGATTTTTTAATTAGATGCAAATTCCAACCAGTTTATAATTTCTCAATTAATTTTTAATTAGGAGGCACTAACAAATGTAATCTGTCGTTTACATATGCATGTAATTTTGGTGTAACAAAATAAAATTCTTATTTAATGAATAGAAATTGGAAAAATAAAAAATGAACTTTAACTTTCAAGAAGTCAATTTATTTGGGAATACAAGCAAAGAATACAAACATGTACACTAGCATTAAAAAGGGAACTGCATCTGATTTCACATCTCACAGCGCCTCCATTATTTTCTTGCATATCTGCGCCAGCGCCTCTGTAGTGGCATTCTTAATTCCTGTTATATCTGCGCCCGTATCACACGCCTTGGCCACTTCTGCGTCCAAGGGTAGTGATCCCAAGAAAGGCACCTCCATTTCGGCGCACATAGCTTCTGCACCTCCTGTCTTGGCTGGAAATATTTCCGAGGTGTTGCCACAATGCACACAACGAAATATGCTCATATTTTCCACAACCCCCAATATGGGTATGCGTTGCTTCTTGCAGAAGTTAATCTCTTTACGTACATCCAGTAAGGAAACTTCTTGCGGTGTCGTCACAATTAGTGCACGCACCGATTGTGGTGCAGCATCATCACGCAAATACGTTACCACCGAAAGATGTTCATCCGATGTGCCTGGCGGTGTATCGAGCAACAACAAATCCAAAGTACCCCAATCTACTTCACTCAAGAACTGCCGAATCATTCCATTTTTTTTCGGACCACGCCAGATGATGGCATCGTCGGGTGAGCCAAGTAGAAATCCAATTGACATCAAGCTTATATTATCATCAACGCCCACCGGCGACCAACCGGAACCTGACTGATGCACACTTTCTCCCTCCACACCGAGTAGGCGCGGCTGCGATGGCCCACAAATGTCTATATCTAAGACACCGAAGTTCTGTTCAGGATTTACTCGCGCCAAATAGCGTGAGAGCAGCATAGTAACGGTGCTCTTGCCCACGCCTCCTTTACCAGATAGCACAAGCAATTTGTTGCGTACATCTTTGAGTGCTGCTGCCACTAGCGCTTTACCAGGATCCTCAAGTTTCTTGTTGGGATCACTACAGATGCTTTGATTGGGACAGCCCTGACATGCACTAACCAATCCAGCAGTGTCACTTTCCACGCCAGGGCAGTTTTCCGGTTCGGGCATCATTTTAATACAACATCCTATTTTTATGTTTATATTATTTCTCAGCAGCAATTTACAAGCGCAGTATGGTACGAAATATATAAAAACAGCTGATTGTTACGAAATCTGGTGATGAGAACTCTCAAATAAGAATTATCGAACTATTCTATAGTTAACAAATTTTCATTCATTCGATTTTTTGATAATATCAACCATGAATGAATGAACAATTTGAATGAATTTTTCAATTAAATGAATGAATTCGACTGCCAAAATCGTTTGACAATAAAAGTCATTGAATTTCTTTTAATCATTTTCATCGCTACCAAACTAATTGTAATAAATTAATGAATGAAGATCTCGTTCGATAGTGAAAATCATTCAGTTACAATCGATAGTTGAAATCACTCGATTGTTTCCAGATGGAGACGTTAATTGAAAGATGTTACATGTTTGTAGACAGTGCTATGAAGATGCTCAATTTTTGTCCATTCTCTTCTGAATTTCTAATGAACATACTAGAAACTGTCGCTGTAGCGTAGCGGTGGTGCGTTGGACTGTTAGAGTGTCAGGAGTTCGAATCTCTAAAAAATAAAATTGCAACAACAACAAAATTAACGGCACTACCTCTTGGAAGGCAATGGCAAACCTACAAGAGTAAAAACTGCATATGAAAAGCTTTTCACTTCCCCGTTCGGATTCGGCATTAAACTGTAGGTCGCTTCCATTCATGTACAAATATAACACGCACAACATGAGTAGATGCGAAAAGCTTGGCCTTTAGCGCTACATGCGATCATAGTCGACACTGACAAACTGAAGTTCATTGTGGTAAAGGCACTTGCCACAATGGCTGTCTATCTGTTTATCGGTGTCCTGTGTGATTACATTCCCTCATTCATTCTCCCTCTTCTTCCTCTCACCTATCAATCTTCCTGCCATTCAACACAATGCTCTGCGCTCTGCATTCATAGGGGTACACCCTGTGTGTTGAAAATATCGATGAAAAAAAATAAAATTAAAAAATATAAATTTTATTTTTCGCTAACAGCGGCAGTTAATGACATGGTTTCTAAACGTTATGTTAGCCGAACATTGAGCGCAAGGCAAAGACAGAGTGTTCCTCTGCGTTAGTTAGGTGGAAGGCGCGAAGAAAGTGTGGGTTCTCCATGTAATAGCCATCTTACACGATCAATCGATAGACCGCCGCGTGCCTACAAAAATCACTGCAGGTACTATTGCAACGAAAGATAATCCTTATAATAATAATCCACCGTCTTGACACTTGTCAAGTCATAAATATGTTTATTATGCCGCCAGCACGAATTTATGATCTAAGCATCGGGACATCGTTATCAGTATTATTTTCATGTCAGCGTTTTTCTCGCCACCATTACAACCCTGTGATTGCTCGATTTCTTCTACTACTTACACAGTAAAGAAAGCAATCGAAATATCACATAAAAAAGATGATGAATCATATGTTGGATCATGGACCGCACCTATGGTTCAAATGACCTGAGACTTAATTAATTTTTACACGGTATCACAAGGATTCAGTATGCTGCTTTCCACAGTCACACGTTTGACCTAACCTACTTATTTGCAACTCTTTCTTTTTTCGCTCTTTTCTTTCTTTTCTAATTTTGTTTCTTTCCATAATTTCTTTGCTCTGGTTGAAATCGACAACTTCGTTATCAAAACCACTATCGATAACTTTGCAAATAAATTAAGAATTATCCATAGTTGGCAACGCTGATATTGACAATTTTTCCCACAACACATTTTTAAATCAGCTGTTGCAGTTATTTCTATCATTTTTTACACTTTTTTTTTTTTACTATTTCGTAAGCTAATCGCTAAATTTCATTTCATTTCATTCATTCAATTCGTGTCATCCGATTATTGCGTGCAGCGCACATGTCGGGTTTTGGTTGTTGCTGACTGAGTAACTTACGGGTTGAATGGACGAATAAACAATAGGGCTAAATAGAAAGTTGCTAATTAAAAAAAAAAACGCTAAAATATTCCAAAATACATAGTAAAATATATACATAATATACAAATAAGAAATGGAACAAAATAGCAGTGGATCCTGCATAACCAATGCCAGTTTGAAGGGATTATGCGGAAGTGTTACATCCAGCAGTAAGTCTTTGGCATTTGGTATATTAGCATCAACCTAACACAGTTTCCAGTCAAGTTCAAACGTTCAGACAATGATTATAATTGGAATCTTTCTACATACTTATTGATTAATAATTTAACTAATGTACATATGTAAAACGTGATATGCGAGGAAGCTTAACAGCTGTAAACGAGAAATCGTGCGTTTCCAAAGATTCAGCTTCCATGCTAATGTAAAATAATAATGTCGTTGTTCTGTTGTGGCTTATTTTTTTGTTACTAACAAGTGGCACTTAATAATATTACATTGTTATTTTCCATTACAGATGGCACGATCAACTACAAAGAGGACAATTCGTGGGAAGAGGTATCAATCGATGTACCTTGGGGTACGGTGCAAGGTAAATTTCTTGTCAGTTTTATCGTTGAAATATTAACCTTTCACGCTCAGTAATTTTGATTTAAGAAACAGGAACCAATCAGACACACACATACATGCACACATTTGATGTGTATCTCCAGTGCTGATAGTTATATTTCCACCTCTGATTCAACCTTATCAATTTCACTAAATATGAACACGTAATGCGTGTATTGACAAGTTCACGTGCAGATCATTAAGAAATTAGGAATTGAAAATTTTCTCTTTGTTTCTTGTTATTTTGATTATTTAACGCTAATTAATTCACTATTTAATAATTCGAGTAACTCAAACTTCAAACTTCCAATATACATACGTATGTATGTGTTTTAAAAGCAATAGCGAGAGCAGCAATAATTTAATAATACGAGTCACTCAAAGTTTCCAATATATGTATATAGCAATGAGAGCAGCAATCATTACATGAAAATTACATATCATATCTATATTATTTTGTAAAGCTTGCTATAATCTTGATGGCTTACTCTTATTTTCGCTAATACATAATCATTTTTAAGAAACAGTAATCCCCGGCTAAAAGCGGCGTATATTAACAATGTCGGGTTAGGTTGTCCCAACATAAAGGGAAATGTTCAGAAATTCTGAGTGCCTACTGAACCAAGAAAATGCTCATTTATACTGTCCCTACACGGTGGGCCATGAAATTCGGACTATGGTTTGTTTAATCATCTGTTGATCATTTTCCTGATATCGTTATTTCCATAAATCGTCCAAATAAAAATTACGACATTTGCTTGCATGCTATCTAAAAAATAACTTTGCTCCAAATGTCAATGAAGGTCCAGTACAACGGTGCCTAAACGAGACCCATCAACTTGACTTGCTCAGAGATTCTCGAAGAATGAAATTGTATCCGCTACAAAGCAATTTAACGTTAAAAAAGTGCCCGGATATGTTCTTCCATTCAGCCCTCCATGGGCTGTTGTGCCATTAAAAGTAAAGTAAGTAAAGTATGTTTTAATTACAGGTAAAACATGGAAGGAATTACCTACCGAAAAAATAACTTAATTTACTTATCTCTTTCATGGAATACTCACTTATTAAAGGAATCTTACCACCACAATGGAACGTAGTTGAAATAAAAATCAACCCTTAATCCTGGTTAAGTCCTTAAGATATAATATTTTACCGTTCAATAAGCTTACCTCCAAGGTGGTAGAAAAGTTGTCCCTTAAGCGTCTAATGCCAGTCCTTGAAGCAGAAAACATAATACCAAACCACCAATTCGGTTTCCGAAAACAACTCGAAACAATTGAGCAAAGTCACAAGCTTGTTGAAGAAATACATACCGCGTTTAAAGCAAAATGTTTTCGCGGGTATCGAGTATGACACGAAGAAATATGTTGCCAACAAATTTCTGTGTTTTCATCGAATCCCATCTTTCCGATCGTTATTTTCTTGTAAACCAGAATGACTTATTTACCTTTACTTATTTACCTTCACCAAATTGAAGCGGGTGTGCCCAAATGTATTGTCTTGGGTTCTTGGAGAGCACAGCAGTACTCTAAATTGAAAGGCATCACATTTTCACCAATCAAATTACACAACCTATGGTTTCTGAGCACAAAGTCACAACTATTCATAGAAAATAACCACTTGCTGTACAAATCCATTCTCAAACCTACATATAGGTACGAATGGAATACAGCTGTAGGGCAATTCTAAAATTGAAATTATTTAGCGTTTCCAATCAAAAATTCTACTTTTGTGACTAACTTTACTTACTTTTAATGGTACAACAGCCCATGGAGGGCCTAGGCCGAGCTTTTCGCATTTCACATCTACTCTTGTTGTGCGTGTTATATTTGTACATGAATGAAAGGGACCTACAATTTAATGCCGAATCCGAACGGCGAAGTGAAAAGCTTTTCATAGCAATTTTTACTCTTGTATGATTGCCATTGCCTGCCAAGAGGTGGTGCCGTGTAGAAAAATTATTTTTTCTACTTTTTGATTTTGCCTGTGCCGAGATTCGAACCCCAGATACTCTGTGTAGCAGTCCAACGCACTACCACTACACCACAGTGACCACTTACCACTTTTGTGACTGGGGATTCAAAATATGGGAATTTTTCTTAAGGCTAAGGATCTCGTCCTTCTCTTAATAAAAGCCATTACACCAAACTATACTTACAATACGCCTACTATTGCACCCGAACGAACTTGATGTCCTCAACCAAAACTTTTACAAGCCCAAAGCATGAAATTCCCCGTAATAACTTAAAAAATGCACGTTTAATGTTTAAGATATACTCGTATGGGTGCGCCACTGTGCGCATACCGTTCAAGATGTATTAAAATCATATTTCTTATTTTTATGGAATATACTTACAGTACAATTCGCTTATCTGCATTCAATTATTTTCCAAACAACTTTTTTCACAGATTGTATTTAAAAGAAATATAAATTATTTCTATGGTTATCGTTAGCGATAGTTACCAGAGCGATAGTTACACACGATCAGATATAAGAATTCGAAATTTATTAACACTTTTTTTTAATTTTGTTTCTATTCTTTTGCAGGCAAATGGTGGGGTCCTCGTAATAAACAACCGATCTTAGCTCTGCATGGCTGGCAAGACAACGCTGGCTCATTTGATCGTCTTTGCCCGTTAGTGTCCGCTGATATTCCTGTGCTTTGCATTGATTTACCAGGGCATGGCAAATCATCGCCCTATCCACAGGGCATGCAGTATTTTCTCTTCTGGGATGGCATTTGCCTGATTCGTCGTATTGTGCGAAAATTTGGCTGGTCGCGTGTCACACTGATGGGTCATTCGCTGGGCGGTGCTCTCACGTTTATGTATGCCGCCAGCTTCCCCACGGAGGTGGAAAAACTCATTAATATTGATATGGCGGGTCCGACAGTGCGCAGCCTTGAACGTCAAGCGAACTCAACTGGTTGGGCGATTGATAAATTCCTCGATTACGAAACGCTGCCCGAAAATAAAGTGCCATGCTATGGGTATGATGAGATGATCAAATTGGTTTTGGATGCTTATGATGGTTCGGTGGATGAGCCATCGGTTAAGGTGTTAATGAAGCGTGGCATGGCCCCGGCGCCGAAGTACTTCCACAAAGATGGATATCATTTTGCGCGTGATCTACGTTTGAAAGTTAGCTTGCTGAGCATGTTTACGGCCGATCAGGTATTGGCCTATGCAAGACGTATACGTTGCAAGGTGTTGAATATTCGAGGTGATCCCGGCATGAATTTCGAGTATCCTCAAGTTTACGAGGATGTTATTGAGACGTTAAGGCAGAATGCTGAACTTGTGATATATGAGAAAGTACCTGGTACGCATCACTTGCATCTGGTTACACCGGAGCGAGTGGCGCCAATTATAAATAAGTTTTTACAGCATACTACATAGGCAATGATGATGATGTGATGGATGATGTGAAGAGGCTTTTTCAATTCTATTTATAAAATCTATTTTTATTTGCTATTAATTGCGAACACTCCAAATTAAATGTGCAAGAATTTGTATTGATATTTTACAACAAATATTTAATTAAATCTTAAAGTATTAAATTGTGAAAGGAGGAAATGCACAAATTCTAATTAAAAACAAAAATACAACATCAAATTTATACTCGTACACACACAAATAATTTTAAGTACCTATGGCAAGCGGGTTCTTACTAAATGTAATTGGTTATATAAATATGAATGTAAAAAATAAAAGAATAACGGAAGGAATTAGAAATACTTACAACGAAAAAAATAAAAATTTAAATAATAAAATAAAATCTGCACTTGGAAACCAATATTTGTATTGTCATTTCATAACTGCCACCACTGTCACAGTGTAGGCATAGCAACTGCATTTGTTTGCATTTTGTACCTTGTACCTTGAGGTGAAAGAAATTTGATTGTTCTCGGTCCTCATTTACCTTTGTTTACTTTCTCCGGTTGTATGAACTTTTGCGTAGGTAGCGGTGACTTAAAAAATTATAAAATATTTATATTTTTAAGTTAACAACATATTCATGTGCAGAGAAAATGGATTTAATTAAGGAAATCAATGCAAAGTATTCAGCGCTTGAAGAAGTGAGATTGAATTGAAAATGAAAATAATGGTGAAATTGTGTAATGAAATAGCACAATAAATTGACATACCATAAATATACATAATTCATTTTGTTTTACAACTGCCTAAAAGTATGCCGCATAAAAATATTTACATCCGCCGTATCACTTACGAAAATATCGTTAAAAGTAGATACATAACCATATTGCCTTGTGGCCACAGATATATTGATTGATTCACAAATAATCTACATATTGCTGCCTTAAATTGCAAAAGTCCTAACAGGCATTTTTAAAATCTTGTGGCCACACAAATTATGTAACTTTATGTCTATTGCATTAATGAATCAACAATTCTTAACAAACTTTACATTCGTATTTTTACATATCCTTAAATTAAAGTAAACGCGATGAAGAAAAACTCGAAAAATTCCAAGAGAGAATCGCTGAGCAATCAATGGCAAATCAATCAAATAAAATTTTATCATACGAAGAAGCTATGAAGCGGAACACAAATTTATTAAAGGTGTGTACTGACATAAGTGAGCTGAAAAACGTATCGCCTTTTACAATATAAATTTTACTTTATTCTTCAGTCCCTAGAAATGGCCAAGGCGCGCTTACGCTCGCGTTCAACCTTTTCACCTGTTGAACAAATACTCGAAAAGGCTATAGCGAATTATAAAAAGGATTTGGAAATGTCATTATCGTTGTCGTCGAGGTTGGTGGAGCAAGTTCAAATTCAAGATCACCTGCGTCAATCAAACGATGACAATGAAATCGGTTACGAATCGATCTTCCAGAAATGAGTTATACTACATATACTTACCCACATACTCGTACGTAGATAGTATAGAAGACTGAGCACTTATCACTCAAAATAAATGAAAATAAATGGAAATATTTACTATATACGAGCATGTTCTTTACTGCAAACATTAAAGTTTAAGTTTATTCAGTTTGATCTTGTTCAAATATTGTTTGGAATGGGGGAAAATATGAGAATAACGGAATTTGGGGCAACAGTTATTATAAAAGCATGTTGGAAGCATGCACATAGACTAAGTATTCAAAAGGCTTATTACATATAGTATAAAAACATATGTATGTATTTGATAATGTTCATTCCTTCGGATACCATACATTTTATAACTTAATATTGTTTTATTGATATTTGGCTGCAATGGAATGACGTCAAACGGCGTTTAAATACTTATTTAAATTTTATTGGTCCTTTATTTATCAATACTTCTGATACCTGCTTTACTTCTTGATTTTTTTGCGTGGGCACTGAAAAAATGATCAGCATCCTCCTTATTCCTACTCGTGCAGCACGAAATATCGGCCACGTTTCTCATCGAGATGAGAATTTTTTTTTTAAGTCCCTCATCCTTCCCATCCTAATATATGACGCCGAGACGTGGACATTGCCCACCAATGATAAGAGGCTGTTAGGAGCGTTCGAGGGGAAGATACTTCGAAAGATCTATGGTCCAATATGCGTGGATGACGTGTATCGAATAAGATGGAACGATGAGCTGTATGAGCTGTACGCCGATACTAACAACGTCAAGCGCATAAAAATCCAGCGGCTTCGCTGGCTGGGTCATGTTGAGCGAATGGAAGAAGGCACTCCAGCTAGAAGGTTTTGTTTTGTTTTATACGAGTCATGGTGGAAGAACGCGCAGAAGAAGACGTCGTAATCTCCTTTGGAAAGACCACATACACGAAGACCTGACTGCACTTGGCCTTATGAACTCGGCGCATAGCCGAGGCGACTGACGAAGCTTTATCGAGGCGGCCAAGACCGATCAACGGTTGTAGTGCCAACTAAGTAAGTTCCTTATCGAAATCATGGCTTCCTTGACCGAAGGTACCATTATTTTCTTTATTTTGCCGACGCCCTTTGGAATGTTGTACCGCTCTAAGCACATGAGCCGAAACTGAAAGTGGAAGGCATCAGCCAGCGGACAATTTCAACTAATTGATTTTCTGTTTCCATTTGAAAAATCTCATCGAATGCAAAACACAGTGCAAGGAGTTGTTCAATAAGTTTAAAAGTGGCGATTTTGATGTGAGTAACGAAGAACGTGGAAGACCACCGAGAAAGTTTGAAGATGCCGATTTAGGATGATGGTCAAACTCAAGAATATCATCGAATGCTTGTGCAAGCTTACAGGCAGTACGCTCTAGGCAAAACACAGTGCAAGGAGTTGTTCAATATGTTTAAAAGTGGCGATTTTGATGTGAGGAACGAAGAACGTGGAAGACCCCCGAGAAAGTTTGAAGATGCCGATGAGGATGATGGTCAAACGCAAGAACAACTTGCAGAACAATTAAATGTGACCCAACAATGCATTTCTCAACGTTTAAAAGCCGTGGCATTGATTTTGAAGGTGGGAAGATGGGAAGATGGGTGCCACATGAATTGACTGAAAGACAGCAAGAAAATCGAAAAATTACCTGGGAAATGTTGCTCGTCAGGTACAAAAGAAAGTCATATCTTCATCGAATTTGTGTTAGCGATGAAAAATGGATCTATTTCGAAAATCTCAAACGTAAACGATCATATGTTAAGCCCGGTACATCGTACAAATCGACAGCAAAGCCAAATCGCTTTGGAAAGAAGACAATGTCGTGTGTTTTCTGGGATCAGCGAGGTTTTATCTGGTTTGACCTTCTGAAACCAAGTGAAACAGTTACTTGTCAACGCTATCAACAACAATTGGCCGATTTGAATCATGCTTTGCGCCAAAAACGTCCAGAATATCAAGTTAGGCAACACAAAGTGATTTTTCTTGATGACAATCGAACAAGAACAAAACAGACTCGAGAATTGGTAGATTCGTAAAGCCCTCCCCCATGCGGCTTGGCTTCATCTGACTACCACTTATTTTCATCAATGGGGCACGCACTTGCTGAGCAGCACTTCTAATCGTACGAAAATGTGAAAAAATGGCACGATGACTGGTTTGACTCAAAAAACGAACAGTTTTTTAGGCGAGGCATTCATAAATTGCCAGAGAGATGGCAATGGCCATTACTTTGAATGTATAACCATTTTTCTTAAATTAAAAAAATCCCATTGCCGGTTTCATACTTGTACGCCTGGTAATGCCAACTTCAAAAACAATTACCACTGCACTTTAAATTTCACAATTAAATCATATGTTTTGAAGAGTTTTTGATTGAACTAACAAAATAAAAAATTTAGTACAATAGTGTAACACTGACATACAGACATACAGACATACATACATACATACATACATACCTACACACATGCACACATACTTATATATCCTACTATGTATATTCATATGACAAACTGAAGTAAATGACAAGTTTCCTAAAACAGTTTTAAACCACTTATGTATCTATGTATTTCTTTCAACTCAATTCTAAGAAATGATGGTAAAAAAAAGTTTTTTTTCCCCCCCAGATATAATACTTTGTTATCACTCAGCAGAAAATACACATATGGTGACGAGTACTTATGGTATATGGTATGTCCATGTGATAACAGAATAATTATTTTCCACCAATTCCTTTTAGAAATTCTCGTGTACATACTTGACAAATCAAACAAAATCAAAACATAGAACAGCACACACCACACCACACAAACGAAAGACATTAACCAATTTAGTTAGAAGTTAAGGGAAAATAATTAGTGAAATTTGTTTGTATGTCGGTGGATACAATATGTGAAAATGCAATTAAGTAAATTGTACAATAATGTATTACTACCATGTTTGGCTGTACTCGGTTCCAATGAATGTATTGAATGCATGCATGTATTCGTTAATGTTTTCCTTTTAACTTCTTAAATTAAACTAGATATGAGTATGTATCCCAAATGAAAGCGTATATTGAGTAAATACCCGACAAACACTAGTGCAACTAGTTCCACAATTGGTGTTTTTCCAAATCGCAGCTGGTTTCTTTAAACTTCTATATATTGAGTACATACCTTGCAGGGAAACCAACTGGTTTAATGTTTGTCGATAAACTGGCTTACTGGACACCAAAACTATGCTCACAATTGGTGTCTTTCCAAATCGACAATCTAAAATTATGTGGGACCCTCGCTAAATACACCAGCAAACTGTTTATCGGTGTCTCTTCCTTCCACCTCCCTCCTGCTTCCTCTCACCTATCAATCTTCCTTCCAATCAACACAATGCTCTGCATTCATAGGGGTACACCTTGTGTATGATCAATAAAAAAAAAATATAAAAAAATCGCAATCTGGTTTCTTTAATCCTCTAAATATCAAAGTTTTGATTGACCTAAAATAATTCGAATAAGTAAATATCGATGTAGAAAGCACAGATCTGTTCTCAAAAAGTTAAAGTTGGGATCCCTCAATGTAGTTGTTTGAGCATGTTAGCAATTTTTTTTTTCGCATAATTAATCATTTTAATGGTCGCTGCAGCGTAGTTGGTAGTGCGTTGGCTTGCTAAGCAGAGTTGCTGGGGTTTGGCACAGGAAAAATCAAAAAGCTTAAAAAATAATTTTTCTACGCGGCAAGGCACTGGCAAACCTACAAGAGTATGGAAAGCTTTTCACTTCGCCGGCATAAAACTGTAGGTATGTATAGGTACAAATATAACACGTACAACTTGAGGGGATGCGAAAAACAAAAACTCCATTGGCTGTTGTGCCGTTAAAAAAAAGAAAGAACGAACGATTAAACATTTAATAATAAATGTTCCTGCGAAAAGCTCGGCCTAGGCCCTCCATGGGCTGTTGTGCCATTAAAAGTAAAGTAAATAAATGTTCCTTTTCTTAGCTAGTCATAGACTGTTTTATATACCGCTAGTATTACAGGAAGTATTTTATTTATTTTTAACTGAAATTCTCTAATTCAATCGAACATTTATGACTTTAATTGCTTCCAGCAACTGTAATAATACACATCGCAGCTCATAGCCGAAGCATTATTATGAAAGTTATGGGGACTTCATAATACGATGTGATAAAGTGTACCTCACTCCAGACTACTATGATTACTGGTGGTTATTACACCTGTTTTGGTGATGGCTGTGCACAGAAGCCTGCTTAAGAACTAGAGGGTTAACAATTGTGTTACCCTAGGCACAAGTCAACTGTCAAGGCATCCATATCTTTTCATTCAACTACTTGGTATATATAGTAGATGTTTTTGGAATAGTTTGTAAGCCAATCAAACCAATCAAACTTCAACTAGTTGAAAGATGCGTGTTTTTGGAATAGTTTGCAGTTTGTTTAAGTTTTTCATCCAGTTGTCTATCAATAAATGAAAGCCATTTTTCCGTTCGTGACTAGTAACAATAATAACTCTAATTTAAAAATGTTTGTTGTTGTACTTACTAGGTTTAATAACTATATTAAATAAATAATTAAATAAATATATTTATTTATTTTTATTATATGGTATTTCTAAAAGTAAATGAAAAAATTGTAAGTTCTTAGAATTTTTTCAAAAATTTGACATACGAGTATATCAGTTTCATATTCATCCGTGATCTTTGTTTCATTTCAAAATTCATACCATATACTTAAGAGTAAACTATTGTCAAGTATGTAGATGAGAATTACCAGACAATAAACAATGAATAGTAAGATGGTCGCTGCATTTCTTTTCAATCACTTTAATAACTTGATATTGCATAACTACATACAAATTTGAAAAACTAGTAATTTTAGTGGACTAGATTGGTATGACCCTACAGGGTAACTGCAACAATATATTAAGTACTTGCTGGCAATTTTAATTAAGTAGGTAAAGAATAAATAATTGTTTAAAATACTAAGAAGAGACTCAACGTTGAACGACCATCACAATTGATTATTATGATTGAAAATACTATATAATTAATATATAATATTTATTAAGATAATATGTAAAATTGTGCACTGCTGTGTACTTGTGTGTGTTGGTTGAAGCACTTGAAAAACTCTTCAAACACAAAAGTTACATAAGCAAAGGAAATTCCATATTAATACAGGGTGCACCATCTTCTATGTCGGTATGTAGGTAAACATTGAATAATTTTAACATTCATCAAGCGATTTATTTGAGTAAATATAGTTCTGAAACGTAAATTCAGTACAATTTTAACCAAGAATCGCTTCACACCGAAACAATGCGCCGAAATAGTGATGCTGTACATTGAAAATAGTCGTTCAATTGTGTTAACTCAACGTGCATATCGTCGAAAATATCGTGGCCAACCAACACTATTCGTCGTTTGGTGTCGATTTTTGTTGGGCATGGGGCAGAGATGGTCGAAAAGCTATTCATCAAGACATTCCAATGAACTTGTTGCTTCAAAAGCGTTTGGTGAGCGATGCCAAGATCCGTAGCGATGTCGACGATATATTTTAAGCGGCTGGCTAAAGTTACTGTGATTTTATTTTGACTGATTTAACTTAAGCGTTAGCAACATTTAAGTTATATTTTTTAGTCAGCAACCGAAAATTATGGAAAATGATACTTAATGATATATTTTACATCATACCATAACCGGAAAAATTCTCATGTAAATATTATCTCTATCGGTTTTTTGAGAATATCTTGGAACAAATCAGTTTTTCCACAAAATACATAGTAGTCAATTCTTTATTTTCACATAATTATTTTTATATTCGTAAACTTTTTTTTGAAGAATGTTGAAGTTTATTTGCATTCAAGTGTAAAATCAGTTAAAATAAAATCAAAGTGATTTTAGCCAGCCCGCATAAAATACATGACTAAAAATTCTTAGATTGAATTTGGATTTTCATCCTGAAATATTTTTCCTCTCTAGGCCGAGCTTTTCGCATCCATTCATGTTGTGCGTATTTTATAAAAACGATGATTTTATCTAAATTTTTAAACAACTTTTTTGTTTCTCCGTTTTATATTTTTATAAATTACACTGTGCAATAATTTACAGGAGAAAAGCTAGGCCTATGATCTCTATGGGCTCTATGAATAAGGATTTTTAAAAAATAGTTTTGGGCCTCGACGAAACATGTCTCATATGAAAGTATTTGTATGTATTTGTATATATTACTTACTTTTAATGGCACACCAGCCCAGGGAGGGCCTAGTCCGAGCTTTTTCGCATCCATTCATGTTGTGCGTGTTATATTTGTACATGAATAAAAGGGACCTTCAGTTTAATGCCGAATCCGAACGTCGAAGAGAAAAGCTTTTCATAGCAATTTTTACTCCTGTAGGTATTTCTTGTAAAGTATTTGTTAGTGGAACTAAAATCCTAGCTGGGGTTTGGTCCGCTTCATCATCACAAAGTTTTTTACAGTAAGTTAAAATTTCAAATGATATGAAAAATCATGTTTCTAAGATGAGTTTAAAATGAATCTTTCTTCAGGAAGTCATATTAAAATATTATAAAGTTTTTTCCCCGCATATTTTAACTCATTAACTCCTACCTACCTAGATGTGTCTTTTTGCCCTTTTTTTTTTTTTAAAAAAAAAAATATTTTTTGGTCTTTTTTTTTGAGAAAAATGAAGTCAATAAAATTTTACAAAGTATTTTTTCTCCGAATATTTTAATGTTGGCCTTTTTGTTTTTTTTTTTTTTTGATTTTTTTTTGATTTTTTTTTGAGAGAATATGTTATCCCTTTACCTCCTACCTATATGGGCTTTTTTTGGTCATTTTTTTGAGAACAATGAATCTTTCTTCAGGAAGTCATATTAAATTTTACAATGAATTTTTTCTCCGAATATTTTAACTAATTAACTCCTACCTCTATCGGTCTTTTAAGTTCTTTTTTTTAGAAAATATTTTAATCCAATAACTCTTACCTATATCGTTTTTTTTTTGTCCTTTTTATCTTGAGAAATTCTATTAGGAACCGGAACCAGAAAGCCTCATATAAACATTTTTTAAGAATTTCTCAAAAAAAAAAATACTTAACACTCATATACATAGGTAGAAGTTAATGGCTTAAAACATTCTGAGGAAAGATTGAACGTAATATTTTAATATGGATTTCTGAGGCAAGGATTCATTTTAAATCATCATTTACACATGATTTTACATACATACTCGTAAAATTTGTATATTTCAATCGTGAGTAAGAAAGATAATTGTAATACTTTCATATGAGATAGGATTCTTTAAGGCCCGAAAATGTTATAAAGATTTTAATTTATAACTGAAAATGTTATAAAAATTTTAATTTATAACCGAAAAAATTATTTTAAGTGAAAGTTGAATTATTATAGAATTTATTGTTGAAACTGTTCCATTTGAATGATTACATCTTTCGGGATACTGTGATCATTTAAGGGTTGAGATTATTATACATAAATGATTGAGATACCTAACGTAGGCTAAACAAAAGTTCAGAGAAATGAAATAGCAAAGTATAAAGTACAACTCCGTAATTACTGATCCGATCTCTCAACTCTTTGTTGATAAAGGTATAAGTAGATGCTATCACTGAGAATCATAAACAATTCTTACCCAAACGATTAGTTTGAAACTTTACTTTCAACAATTAACAAGATTGAATGAATCGCTCGTCGTCTTTCATCACGACAACGCTAGACCACATACTTCTTTGGTGAACCGCCAAAAACTGAGTGAGCTTGTCTGGGGAGTTTTAATGCATCCACCGAACAGTCCAGCCCTAGCGCCATCGGATTACCATTTGTTTCACTCGTTGCAGAATTATCTTAATGGCGTAAAGTTGAATTCCCAAGAGGACTGCAAAAAGGTATTGTCCGAGTTTTTCGAGCAGAAACCATATGAATTTTTAAATTACTGTATTATGAGTTTGCCCGAAAGATGGCGAGATGTGGTCAATAACAATGGAAAATATTTGACACAATGGAAGAGGGGGGGGGGGGAAAGGGGGAGAAAAAGGGGGGGCGGAAAAGTAAGTAATACATATCTTCCATACCAGCTTTGTAAACAAACATTAAATGAAAACTATTTCAATCAACCAACATAAGTGCATGACAAGCCAAATCCTCTCCAAAACCTAAACAGTTTCGTTGGAACTAGTGAAATATGTAGTTTCAAGTTTGTTTGATTTACTCTCATAATAACACATAATAAGTCAATGAAGTATATATAATTTACATAATAATACATACATCATCATTCATTATTCAATTCAACTGTTGATACTGTGATAAATGAATGATATCAAATAGTTTTGTTTTCCTTTTGGTAGACCTTTTAGCGACATAATTTTGTACATACGAGTACTTATCACTCATATCTATTATGTAATATCATTCATCAATAAGACAATGAAACGTTGGAAATAGTTTTGTATGGAATTTTGATTTCTTTTATGATACCTACTTGATATTTATTTAGTTACAAAGTAAAGAAACGTACATTAACATTTTTCAAACGACGAGTATGAGTGAGTGACGGTTTTGCTATACTCCGGGGGGTAGCTTTTAAGTAAATGCATTATGGAAGATGGCATTGTGCATCAAATAAGTGATACAAGTTCTATTTGTTTTTGTTGCTATTTGCTGTTACAATTCCCATCGATACTAGATATACATATTTAAACATATGAATACAATGAATGTACCATACGTATGTATGTTTTTGTTTGTATATACATATGTATCGTACTGTATAAAAGGTACACACTTGTAAGTACGAGTATGTATGTATGGTACATATAAAGCGTGTGTTCGTAGCTATTTTTTGTTTCTTCTGATAACGATATTGAGACAAATTGAAATACTTAGTTATAACCTTTTTTGTTATAATATTTTTGCTTGCTCTTGCTTCACAACTTCATTGCTGCCTCTATTTAATACACCCGCTTTAATACATATGTATATAAGGTTTCAACTCTTCTAACACACACACATACACACTCCCACACACATAGACAAACAGGTGTTCACACACTACACTACTTGAGGGTATTGAGTATTGGTATCACCAGTAATGTCATTTGTGGGAAGGTGTGCGTGCTTGTATGAGAGTCCAGCACATACACATACTAACATAGGCATGTAAACCTATACACCCCTACATAGGATCGCGATCGATCGGTAGAGTAATGTGTCGCATGCCATATCTTCGGAAAATAAGAATGAAGAAACAATATTTCTACGTATGTAGTTTTGCTCTACATATATTCTTCCATCAACAATAATGTTATTATTAATTTTAACATTTTATCACAATCACCACCAACACCAACGCCAACACTACCAGCAGCACTTTTCATATGGAGGCATTTTAAACTTCTTCGAAATTTTCAAGCACTCAGTTTCGACTTGATACGCGACAGGTGAATATATTCGTTGCGAAATTGATAAGAGTGTTTGTTACAGTTGAAGCAGTAGTGTAAAGTTGTTCGAATAATTAGTTTAAAATAATAATTAAGCAAATTTTTTGTTTTATAGTTTCGTAGTTTTGAAAAGTGTGAAAAGACAAAAAAAAAAAAAACAAACAACTAATCATTAAAACAAATTTTTAAAATTAGTAGCAGCGACTATACGATCGTGTTCAAGCTTACATTGCAATTAAGTAGCAAATTACTTGAGCCAAGTGAATGTAAACTGTTCAAATTGTTTTAATAATTTTCAAAAAAGTTTGTTCGTTTGGCTTAAGTTATTTACATGCTTAAAATGGCAACGATACTTCAATAATGGCAAATGTTACTTTTCACACTTGAATTGCTTAGAGAAAGAAAGAATTTTTGAGCTATCAACAAGGAATTATGACCCAAGGTATATATAGCCATAATTATGAGCTATTGACTTATGCAACAAGAAACCATTAAGATATAAATAAATACTTACTATTATAAGGAGGTATGAAACTTAAAAATTCATGTTCAAAAAACAACGTTCTTGGTTTTGAAGGTAGATTAGGTTAGAGTGGATGTCCTATAGTAAAATACACTTAGACCAGAAAAGTCCATTTTGATATCTAGAAAAGCAATTTGTTATCACTTGGTGGTTTTGCCATTGCCTGCCAAGAGGTCTATTTACTTGTACATTTTCCTATAATTCTCATTCACCTCATATCGATAGGTATGTAAGAACGTTATGATAGAGAATTTACCACCAAACTAAGACGGGAATCGAACCCAAAACCTCACGGATGAGAGTCTAGGGCGCTACCCACTAGACGCTATCGAGGTTGGAGGAGTCATAAACTTTTATATAGGTATATAGAAATATTCAGTTCAAAAGCATCAAACTACAATTTTTCAGGCTACAGAACTTCTTAGTTTTCGGAATACCAACGGAAAGAACTCAAGCAGGATATAAAGTGTTAAAAATTTAATTCATGAATGAAATTTTCTATGGATTGGTTTGTGATTATGATTTAGAAATCAATTTATGTATACAGTCTATACACTACAAAAAAAAAAGAAAAATATTTTAAATTTGAAGATATCAACGCGAAAAGCAAAAAGTAGAAAAAACAATTTTTCTACACGTCACCACCTCTTGGCAAGGCAATGGCAAACCTCCAAGAGTAAAAATTGCATATGACAAGCTTTTCACTTCGCCGTTCGGATTCGGCATAAAACTATAGTTCCTTTCTATTCTATTACTAGATGTCGAGGCGCAAGGTCAAATAGCGCCTCCACGGTTGACATAGGACACGATCTCATAGCTTCTGTTCTCAGGGATGACAACTCATTTAGAATACCCCGTTTTACAAATATAGCAAGCATAACATGGGTGGATGCGAGAAGCTCGACCCAGGCCCTCCATGGGCTGCAATGCCATCAAAAGAAAAAAGAAAGTGAATGCGAGTTATGATTAAAGTTGATGGAATAAGTGAGGGAGGGTAGAAACTTAAACCGTACGTTTTTAGTGGCAATGAGATTTTATTTATCACTGATAGTATCGGTCGGTATCATGCTTAAACCTTAAAAATATCACTAAAATTTAGGGTATCAGGAAGAGTGAAATACTTTGCCATTGCCTGCCAAGAGGTCTATTTACTTGTACATTTTCCTATAATTCTCATTCACCTCATATCGGTAGGTATGTAAGAAGGTTATGATAGAGAATTTACCACCAATAGTGGAGGGAGAACAAAAATCGGTTTCACTTCTTTAGTGAGTTTTTTTTAATGCTATTTTCTTAATTAATTATGCTTTAAGTACTTTTACCTATACCTCAATTCTGGACTCGATGGCATATTAATTGATAAGATACAAATAAAATATTATTACTTTTTCTCAATTTTTATTTTAATCGATCAAAATTGCAGCTCAATTTTTACATGCATACAAATAGTGCCTACCTAAAATATCATATACCATATACGAGTATGTATGAACATATACCGAATATATTCAGATAATAACTCATAATCGTATAAGTAATAAACTAACTGATTGTAGTTGACGTTTTATGTTATTGGTAGCTAAATTATATTCCAGCTCAAGTGCTTATGGTATATCTTTTCGTGTGTTATGGTATGGCGGTTGTAGTTGATTTGTAAGTTCGCTTAGTTGGCTTGACTTTTCTACATATTTATGGCACAGCACAGCACAGCATTTAGTCGAGCAGGCAAGATAAGGAATTTCATATGAAAATTTGTTCCCCTCATTCTTGTACTTTTTCAAACAATAATTTCCTTTCAATTTTGCATTTAGTTTTTATCGTTTTACCATAATGCTTTTTATTAAGTAATACAATACCCCTTAGCTGTTTTATTTTTATATTGTTATTACTAATTATTATTTTTATTAGTGGAAATCATCAACTGCAAAATTAGTGAGACTTTGATTTGCTACATTTATTGTTTCAACGCTTTTAATTAGTATTTTTTTTTTTTCATTTTGTAGACGTGTCGACGGCGTTAATAAAACATAAAGTTATTTATTAGATATGGTTTACTGATAAAGAGGAAGAAATTTGTTCTGATTTGTATAAAAAGTCACAACAATTGAATTGGAATGAGGAATGGAGGTGTAGACAATATATTCAAGAAGGGGAATACTACATATTAACTATAACTACCACGTTTCTGAGTGTTTGTTTCTTGTTCCTTGTACCTTGTTTTTTTTTCTACTTGTATTAATTTTAGCGCCAACGTTCGTTCTACTTTTCCATCTTCCTAAACTTTGTCTACATAAGCCATAGTTGTACTAATTTTATATCGTTCATGTGGTGAGACGTGGAGACGTGGCAAAAATTTGTTCTTATTATTATTAATTTGTATTTGCTTGCCGCATTGTTAAAAACGTTTGTAACTTACTCAGTAACACAGAGTATTTATTTACTTACAAATTGATAATTTTTGTGAAATTGTTCGAAAATGAAAAAAAAAACTGGTAAAAGTTATCAATTTGAATGACAACCGGAAATTAAAGTTGAAATAAACATGATTGTTAAATATCAATTTATTTATGTTTTTTGCTTTTTCTTTTGTTTTTTTTTTGGGTGCAGCTTAAGTTCAACTTAAAAGAATTTGTATAGTTATTGCATGTATGATACTTTGTTGTTGTTGTTGGTTTTACCGCATTGCAAGTTGGTTTTAAATGAAAGAGCAGCAAAAAATATTAGGGACTGCATCATTAGATTTTCAAAAACGGCGCTGTAATAAAATTAAATAAATGATTTTTGAGGGTGAAATTAGCTCGAGCATTCTTTCACTCCAGTCATTTGAATATCAGACCCTTTTCCCTTCATCTCATTTTGTTAGATAAGGGCTGCTCTTTGGAAAGGTCTTCGGGAGATCTATTGATTGGCATCTTTCTTTTCTTTTAATGGCACAACAGCCCGTGGAGGACCTAGGCCGATCTTTTTGACTCCATTTATGCATGTTGTGCGTGTTATATTTGTACATGAATGGAATTGATTGGCATCACAAATCGATGTTTAAGAAAATTAAGCCTTTTATTGCCCCTAAATAAAAAAGGACAATTTTTCAGAGCATCCAGCTCACGAGGAGTGTTAGCAATCGAAAAACGGTTTATGTCGCTAGACTCCCAACTTTTTTCATCAAAACATCTTCGCCCACCTCTAAAATGCAATATACATACATACAAGCACTTACTGTTTGATTGATTGATTCAGAGGCTGATGTGTACTGCGACCTTAAAGGTAGAACCCGCGATAGTAGCTTGGTTACAAGCTGCCAGTAGTAGATCTGGTTTCAACGCTATGATGTCCCTACTTTCTGAACTTACTTCATGAACTTTTTTCATCAATACATCTTCACCCACCTTAAAATGCAATATACATACCAGCACTTACTGATTGATTGATTCAGAAGCTGATGTGTTCTGCGACCTTAAACGGTAATGCCCCAGTCATATTTTCACCATGAGAAAACCGACCGGTGCAGTCCTGACAAATATCTAAGATCTGCATGTGCTCTCCCAATTTACTGTGCCCTGAGAGGGCACAGGTGTTATCAGGTGTTCCCCAGTAGGATGACTTACCTACTGTTCCCTTCGTCTTTCTTTAAAATGTTATTTATGTTTTATTTTGCTAAACCAACCATAGGTTCGGGGCCAATGTAAGCCTTGAGTGGTGCGTTCTTTGCTAAATGGTCGGCCACCTCGCTACCATAGATTCCTATGTGGCCATGTATCCAGAATATGTTGATCTTATTTGTCTAGCCTAATGCATTCAGGAGCTATATGCATTTTCATACTAGTTTGGTGGATATCTCAAAGGAATCTAGTGTTCTAAAAGCTGCTTGACAATCTGAGTAAATTACTATTTTTTGACTTTTAAAACCGTTTTCGAGGTTGAACTTTGCATAGATCGGTATGGTAAGAATTTCCGCTTTCAAAATACTTGCAGTGCCTCGAGGCCTCGAGTGTCTGATTTTTGGACAACACACCCCTGCACTCGCTCTATTATCTGTTTTCAAGCCAGTGTCAGTATAGCACTTAAGTGCGTGTTCTGTACACAATTATGATGTCCCTTTTCCTCTTATTACCAAGTATAACTTTGAAGAATTTCCTGAAGTTATATTTCTTGTTCATATCTTCTTGCCACCCTTCAAAGAGGGTGGCTACGAGTAGGTCAGTAGAGATAATGTCCCGATCTTTACTGTTAAGGACGTTTCCCCTGCCATATACTTTAGGCGGCCGTCTCTAAGTATTACTAGATGTAGAGGCTTAAGGTCTGGTAGTGCCTCCATGGTTGACGTACGACACGTTCTCATAGCTTCTGTGCTCAGGGATGACAACTCATTGAGAAATCCCTGTTTTGCAGGGAATCAAAAGTTCTATGAGAATTCGGGGAATTTTGTTTTTGTTTTGTAATACATATACCTATTCCGTATTTATTACAGTATTACAGTAAATTTCAACTTCATCTCACGGGCATGGGCTTTTGCAAATGGAATAGAAAGGGCGCATAACCAGGATCAGTGTACCCTAGCTTGAATTTTGTTTGATTGGTCAAGTTAAGCTACTTTGTAACTATTGAAGTTTCAAATTTTTCATTCTTCTTCTTTTAATGGCACAATAGCCCATGGAGGGCTACTCATGTTGTGAGTGTTATATGGTAGTTGTACATGAACGGCATGAACCTACACTTTTATGCCGAAGCCGAACGGCGAAGTGAAAACGCTATTCATAGCCAATTTTTACTCTTGTAGGTTTGCCATTGCCTGCCAAGAGGTAGTGCCGTGTAGAATAAATGTTTTTCTACTTTTTGTTTCATTATTATCAGAAAAAAAAAATATAAAATTATGATGGCGTCATGCGATTTACGGCATCAATAACCCAAATCGAAGGTATTGATATAAAAATATGAATTAATGTATCTCTTCATTTGTATGGAGAATCGGTGCAGAATAATTTGATGTGGGTCGGGGAATTCGAAGAGAAATTGGGTAAATATTTTGAAATTAAGGTTGGCATCGCTGCTTGTGATACAGACACATGCTAGTCTTTGAACTCAGTTGAAGATGTTCCTCATTGTGAATGCACATCTGGAAACTACATGTGCTCGTTCTATTTAACACCTACGAGTATTTCAATTGAATTCAGAATGTTTCATAATGATTTCGGATTCGTAGTGTTTCAAAATTTATTTTAGAGTTTAATTGATTTCGAAATATTTCAGATCCAAATTTATATCAAATTGTCCCAAATTACTTAGCTGGCACTACAACCGATAATCTCGTCAGGTCGCCCTGTATCTGATCTTTCCAACTGAGATAAGGACGTCCTCTCTCGGAGTTGCAACTTAGATGGGCATTGCTGGGCATCGAACTCGACAAACAAGGAAGAATTTTTGGGCGCTAGGTAGCACCACCCTAACAACCGACAAAGAGTGTTTCACATGGATGAAGTTAGGCGGTATCTACTTTTTCAGATACTACTCTCCACCTAGCATGATGATTTAAGCATTTGAAGCTATGGTGACAGTATTGGTGCAAGAGACGCCCACTTTTGATAGACGGTGACTTTAATGCATGGTCTACAACATGGAGTAGTTCTCACACTAACCGACGCGGTAGTATATTCTTCGAGAGCCTTGTGTTCTTAGAGTTGGAGACTTTTAACACCTTCGACCGTTTAGAGGTAAGCCCATCATAGACTTCACCTTTGCACGCAACCGTGGCTGGAATTAAACACCCTTCTAGCCGGAGAGCTTTCGTCCATTCGCTCAACATGATCCATCTAGCGAAGCTGCTGGATCTTTATGCGTTTGACGATGTCAGTGTCGGCGTACAGCTCATCGTTCCATCTTATTCGATACACGTCGTCCACACATATTGGATCATAGATCGGAGTATCTTCCCCTCGAACGCTCCTAATAGCCTCTCATCATTGATAGCCAATGTCCACGTCTCGGCGCCATATATTAAGACGGTAATGATGATGGACTTATAGAGTCTCTGCTTCTCAATTGCCTACTGAGCCCTTAGTACCATAACATCTGTTGGCAAGAGTTAATCTCCGCTTCTTCTCAAGGCTGACATTATTGTTGGTATTAACGCTGGATTCTATTTAAACGAAATCCTTGATTGATTTTTATTATTTCAATATATTCAAAATTGAAAAAGTTTCATATGCCTACATAATTCAAAATACTAGTATTCAAAATTGAGTTCTGAATATTTTAAATTGATTTTACATTATTCTAAATTAGTTTCAGTTTAGAAAATTATTATATTTAAAAAAATCTAATTATGCTACAGTACATCTCTATATTAATAATGGCATTTCTCCAAAATAGCCTTTGGGCAACAAGTGAAGTTTTTTCAACTTTTCAGAAGCATCATTAAGCCTGAACCTGAACGTTCTTCCCGTTTGTTATCGATTATGTTAGTCAAATTGACTTCAAAGCAAAGATTCTTGTTTACATACTGACTTAGTACTAAAATCGAAGTAAGTTTTCCCTTTCATAGGTCCATCAATTTTCTAAAACTCATCAGAGTAAAGCAAAATATGTAAGGTACAATACAAATAAGAGTTTTCTTTAAATCATTGTTTTATCAATCTCCTAGTTCTATATAACCAAATTAGAAAATAGTTAATTCTACGTCAATGTAAACCTTTTACGACACATGTAGAGGCTAGGTAGAATGTTCTTCCAAAGACATATACCCTACTTACATACGAGTACCCGTAAATTCGATTTTATCTTTTATTTACGAAAATTGTCAAATTATGATTGATGTCATATACGAAAATTACTATTTTTGTTGATAGATTATGTATGTCACAAATACGTGAACATGACGTTCTACGTATTTTCCACGTACTTATAGATTTACTCGTATAAATAACGAGGATAATAATTCCTAGAAAAACGAAATGAACTGTGCGAAATATCTACGCAAGCATGCATATTTTATGTTACATATATACCATATACATAAGTAGTAGATATAAATAAATTCTAAGTGGCTGCTCACACTGGCGCAAGCATGATAGACCGTGCGAGAGAGACATGTACAAAAGTAAGGTAGTAAGAAAGAGTTAGCGATTTTGCATCTTTTTCTTACTACCTTACTTTTCTACCTCTTTCCCTTGCACAGTCTTTCAGATTTGCGCCAGTGTAAACATCCACTAAGATATTTGTATATCAACCAGACGATCAACATGTTCACATTAGCTTAACAACACTCACACATACGAGTACGTGTTAATAGAAAATAGAAATGAGAATTTTTTGCAGTTTTATGGCGAAATTACTGTACTCGTAACTTTTCCAATAAACTTTATGAAAAAAAATTGAAAAATCAAATTATTGGAATCATTGGGATTTCAGGAAAAGAACCAGTTGATGCTACCGGAATTTAGGCTGCCTTTAAATTGCTGATGCAGAAAAAATATATATATTAATTAAAGTATATGTATTAAAAAATGGGTGTTGACAGCTGAGGTAACTTGCACGTTGAACGTTCTTACTTTACTTACTTTTAATGACACAACAGCCCATGGAGGGCCCAAGCCGAGCTTTTCGCATCCACTCATGTTGTGCGTGTTATATTTGTACATGAATGGAAGGGACGTACAGTTTAATGCCAAATCCGAAGCTTTTCATAGGCAATTTTTACTCTTGTAGGTTTGCCATTGCCTACCACGAGATGGTGCCGTCTAGAAAAATTATTTTTTCTACTTTTTGATTTGCCTGTGCCGAGATTTGAACCCCGGACACTCTGCGTAGCAGTCCAACGCACTACCACTACGCCACAGCGACCACGTTGAACGTTATGGTTTAGCTCTAATTCAGTCAAAGAGTTATTGGTTAGTGCTAAACTCATGGGTGAACTACTGGATATAAGTCGTAGTTTTTTAAGAAACGAAAAACCCCATTTCCATGATTAATACAGGAGGATCAGGTCATGAAAACCTAATAATCGTGGCGGAAGCTGTGAAAAGCCCGCACACAAAAAAAAAACAAAGCCATATACAAAACATTGTATACCGACAGTAGCGTGTATAGAAAATAAGTTGCAAATATAATGTAAACGGAAATGTTAATTTTATTCAAATTAGTAAGACTACTTGAAGCTAAAAAACTACTAAACAAACAAGAACTTGTAAGTAAAAAAATAGCTCTGAAAAAAAAAAAACAAAGAACATGTGTCGGCATGTAAAAATAGATGCATTTCAAAAGTATTACAAGGCAAAAAAGTTATTAAAATGTAATTAAAAACTACTTCACAAATGCTAATTCTACAAATGCTCTCAAGTAAATTCGTACTATGCTACATAGTAAATATGCGGGTGCCATACAAAAAAACAAAAAACAAAAAACAAAAATAAAACAAACAAAAACATGTTGCTTGTTTTTTGTATGAAGTGTACACGAATGCATTACGAAAGATGTCATATTGAATAAATATGAAAATCATATTTATGTATAATTCTTAGGCTTTTGTCATTAGTGGCAGTACCGCAGTTGTTGTTTAAGGTTTTGCAACAACAACAACAAAAGAAAATCGCAGCTACTCAACGAATTCCCTTAAACTGACAGAGAAGCGCAGGTTAAGGGAGTAAGAAATCTGGTGGGTTAACATCTGAACACGCAATCGCTCGCTTGGTCGCTGGCATTGTGGTGTTGTGGTGTTGTGGCATGTACACGTGCAGCGCTCGCTCCACTCGAGTTGCGGCCTAACCAAGCCAAGCAAGAAAGAAGTTTACCGTTTATTGTATCGCATTATTTCTTCTTTCTTTTTGTACTCTTTGGAGGAAAGTGAAAATGCAGAAAACTTTAGACAGGAATCAATTTTGGTTTTTTTTAGTATTTTCTAAAGAAAGACACGCAACAACACAGTACAGTACCAGCTATGAACAGCAACAACAACTACCATGCTTGCATATAAAAATATTAAGAAAAGAAACGAAACGAAACACTATCCATAGTTATGAATAGTTGCCATGGTGGAATCAATGAAAAGGATTGAATTTTAATAGATACAGTGGTTAAATTCCAGCAAAATATTAGTAAAATCATTAAACCGTACGACAAGATTTTTATGGAAGTTTCTATAAATCCATGTCACCGTATTGCTGGTAAAAGTATTTTTATGTTCATCTAATTTCAATAAAATACAATATTTTACATAATCAGCAAGCAAAATGTACAAATACAAGGTGGAGCAAAAGTAATGTCATAATGTGAATTGGCTGTCATTTTGTTACTTACTTACTTTACTTTTAATGGCACAACAGCCCATGGAGGGCCTAGGCCGAGCTTTTCGCATCCACTCATGTTGTGCGTGTTACATTTGTACATGAATGGAAGGGACCTACAGTTTAATGCCGAATCCGAACGGCAAAGTGAAAAGCTTTTCATAGCAATTTTTACTCTTGTAGGTTTGCCATTGCCTGCCAAGAGGTGGTGCCGTGTAGAAAAAATATTTTTTCTACTTTTTATTTTGCCTGTGCCGAGATTCGAACCCCGGACACTCGGCGTAGCAGTCCAACGCACTACCACTACACCACAGTGACCACATTTTGTTAGAATTGAAAAAAAATGCACTCTGTTTTCACAGAAAGTATACTTGAAGGTGTAAAATTTGTGACATTAAGTTGAGATAATGAAGTCGATCAAATGAGCATCTCCAGAGTTGAGTCACATTTGTGCTCCTTTTAATGCATTTTGGATTCAAATTGCTGATTGCTTGTTCTCAACTAATTCTCTTTATGTCTACAATATACAAGTAAATGTCAAAGTACAATGACATTTGCTGCCATTTGTAAAAATTATGGCACATTCACAATATGACCTTACTTTTGCCCCACCTTGTAAAAGTCTCTATGGGTGACTCCATTGTATTAACAAATAAAAGTTAACGTTAAAATATAAAATTTTTTGCCAAGCGAAATTGTTATAATTTCGTTCGAAAGGAAAGGATTTACGTGTATGAAAGAAAGAATTGCGCATTTTGATGAATCAGTTGCAATTCGACTGCCAAACTGCGATGAACATTTGGAAAGGAAAGGTCCTCTCAGATGTGCCATTCGGGCATGTTCTCATTCTAAGTGGAAAGGTTAAACCGCATCCAAATAAGTAAACCACCAAAATCAAAAACCAAAAGTTAACTACTCAGAATTAATTAATCGATTTCTTAACATTGCCTTTTATAGAATCTGCTTGGATCTCACCGATAATATAAATGAGCAAAATGAAAGCGAAACTGTTTATCTTAAAATCGAAGCAAACTTTCGTGAAAATCAAATAATACGCAGCATGTTTCAACCGGGTGAGGGTTGGAAGCAAGAGGAAATATCTAAGAATTGGAAATGTGATGGTCCGAAAAATCCATTAATGCCAGGTAAAGGAGAACATATAAAGGGAAATGGTGCAATCAAAAAATATGAAAGTGGAACAAATTTCGGTTTTAAGTGATTTCGGATGGATGTGATTTTTAATTGTTTTTATTAAAAATTTTATTTCTAGTTTCGGAAGATATTATTAGATTTTTTTTAACGACGATAGACCCATGGGTCACATACCGGTCTCTTGTACTATGATGTAGGTTCGATTCACGTCTTGGTCGGGTTGTTATTTTCTCATAACCTTCTTATATTCCTGCCGATATGATGAAGTGAATGCGAGTTATTTTAAGAAGCAGTCAATGGCAAAACCACCAGGTGATGATGAACTGCCACATCCCCGTTCGAAACCGACATTAAAGTGTAGGCGCAACCATGTGGTATCACAATGGGTCGTTCTAGTCTAAGTGTGTTTCTGGACAGTCACTAAAACCGAAATCAAAACATCTACCTAGAAACAGGGATCGGATTTTTAATAAAATAAGTACGTTTTATAAAAGAAGTTTACCCAGAAGTTTTGAAAACTGTAAATTTTGTTTAAAAATTCAATTATTATTATTAATTAATTAATATTTCATATATGTAAAATAATATTAATATGAAATGTAGTTTGCCTAACGGTCTACATGCCATAGTTGGTATAGTGCCGGACAGGTTCACAGATTGCCGGCAATCAAATCTCGGCATAGGTAAAAATCAAAAAGGTGAAAGTACAAACCACCGCTTGCCAGGCAATGACAAACCTACAACAGTAAAAAATGCCTATCTAACACTTTTCACTTTGCCGTTTGGACTCGGCATTAAACTGTTCTATTACTGTACAAATATAACAAGCACAGCTTGATTTCCTTGCGAAAAGCTCAACTTAGGCACTACATGGGCGCTATTTCCTGTAATGTAAACCGATTGCAAACGGTTGCACCCTGAACAGAGATTTCTAATACTTTCTAGGTTTTAAGGGGGGAAAACATCGAAAGGAAGTATTTCCGACCTACCTTGCCCTTAATGGAGTCTATATAATTAGAAAAACCCATTCATATTTATAGATTATAGATTATTAAAAGCATTCAAAAAAGCATAAGTTCAAAATTTTGTTACAATTTGGAATACCTCGAAACATTGGGGGGGGGGGGGGGGGGGGCGGAACCTCTGGAAAACAAAGTAAGTCAGGGAGGTAATCTCTATTGAAAAAATTCATTATGTGCTGATAATACAGTTCAAAAATTTGACTACCCCACCGAAGATGCTTTGATGGCAGCTAAGTATGTAAGTTGTCGATTTGAAAATGGTTGTTTCTCAAATTTTATTATGATTTCATGAATGGTTTACTAAGATTGATTGATTAAGAGGTTGTACCCCCGATAATAGCCTGCTTATCAGACAAGCCAATCTTGCTGAGGTACCATCCATCTCAGTAGTAAATGTGGCGTCAGGGCTACTTTCTGGGTGGCAGTGCTCCAGATATCTTTTCATCTTGCCACTGATTGACTCCCAGTGCAAATTGTTTACTTGTTTAATAACTTTTTTACTTGTACTTTTATAATTTTAAACTTCTCATTATTCAATGCTTCATACTCAAAAGGCCAGACGTTTACATTTCGCATTGCTGTGCTGCAAAAATGTTTCGAAATTTATGTGAATGATAATCCGTATGGATCATTTGAATTTAAGAAATTTCCCAAGCAAATTAATTATGTTATGGTATACGGAGATTTTGAGAAAATCACCCAATTTCATCACAGAATGTTATTCCCATTAATATTCCCCAGAAGTTTGATATGCGTCGAGAAAATTGCATTTCAGAGTGATGTGCCCAGAAAGTATGACATTGGTAAATATGGCAAAATGAGCATATTCCGCATGAAGGTTTTCCAAAAATGAACCCAATTGTAGGAACCAATTGAATCGTTTTTGAAATACTTTCACACTCTGCTCTAGCTTGCTTCAGTAGATTTTGCTAATGCTTTGCACAATTTTCAGGCACTGTGGTCGCCATGGAGTGCATCGCTAAAGGATCCCCCAAATCAGAGTTCTCCATTTGCTTTCAGTGCAATGATTCGGGCAAGGTTGTGCTCAAATTTCATGTCAATTTCGAGACTACAACTGTGACACGCACCTATCAAAGGGAAGATAATAGGTAAATAATATTAATAAAAGAGATTATTAGATATTATAAGTTCCAACAAGTACTTAGACACTTATGGTTACTCCGTTACGAACTACAGACAATACTTTCAAGTATTTATACAGTTGCATTCTATTTCTATACATACCATATTTTCGTATTTTGTTATTTTCTACTTATTTTCCAGTTTCTCCACGGACGATGAGGAAACCGATGGGGAGTTCCCCTTCGCACGGGGCAAATTATTTAAAATCGCTTTTGGCATTGGCGATAAGGCATTCATAATAGCTGTTAACGGCCAATATTTCACATACTACAATTATCCGATTCGTGCATTTGCCATTTCCACGCTGAAATGTTTTACCAATGATGTTGGCGATTTTGCGGTGAAAAATTTGGAATATCATTCGGATTCACCGCTACTGGCGCGTGTCGAAAAGTTATCAATAATTTAAAAATGCAAATATGTGCTACTTGAGACGTGATTGGAAATTAGTATTCCATATCATAAGAAAAAAATTACAAAAAAAATTCTAAAGAAAACAAAAGTAACAGCCCATTATGCAGCTGTTCCCATGCGAGAATAATTACGGACTTTGTGTTCATTAGAGAAATTTAAATTACTTTAGAATTGAACTTTCGTGTTGTAATAAGATGAAATGGAGAGAAACTTTATCATTATTGATTCGAAATGCTTAATGTAAGCGATGTTGTTTGTTTGCATTCGTTTTGCTCTGCACCAGTTATGAGACCATTACAATGTCACAAACTACATATCACAAAAACTTACACTATTTATATGGTATAAGCAAATTATAAAATTGAATTAATAAATAATAGAAAATTATTGAAAACCAACTTCATTCAATATTGAATGGATGCATTATTGAAGGATATGAGACCCAGACTGAGCTTAAATCTACGATAAGGTTAGATCTAAGCTCACACATCAAAGATCTAAGCTAAGCTATAGGTTGACCCATTAAGAGTGAAGGATTTAATTTTGTGGAATATTTTTTTCTGTACAAGTGGCAGATCTGAAATTTATCAGCTATTGCGTATGATTTTCTGCTTTTTTTTGGATACATTTAACACATAGAGTTTACTCTGAGCATGGTGTTGATTGAAAGGGAGATTGATAGGTGGGAGGAAGCAAGAGGGAGAATGAGAGAGGGAATGCAATCACAGGACACCGATTATTAAAAGTGTAGCGCTACACAAAGCAACAAAGCGTTATCATTGTGAAAATGAGGCCGCAAATGCAGTGACTGTGAATGGCATTCGTTACAGGAACATGAAAACGAAGTTTTTGTGGCCTCAACTGATCGGTATGAATCTGGACGAAATAGGGTTACACCTGGACGGCGCCACCTTCCACACAGCGCATGAAACAATCGATTTATTGGAACAACGATTTCTAGAACGAATCAACTCCCGAAATTCCGATGTCAACTGGCCACCAAGATAGTGCCATTTAAAGTCGTGCTATTTCTTTCTATGAAATTTTTCCTATCCGAAGAAACCACAAACAATTTCTGACCTCAAGGCTGAGATCCAACGCGCGTCGTCGGTGAGCTGAAAATGTCGTTGAAAATTCATTCATTCAAAAAGCAAGGGTCTGTGATCAGAGCCACAGGGGTCATTCGCCTGATATTTGATTCCATACTAAACCGGAACTTGACTACTTTATAAGTACAATGCAATAAAAATAGCACCACACGCTCCAAAAATATGCGTTTTATTTCTAAATTAAATCATGCACTCTTATTGGGGCACCCTTAATTTTCCCCAACCGAACTATTAGATCCGTGGCCTTACGATGAACGTTTACTTTAGTTACAATATACCATATTGACGGTGAGAATGTGGGCGGTGTTGAATAAATGGGCACAACGGATAACTCCCAGACTATCAAAATTCAAAAAGCTTCATATTTTAGAGACTAAGATTTTAGAAATGCTTAAAGTTACTAAATCTACAGTTTCACTGAATAGATTTCTAAAAACAGTTTCTGAAGTTTTCATCTTATAAACCACTTTTATGAAAAGTATTCATATATACCGGGTGGCAATTAATAAGTGTATACAACTTTCTTTGTGCTGTATGGAAAGAGTATTGTAATTTTTCTGGAATTTCGTTCAAAAGCGGGTGCAGCGTAATTCAACAGTTTCCATGAGAAAAGTTGCTCACGAAACTGGCATCAATCTGGCATGAATCAGTTCGACTCATAGCAAAAAAAAAACTGGGACTCAATGCTTACAAGCTCTAAAAATGCCAGCTACTCTTATGGATGAAAACAAGTACGTATAACAGCAAAGATGACGCCTACTTCAACGTCAGGCCGCAGGAATTTGATGGTAAGAAATCGGCTTCACAGATGAAAAGCAGTTTACTGTTGAACTAGCGCATAACCGTTAAAATGACAGAAGCTGGTTAACAGAGACTTCTGGACTATCATTCGTCATTAAACATCGCCAAAATCCGCAATCCGTCATGGTATGGGGTTGGATTTGCGCAAATGGCAAGACACCCTTGATTTTTGTGGAACAAACAAAGTGAAAACAATCAATAAGTGTACCGCTGGGAAATTTTGGAGGCTGTGGTACTCCCCTGAGGGCCGACAGCACTTTGGCGATAATGATAGGATATTCCAGCAAGATTCAACGCCAGCTCACAGAGAGTCAAAACGATACAAGAATGGTGCAGGGCTCATTTTCCTAATTTTATCACATATCAAGTATGGCCACCGTATTCGCTGTATCCTAATCCGTTGGATTACAGCGTATGGTTCATTATAGGGGCTAGGATCTATGATAAATGTCATAAACATTTTTCAGTCCCTGATTTTATCACATCTCAAGTATGGCCACCGTATTCGCTGTATCCTAATCCGTTGGATTACAGCGTATGGTTCATTATAGGGGCTAGGATCTATGATAAATGTCATAAACATTTTTCAGTCCCTGATTTTATCACATCTCAAGAATGGTCACCGGGGCCAGAGTCTGTGCTAACCTAGGCCAGAGTCATACAAATTTGCAGTCCCTGATACAGTCGGGGCGGGGAGGGGGGCGTTGTGAAAAGGAACAAATAACGGAGGAGCTGCGTCCCATAGCTAAAAATGTTTTCAAGCGTTTGAAGCTGTGTATTCATGCCAAGGGTGGCAACATCGAAACCGGCTGAATATATTTTTACTCATGCATTGTACATATTTTAACTTTTTTCTTCGGTCTGGTTTTTGTTTTTAGTTACAATCATTTTTTTATGTCCAAAACTGTTGTATTCACTTATTAATTTTAACCCTGCACAAAGAAAAGACTAAAGGTTAGCTTAAATGCGAAACGAAGAAAATGACTTCTAAAGATTTACTTCATGCTACGATGGATCTGAAGTTCCAGTCTGGGCGGGGTTAGTAGACTCTAGTGAGTACGTGAATAAATTCAAAATTTATCATACTTTTGCTCTAAATTTATTTCAATTCATATTTTATTTCACAATAAACTGTACTTAATAATTTTTGATATTTTTTTTTTTTGCTTTTTATTGGTTTAATATTTAATTGTATGAATTAAATTTCTTTGTTGTTGCCATCGAACTTTTTGTTTGTTTGTTTTTTTTTTACTATTTGTTACTTTTTCTTTATTTGCATAATTAATATATTAAATGATGTTTATAAAATTATTTTATGTATTCTGGTAATTTTATGTTGCTATTTATTTTTATTTTTTATACGAATTTTATTTAAGGTATGTGTATTTACGAGTATGTTATTCTTTTATTATAAAAAAAAATTAAAAGAATATTTGGGAATTGTTCAAATATTGAAACAGTTGATAGGAACAAAAAAGAAACTTGAAAAAGAAATGGAAAAGAAAATAAATTGAGTATTGTTTTCGTATGCATTGTGTGTGTGTTTTTTGTTTTGTTTTGGTTTTGTGTTAAAAATTACACTGTGTGTACTTTTTATCATCTGTGTACCGTTTTTTTTTTTTTTTTTTTTTTTTATAATTTATCACATTAACTTTGTAAGTCTGTGAATAAATACAAATTTTTTTTTTTGTGTTTTGAGTTTTTTATAATTTTCTGTTTTACCAAAAAAATGTTGCAATGATGATTCAAAAAGGGACGGTAAAAATTACATACAATAAAATCATTTAAATATGTTACTTCTTTTTTCTGTTTTCATCATCATTTAGTAAAATTTAACAAAGATTTTTAATAATAATTTGTATTAGATTAGGTATTTTTTTAAATTTTCTTTTTGTTGTTGTTAGATTTTAGAGTTGTTGCTTTAAAGGTATATTAGTAGTTTATGCTCTTTCTTTTTTGTTTTAGAATATTCCATTTGTTAAGATATTTTTTATATTTACAAAGAAATGAGTAGGACATTTTTGGTTTTTGCTTTAGTTAGTAAAAAAAAAAACATTCTTATTAATAAGTTCAGGTGTAAGAGTGTGTGTGAGTATGTGTGTGAAAAGTATCTGCGTGTAAATGTCTTGTTTTGTTTTATACTTCAATATAAATTCAATTGAATTGGCTCGGTATTTTAATGTATGTTAAATTGTGGTATTGTGTTAAAAAACAAAAAAGTATCAATTTTACTACGTTGAAGGTTCACATCTACTTTCGAAACAGTTTAATTGTAATCATTATTGCATTGCTACATAATTTAATTATACTTAATTGATCTTTTATTTTGTTTCACTTTAACCATTTTTATTTGTTTTTGGCTAATTGTAAGTAAGATAAGTTGTTAGTAGAAACTGAAATTGCATGCTACATTTTGATCATACTCTATTTTTAAACTGTCATGTTGTTCTCTATTTACATACAAACGTTATTGATATAATAAATATTATTAATTGCTAACTCAAATGGAAAGCAATCAAAAAACAAAGCAAACGATTAACCTACAATATTATAATAAGTTGCCGTACCCAGTTTGAAAATATACAAGCGTGGCTTATAAGTTTCAGCCACTAGTGTTAATGGCTATTTCATCGAAAGATTCAAGCACCACGATATTCCTTGTCATAGTAGCGCTAATAATGTTGAACCAGTATCATGCCTTTTACTTAGAGGCAACTTCTTGAACGTTTTAAAAGCATTTCCGAATGTGTTGCGGATTCTGGCACTTTCTTTCTCGAAAGTCTGAATAAAAATAAAAAAGCCACCAAAAAAATAAAAAATTCACAATTAATCCATGGACGATTTTTATGCTTTATTTCAATAAGTAATTATTGTTTTTGTAATATTTAAATTTTTGTTATTTAATTTGTAAGTTTATTTTGTAAATTATTTTCTACGTATATTGTATAAAGTGTGGTAGTGTTTTGTGTATTTTCTTTGCTGTTTCTCTTCAATTAAATATAATTTACGCAATTTTTTTTTTTTTAAATATTTACTTAAAATAAAACTAAGATTTTTCAAGATACACATACACTGAAATTAAATGTGTTGCTACACATTTATCGACTTCTTGAACATCACTTCAAATATCAACGGCATGTGGCAATTATAGAAAAGGTCCACTTCAATTGGTTGATTTATTAATATAAACTAAACAATTCTTTGTGCCGCTTCTTTTTTCTTTACGGCAATTTTACTAGCGTGTCTATTGGATTTTTTTGTTTTGTTTTCCATTTTCCCCAGAGCCTGTGAGTCTCTCGTGTGTGTGAGTTCATACACATAAAAAATAATTAATAAAACATTTAAACATTCTAATTTATTATTAGATTTTTTATTTAATTAAAATTTAAGATTTTTGCTAAGGTATTTTGTTTTCTTTCTAAGAAATTTTTTATTATTCAATGCAAATTTTTTTTTCAAATTTTCAATATAATACAAAAAACAAAAAAATACTTTCATATTTAAATGTGAAACAACAAAATTGAAATGAAGTGTCTTTGAATTTTGCGTAGAGCATTTTGGTAAACGTTACGAATTAAAAAAAAATAATAATTTTCTATTCAAATAATTTTTAACACAAAAATAAAAAAAATATATAATTATATATACCATATTTCAATTTTTTTTGCGTTAATTTTTCCCATTTTTCACATAGTTTTTTAAATTTTTTTGATTCAATAAGTTAATTGCATTAATTGGACGTGTGTAAGTAACAAACCGTTTATATAACAATATAATAATAATAATAGTAATAATAATAATATAAATAGTAAATACTCATATTGTAGTACATACATAAAAGTGTTTGTTGTTGTGATAAAGAGTCGCATGTAAATAGTACTGTTCGTTTGTTTTGCTTTCAATTGCAACATACATACATTTAGCTATAGTATATGCAATAATAATAATAATAACGTATATAGTACGTTAGTATTTGAAACAATTTGAAAAACAAATATAATACGCACTTGTGCAGCTGCCAAAAAGACTAACTAAACTAACTCAGTTTATGTAGCTGCTTCTTCGGTACAGTATGAATGTATATGCATTATTCTTTATAGTTCACAGAATATACTTAAAATGAAACGAAAAGCATGTAGTAAAGATAGTAAATTAAGACCGTAGTACACAAACAAATTAGTAGGTAGTACATAAATTTATAACTTAAGCAAAGTATAAACTAAAGCTAAAAGTTTACGCTGCACGCTGATTTTATGTTAGAAGGGATTCTGGTTATTGCTTGCTGAATTTCGTGTTGATGGACGCGATGAGAAGCCAGTTTTTCCGCTGGTGCCACGCTGTGGTGGCATTGGACGACGCACATGGCGCATTTCGCTGCAAATGAAAATGCATAAAAAATAAGTTACGACATTAATAAAAATATATAATATAATATAATCAAATAGGCAGCTATGTAAACAGTGTTTAAGTGAAGCCAATATGCTCATATGAAGCATGCACAGCTTAGCGTTCAATGATCATTTACAAAATGAGCAATAAAACAAAATTTAAATGTAAATTCGAGTGGAAAAAAGAGGAAGTTTTAGTGCGTAGAAGTACCGTAGTGACTTTCAGTGCTTTCCACCTAGTTAATATATAAAAATAATCGAAAAAAACGAAGTAAAGTAGGAATAATCATAGTTAGTTTTAATAACAGACATCAACAGACACAAGCCGTGCCGCGTCTTTATGACACATGCTTTCTTTCTAATTACATACTGTTTTTAAGCGTCTCAGAATATTTAGAAAAAATGCAGGTTTGATAAGTATTCAAGTATGACATGCTCAATGTATATATACAAATAATAGTCAAGTAATTAGTTGAAACGCAACGAACAATTTGTTGAATATTTAGCAATTTTCAGAAAATGATGCTGTTTAGTGTTGACTGAAGTGTTTTGCAATACAATTTTAGTGTGTGTTTGTTTGATTTATTTTCCTGACAGTTGTGCTTCATTGCTTTGATGAGCATTAAGTTAAAGTAGAAATAGCGGAAAGGCAGCAGCAGCAGCGAATAATTGAGAAAAGCTTAAAATGCCAATTTGTGTTTTTGTTTTTTAAACGCTTACCAATGAAAATCTGCAAGAAGGAAAACTTAAAAACTGGGAAGACTGATGACATATGTAGATGAGAAATTATAATTGTAAAACGAAAACTGTAGGCGGGGATAAGTCGCAACAATTGTATATTGCATTTATGTAGCATATACAAAAAATATGTATGTATATATACTAAAAGAAATTTATAATCAGAAAACAAAATGTTTTGCTGAACGTATGTATGCGCTACATGTAAAGACTAACACTCTACACTCTATTACGACTACTAGCACAATTAGCGACGTAAGTGCACCCACCGATCCATTTCAATCTCTTCTAGACGCTGTGTCAGCGCCAGTTTCTGCTGTACAGCAAGTCTTAATAATTGATTTAATGTTTTCTTCTCCTCTTCAGCCGCTTCCAACTGACGATTCAAATCGTCAACCTGAGTAACGTATTCTTCGCAACGAGCAGCGAACATTGCACGTAGACCTGCCAAGTAAATAAGGAAGATATTAAATGGTATTTTTGTTTTTTGTACTTGTAGTTTAGAATACATACTCGAGAAGGTTGCAGCATCCTCCTTGAGTATTTTCAGCTCGTTTCGCAATTTCGACATGGTTTCGCTTACGACCATCTTCTCATTTTCATATTTCGATTTGAGATTGGTGAGCGCCACCTCGGCGGTTTGCTTGTTGGACTTGAGCACAGTGCGCAGTGTAGCGATTTGTTCACGTTTGGTGGACAAGAGACTCTTGAGTTTGATGATTTGCTCTTGCAATTCTTCAACTTCTTCACGATTAAATTTATCCGCTGAAAGGAAAAAACAAATAAACTTAAAATTTTTGACAAATTGAGTGCGTTTTTGAATGTGAAATTACCTTCACTAGCATCACCGCTGCGCACTTTATTCTTGGTCAAGTCGATCGTATGCTCGACAGCATTCTTCAAATGTTTAATTTGGTCGCTAACAGTATCGACGTATTTTTTAATTTCCACCGAATCGGCGAGCCCTTGCAGATCCTCAACAATTTGCGAGCGTGATGTAAACACATCCGACTTGAATTGTGACTGTATAGCAGTTAAGGAGTCATTCTCGAAACTGTCACAAAAAATGTATTATTTAATTTTTAATATTTTAAGTTTAAAAAACTTCATAGTTTACCTCATATCTTCGCTCTTATGATCCAGTTGCACACGTGCTGGCACTTCACCGTTGACCGTGCATACCAAATGATACAATTGCGCCAAATCATCGCTCAACACGACCAATGTCGAACGTGCTGAACCCAAACTTTGTCCAGCATTCTGTGAGATGTGTGTCAACGTCTGTACGTCGCTTTGCAGATCGAGTGATTTCTGCTCGGTTGATAGCAGTTTATTTTTCAAATTGGTGATCTCATTGCGCAGCGTAGTCATTGCATCTGTATAGTTGAGTCCCTTTTGCAGCTCAATCAAATCAGTCTTGAGCCCATCGATTTCCTTGGAGGACAGCGTAAACCAGCTGGCGTACTGTGAGAGTGTATCACGCAATTGCTGCTTGAGTTGCTCTTGATCGGCTGCTGATTTTGCAGCCTCTTTGGGATCATCTTTGATATCGATTTGCTTCTTCAGCTGTACGAGTGCATCCACATGTGCCGCCAGCAATGCGAGGCGTGCCATAAAGTTTTGCAACTCATTTTGTGATTTGTCCAGATTGGTTTGAGCCTCACGCAGATTCGAAGTTAAATGCGTTTTTTCATTCTCCATTGATTCCAATTGTTTCTCGAGTTTTTTCAATTCGTTCAAGTGAATTTCAGAGAAGAGATCACATTTAGTGCCATCCGGAGATTTAAGTTCGGTAGATAGGTCAGCTTCAAGTCGCTTCAAAGCGAGATTCTCTTCCTCGCCGTCACTGTTTGCGCTGGTGTTATCCTCCATATTATTGCGAATGCTGTACGCCAAATTGCTAATGTGATACATGGACTCACGGTTCAGGTGACCGTCGAGTTCTTTTTTCAGAGCGTACTTGGCTTCACGTTCGCCCTGGAGTTAAAGGTGAAAGGAAGCAGCAAGACATAAGTGAGGCTATTGAAATTAAATTTTCTTATACTTACTTGCAAAGCTTCTAGCGCCTCTTCCATTTGCTTTTCAGCGATCTTCTTCAAATTTGTCAACTCATCAACTTGTGAATTGAAAAGCTCAACTTCTTCAGTAAGACGACGAATCTCATGTTTTGCACCTTCAAATTCAACCTAGAAGACACGAGTCAATTACATAAAATCGTATGCAAACAGAGTAATCTATTGTTTTCGATTATTCCAACAAGCGCTTCACTCACCTGTGAACTTCTCAGACTTGAGACTTGCTTCTGCAACGATATATTCTCCTCCTCCAGCTCTGAGTACTCGGTGAGCATGCGCGTCTCACGAAACTTAAGATCTTTAAGCTCCATTTTAAGGCGTAACTTCTCGGCTTCATTATCGGATTTATCACGACCGATATCTGAATTCTCCTGCAGCATACGATCACGTTCGTTGCGTACGCGTTCCAGCTCGTGACGCACTTGCTTGAGTTCATTCTCCAAATCGAGAATGTGCATATTCAGCGAAGTCTCAATGGCTGCAGATTCATTGAGCAGCGTTTCTTCTTGCTCGATGCCGGTTTTTGTGGTGACTTTCTGAGAGGTTTGGAATTTTGCAAGAGCCTGTGATATAATAAAGAGAAAATGCGTTATAAACTTTTATTAAGGTAATCTAAAAATAACTATTTAAAAAAAAAGGGTCGCTTGATTTCATTTACAATTTCCGCTTCAATTGTAGCATTTCATTTTATACTTTCAATTTACTGTATAAACGCAATTTCATGTTTCACCAGTGAATGAGAAGAACAACAACACAACAATCATAAACGCAAAACAATACAAAGTAATCCGAGCATACGCAGCAACAAAACCACATATACTCCAGGTTGAGTTTGCTTTTTTTCACTCATTCGTTGGCTCGTTTGTTCTTAACCATTTGCATGCATAAATAAAATGGAAGCAATACAAACGCTCGCTCGTTTTACTCGCTTAATATTTTCGCTTTGGGAACCACATACGACTCGCAGGTAGATAGAGCAGCAGATGTTTAGGGCAAGCTATGGCACCGCGCCCTCAATCTGCAAAATGAGTGGACTCATATGCTACTGCATCATCACGTAGTGAATATTTTTTTTTTTTTTATACATATATTTTACGAACTACACCACGAATTCAGCTATTGTGGGAGGCGATCAGGGGGTAGCTGGTGGGAATAGTGGTGGCGGAAATTCTGTTGGTATTCGTTTCAGCTTTAGTGTCTCGCATTTTATTGGATTTTATTTACGAGTATAGTTGCCATTATGACGAGGAAGTGGCACAGTGGAGCAAATACATACCTACATAAAAATTTTATAATGGGTTAAAGCTTTAAACGATAGAAGTAGGGTTGATCTGATTAGAGAAAATAATTTCAGCACTAGACTCAATGGGTGGTTAAATTCAACCATTTTTAGATTATTTAGGTTTCTATAGAAGATACTACCAGAATGGCCTCCGCATTATCTTCTCTACTACTGATGGATTAGATGTGTAGATGGACTTAGCACTCAGTATTTGGAACAATTGTATATTATCTAGACGGAGGAAATTACTTCTGACCTAAGTGGAAAAGACTAAGTCCATAAGGAAGAAAAAAGTGGGCAGCAACAAAGTTTATCTTAGCAATAGAATAGAATAGGTGCGGTTGCTACGTAGTCAACTTACTGCAACTACCATAAATAAAACCATACATACATACACACATAAAGTAACCACACCCACTGCTAACCTGTGACTGAATGCAAACAGAATTGTAATGAATGGCATAAGGGTCAATAACAGTAGTTAACGTACAGTGAGTGAGTGAAGCACCTGCTTCATCATCGTCATGATTAGCAAATGCAAACTAAGTAGCAGCACAGAGGAGTAAAAAAAAAAGTAAGAGGAATAGAAAACAGCGCTGCTGTGTTAATGCTATACTATTGCAACATTGCAACGCTGTATAAGGATTTAATTAGAAAGCGTGCGGTGCAATTAAATGGTGTTGGCGATGCAAATAGTTTAAATATTTGCTTTTCTGCTTCTCCGCATGCATGAATATCAAAGTTTAAAGCAGTAGCAGTTTTAATAAACGTATACGCAAATGCTCGTAATAAAGTTCAACTTGTTACAACAATATTATTTTTTATTACATTTTCAAGTGGCGGTCTAACGCCAAGCGATACACAAACATACAAAAACAATATAGATTTAATTTTTTTTTTTTTTTTGGCAATGTTATAGTACAGGAATGAATGCCGCTTATGTCATTTATGAATGTATTTTATATGCAGATTTTTGAAAATATATTTCAATTTACTCTGTGTGCATGATGATGAATGAGCCGTAAAGTGTTAAAAAGAAAAAGCAATTTCAACTGTCTGAGTTGAGCCTGAATTGGTCTAGGATGAGCTACAAGCGTTTTTTTTTTTTAATATTTTCACACCATGCAACAATTTAAGATTTTAGCGTCATTTAAATGTTTCGGAAAGGAAATGGAAAACACCATTAAATCAACGGAAATGTAATGAAATATTTTCTACTAGCTTTTCAAGGATAACACACACACACACACACACACACACAGCAAGTGCTCCACACACAGCAAGTTCTCCACATACAGCAGCAGTCTAGGTACGAGTATGTAATGATGATTTTATCACTAACTAAAAGACAAAGCTTCCATTTTTTCTTATGGCAGCCACTACGCGCATTACTTTCATACTACCGCCAATCTTCTCTTCAAATACAATAAGCGAAATATCCTTGGCCTGAAGGAATTTCCATTCTTTATCTTATTTATTTTTGGCTTTTGTTTTGCGAAAACAGAAGAAATGTACTCAAATGGGGTAATTAGTAGCGACAACATTATAAATTGTGCTCGTAATACCATAATTAAAGAAAAATACAGGGGTTTTCAATAGGCACATCAAAATTTTGTACTTAAATACAAACGCAAGTTTAAAATTTTATTCTTTTTATCTGACAATGTCAAAATATGTATTTAAGGTTTATATTTTTTAAATGGTGAAGTTTACGAACGAGCAACGTTTGGAAATTATTAAAAGTTACTACCGAAATTCTGAGTCGGTGGTCATAACTTTAAGAGCGCTTACGCAGCACAATCGTCTATAGCGATGCATTTCATTTTTGACGTAAAGGCTTTGTCAATAAGCACAGCAACAAGCCCACAATAAGTGCTTCATGAGACTTCGTTGCATCCCCAAAAAGTAACCGTGTGGTGTGGATTTCATGTCCAAGGTGTGATTTGACCTCGACAACTATTAATTGTTGCTGCGCACAACTCCGCAACTGAACTTTTCCAATATGCTCTGGCCATTTTATATCCAGTATCCAGTATCCTGGACGAATTGTTTCCATATTTCTATGTTAGTTCATGTCGTTATTTGTCTTGAATATTCTGGCTGCAACATTCTCGTCAACAGCGCTTCTCTTTGATACAACACTTAACTGGTTAAAACTATTCTGTACGCTCTCAAAGTAAAAACAATTTATTTATTTGTCGATGAAAATGATCACCGTGTTACGGGGTCAATGGAGCTCGCTATCGTGACATATTGGAAGACTATTTTTGGCCAAAATTCGATTGGCTAGACACCACTGATATGTGACCCTAACAAGATGGTGTCACAAGCCATTGAAGGTGGAAGTTTGGTAATCGTGTAATTTCGATAAATGACCCGGGTGAATGGTCAACTCGCTCATGTGATTTAACGCCGCTGTATTTCTTTAGATGGGGTTACATTAAGTGTTGGTTTATGCCAACAACGTTAAAGGAGCTCAGGAGCAATATCTAATTGCCAGCATTCCGGCCGATATGTTTGTAAGAGCGGTTTAAAATTGACTCCAAACAATCGATCGCTGCAAACGTGCTCGCGGTGGTCATATGAGCGATATCGAATTCCATACTTAAATGTACTGCACTGTAATAATTGCCATCCCGATATCTCAATTATTCTGAGTTTTATTTAAATGCAATATAATATTGTTATGCCCCTATTGGAAAACCCTTTACACGCCCAAAGACGCAGAAGCAACAAACAAGCAGCCGACGCAACGGAAGCAGTTGAAAAAATCAAATGGAAATAAAGAAACGCAGGCACCAAGTACTCGTACAACTAAAAGTCCCCGCAAGTAATCCAAAAATGGTTCGCAAAACAAAACCAACAATTCGAAGCATATGTAGGACGGGGATTTTAGGGTGGCAGCATACAGATTTAAATGCATTTCTTTACATTTCACATATAACAAAAAATTAAAAAAATAGCAACAACAAAAATCTGCTCGGTTGTGTACGTTTTTGTTGTTGCCGTTGTCGTTACCGTGTAATTATTGTCAACCAAGCGCTGTGTACGTATGTAATCTTAATTTGAAAATCACAGAAAATTCATTCAAAAGCGTTTTGCTAAATTAGTGTAAAAATGGGAACAAATAAAATAAATAAAAGAAAAAAAAAAACACATTGTGGAACGAAGGGGTGCAAATTACAGAGAGTATGCATGCAACAACAATAGCAACCAGTTGTAGATATGTATGCAGCAGCAGCAGTAGAAGAGAAGAGTAGCAATAACAGAATAACTCAAGTATACCGGAATTGCATGTTTAAGAAATGAAATGTGTATAAAAAATAAAATCTGCACATTTAAATGGTGATATTCATACTTTTTCTCTCAAATTTCCTTCACATTTTATTTTAATTGTGGAAATTATACATTGTTATTTTGTAATTTTCTATGATTTGGAAACTCAATGGTAGCGGTTATCGGAGTTGTGAAGCAGAAAATGTTATCAGTTTGTGTGTACACTAGAGAGGGTCGCCAAACAGCGACTTTAGTACATAAAATTTCAATCAAATAGGTCAGCCCACATTGGGATCTCCAGAACAAGAAAAAATTAGATCGTGATAAATGCCAAAACTGTGTTCCCTGGTTTAAAAAACCCTAGGCCACACTAACATTTAACAAAATCGGTCGGTCCATAGAGCACGTTCCAATATATTTTTATCAACTTCTATTCCGGAGTTTTCTCAGGAAAAATTTTAAGATCAAGCTAAAGGCTAAAAGTCTAAGATACACAAAATTTCAATAAATGTAGCGCATACCTCGCACAAAGCGTAAATATATTATATATTGCTTGTGATAATATCACTGTCCGATATGGGTCATAGATTTTAATCCGCTGATTGCTAACCCAGCATTTTTATGAGACGTCAGATATTTGAGAAAAGAGTGATAATAAAAACCAAAAAACAGTTTTTTGACATTTTTCTGGAGACCCTCAAATGGACTGATTTTGTGTATCAGGGGTCCTTCAACCAAAATATCCATTTCTGCGGGGAGGGGGGTTTTCTGAGAAAAAGTTAAAAAACATTTTATTGGAGTAGATAAAAATGCGGAGCGTTCTCCAAAATACACTAAAAGGTCGTTTATAAAAAGAAAATGTCAGGCATCTTGTATTTATCACCTCTTCTCAAAAAGTGGCGGTTACAATTTCGTCTACGTTAGTGTACATACTAGGTTCTTTTGCCAAAGAACTTTTAATTTTTTATTCCACGTCATATGTGAGATTATTAGGCATGATGCCCAGGGAAACAAACAAAGAATTATCTTCAAAGCCTTCACTCAGCTAAATAAAACCTGGAAGGCGTAAGATCCTTATTCACTAGAAGTAAAACTGCTCAAATGCCAAATATGAATGGTGCGATTCATGGTTGACGAGGAACGCTTTACCAAATAAACTCAAAGCCAACGTAATAACAAATGAAAATCTATACGAAAGGTGCCAAGAGAATTCAAACGGAAATGAGATCAAATTGAGAAAAGGTAGATAGATCGAACACATTCTCAGAAAGTCGCACACTTTACGTCCAGGTTACAGTTTATGAGGAAACACGAAAATTACTTGGAAACTTATACTGGATAAGCAGATCAAATCGATCACAAAGAATCGAATAATGGAGAACATTCGTACAAAGTTGTGATGAATAACTGAAGGAACCAAGGATCTTGAGAACTATATATGCTTTTAGAACGAAGCTAATAAGCAATGGTAATTGTGCTATGCCCTCCTCTGTGTTCTATCCTGGAGAGTAGCAGAATAATGAGTACAGAATGTTATTTAACAGAAGCGGTGCTGACCGGGATGTTGCAGCCACAATATTCAAGACAAAATCAATTTTTGGCATGCTTACAAATATTTGGGAGTATAGTCAAATAACGACACGAACTAAACTGCGTATCTTTGAATCCAACATGGAAACCATTCAAAAGTATCGAGTATTGACCAAGTGTTTACACTGGATACTGGATATAAAATGGCCAGAGCCATTTCAGTTGTGGAGTTGGACACAGCAACAATAGTTGTCGAGATACGACACAAATGGCGTTCGATCGGACATACAATGCGTAAACCTACAAACTGGATTTCCCGACAAGCACTCCGCTGGAATCCTCAAGAATCTAGACGTCCTGTCGGTCCAGCTTAAACTTGTGGAGAAGACGGCAATAAGTAAAGTTGTGAATATAATTTTCTGGACATGACATGGAATATAATATTGGGTTTGAAGGCATAGCATCTTAGGAAATCTAATGAGTTCTTTTTGTAATGCGAAGAATATAACTGAATGTAGGCCTCGTAAAAAATAACCAAATACCATCTTCCACACGAAAGATATGCAACAATGCAGTTAATGTAGAGGAACTTAATTAAAGACTATTATCTAACAAATCTAAAACGATTTTGAGTAAAACTGAGGTAATCTTATTTGAAAATCTTAAAAAATAAAATCAAATAGCAGAGCATATTTCTTGCTGGATATACTCTGTTGTATTTCCACGTAATTTGCACCCTTTTCACACAAAAAGCTTGGCGCTTCCAACAGTAATAAAAACTAACGAACGAATGAATCAACAGCTGCTTTACAGGTAAATACTAAAAACAAAAAACCAGAAACGGAAACCACCACCACCAACACCACCGGAACCACCACCATCAGTGTGAATTAGTGAACAAATTTTAATTAACTTAAGTAAATATTAACCCACAAAAATGAAGCTTAAAAAGTTGTTGCAGTTTTTTCACAGATACAGAACACACACACACATACCTAAATACCAAACTACCTCGAAAGTTTACTGCAATTTGAAATGAAATTAAATAGATTATGATGAAATGTCCATGGTGTTCAGTTGTTAATATTGTTAGAACATATAAGTACACCTACAGACTAACAAACAGCTGCTTCGGCGCTCAAAATTTATCCACATCACATTTTATGCGCTTTGAAATAGAGGATTACGTTCATTATTTAAAACGCCTGAGCAAAGTGAATGCATGAATGAATGAGTGTGTGTGTGCCACCAAGAGCAAATAAACGACAGACAAGACACCAAAGAGATACACAAACAGACTTGGATAAGAACGCAGCAAATGCCAAAAATCTGGATTTGCCATGCCACCCCCAAAGTGACAATAAAACCCCAATGAAGTGAGCATGGCGATGTAGCAAATGCAGCATAGCCTGATAGATGCCATAAGTCATGGGAGACCGTAGAGCGGAGCAAGCACAGAGAGTGAAAGAGATTGGAAGAGTGAGCACATGAATATTTAGTTAATAACTTGGATGAATAGTGGAGTGGGTGCATGGATGTGTTGCTGTTCTAGTTGGGGTTTTTTTGCCACACAACAAAAATATCACATGAATGAATGAGCAAGATTTTAGTGCCTTACTGTTATTGTAGTTGTAGGTAGGCGTTAGTGACTCTGGCAGTTATTTTGTTAAACTGCTGTTGGAACATTTATTGAGCACGTATGCCTGTCTGAGTGAACGGTGACGGTGACGGTGTTGGTGTTCAGGACAAACGATTTTTAACATTTATGAGCCGGGAGCATCAAATCGCCCCCTCATGTTACACCAACAAACACGTAATTTAGCCAGAGCATATGCTTATTAAGTTCTATGTTTTACTTAAAATTAGAAAGAGCGATGGGTATGGGGAGTGACAGACTTCGCAGTTGAAATTAAATATTCTAAATCATAAATTGATAGAATTGTTAATGTAAAAAGTTTTTCTTTTTCCATTTCGTTTTGTTTATAAGTTCGAAACCACTCCTAGTTTTCACACACACTTTAGTTTCGTGCCGACCGCCCTTTCTGACTATTTTCCTTCCTAGTTGCATGCCTTCCTGATGACATTGTCAACAGAATCAGCATGCTTTACAAATTAAGTAGAAAGAAAGAACATGCTGAAAGGTAACACTGTCAGGGTACACTAACAACCACCAGCGCAACCAACTTCACCACCTTCGCCACCGCCACCATTTTCAACACGACAGCGAAAAGTTCAATTACAACCAAACTACTGACATATAAAAAAAAAAAAATTTGTGCAGTTGTAAGGTAAAAAAAATAAGAAAAAAATCAAATTGAAATGAAAAGGAATAACTTCCGTCGCCTCCAGATGTGCAACGATATGACACGGAATGTGAAACGCACAACATTGAATACGGCAACGACAACAACTCCATGAGATTGCATTTCGTAATAAAATTGCAGTAAAAGCAGCAAATGCTGCAGCGGCAACGGAACTGCAGAATTGCGTCAATGCGATAAGGTAAGATTAAAAACGATTTTAATTTTCCATGTGTGCATTAAATTCAAGCAAATTGAGTTTTATGTATTAATGAAGATGAGATTGCGACCATCCACCACCTCCTCTGTGATAGCCCCAATCTTCTCATTCGTCGACTCCATTTCTTAGAAGCAGGCTGTTTGGAGAATAGGAGATTCAGCCAACAGGCCTTGTTAGGGTTCATCGGGAGTACTAATTGGTTTAAGAATGGATTACTACTTTTAGGGAGATATGTATCGTATGTGTAAAGGAGGAACGAGTAATACATAAAGTATAGGAAATTCATAATCTTTCACCAATCTTTTGCCACCATGGACGCTCTGTTTTTCTGAGCACTTTCCTTTAATCAAGCATAACTCTAGCTTTCACTGCCATCGCTCGTATATCGAACGTTTTTTCATATGATATTGTTAAATAAGGGCTCGTTGCAAGGGTCTCAGTGAGATCTATTGGTTGGTATCACAAAAGTTTACACATTCATTGCTGCTAAACGAAAAAGAGGGTATTTTTTCAGATCGTTGTCGAAAAATAGTTTATGGTGCTAGACTCCCGAATACCCAATGTAGTAATCGCGTGCCAAAAACATGACCTTTTTTTCATCTACCTTAATTTACATACCTACATATATTGAATTTTAAGTTCTGAGTTTTTTTTCTGATATTTTCGAATTTCTACATTAGATGGCATGTTAAAACCTTATCGTTATATAAAAGTTGTTGGTTCGTGGTATACAATTTGTTTTCTTTGGCAGTTCACTAGTGGCTCATAAAGCACTCTCGTTGCGTAGCAAATGAGTGTTTTGATAATCACAAGCACTTGTCTATCCATGACAAAGTAACGCTTGGTTAGGTAGACAGGACATTATAGGACATAGCAAGAATGAATCGCCTTCGCATATATACCCTGATGTTTTCCTATTAGGATTCTGATAGCTCTCTGGAAATGGCTGTCATATCTCTGAGTTTAAAATCTTCGAAAGCCTTAAACTTTTAGTGGTCTTTTTTTGTTTTTTATGGACCCTACATAGTCAGCTATCATCTAAATAAGTTACGTTTGTTTGATGAAACAGAATGTCGTCTATGTTTGAAAGATGACGAGATATAACTCATTTTCATATTCAAGAAGACATTTCTATCGATAGAAGTAAGCAGACTGTACTCTTCAAAGTATGTTTTAGCATTTGCTGTTGTGTGCTTGCCCCCTGTCATTATTTTTGCAAATGGCTGTCCTCAGAAGTAGTTATCGTATATTAACTTCAGTCAAATAAATTTTATATAGGCACATAAGGATTTTAGGGTCTATATTTTAAAGAAATTTCTCCACATACGTAAAGCTACTTAGTACAAGTCACTAAATTTAATTTATAGCTTCTAGGTACGAATGGTTAGTAAGTAACCAGTAACTCGTACTCGTGCCAATGAATACAAAATAACGATACATTTTATAAAATGTATGCACTCACATACACACACAACACATACAAGAATATATGCTTTTATTCGTTGTTTGGTAGTTGAAGTGTAACACAGTTTGATGGTAATGGTACAATTACAATTGCAGATATTGTACAAATGCAGCAACACAAAAACACAAACCAAAGCAATAACAACAACAACATGTTACCCTCATCAACATTGCAATAAACATAAATGCTGCCGCATTGTAAATGGAGAAAAAACGAAAGGAAAAAAGGTTAAATGTGGTGCTTGAAATCTGGCAAAGCGCAAGTTACACCACACACACACACACACACACACACACACACACACAGAGAGAGACATAAGGACGACAAAAATAAAAAGCAGCAAAAATGTAACGCTCATGGGTGGTCAAGTTTTGAGTTCGAGGACAACGTTACTGGTGATGGATGTATGAATGGATTGTTGGATGGATAGATGGATGAATGGCAGCAGGAATGGATGGTTTGAATGGACGAGCGAATGGAAGGAAGTATGAGTGAACGAGTAAACGAGCGAGCGCGTTTCTATAGAAATGTGTTTTGAAACTTGACGAGTAGATGTATTTTTGAATGAAGGCACAGAAAATGTTTATACAGATTTTTCCATGGAAAGAAGCACTGTTCCATTTGCTAGAACATTCATAGTAGTGGTCTGAGCTGCAATTGGTGGTACGTATTTTGATTGTCACTTTACTGTCACAGTGTGTGTCGTGAGTTTGTGTACACTACAATTTATTTACTTCAACTTTTTGATTAGATTGTCAAGTTGATTGCTGCACCACCATAAGCTTTTGCAATGCAAAATGCAAACAAAATACAATATAAACATAAATTCAAAGCGTTAAAGTAGAAGATGAATACTAAGGATGCGCACAAATATTCAACTTCACATTCCGAAGTGAGTTCATGCAAATTCTTTCATGCTTTATATAAATTCTATTTAATCCAAATCTATTTTATGACGTCTTGATTTTAGGCATTCAAATGCTATACTTACTACCCTCCCCTCCCCTACTCACTCAAAAAAGGCAACTTCAAAATCTTACTTCAATGCATCTGAATTCGTGCCAAATACTAGAGTGTGTATGCATGTAAGTACAAAAAAATGCACACTATCCAAAGAGGAGAAAAACAAAACTACAGACATGAACTTCAGCTCACAATCATACAGAAAAAATAACTTCAATATCACTGGAACAGCGTCGAATACACCAAGTAGTAAGTATGTATGTACGGCAAGCAGTAGTCATAGTCATGCAATGGCAGCCAGTAATGGAGTGAATAGAGTGGCAATGGATGCACATGCTGCTACTGCTGCTGTTGTTGCCATTGCTGGCTGTTGATGTGGTGCTTATAGCGTTGGCAATTGATGTGAAAATATAAATGATCATTAGCCTTCGAAGTGATTTTTTCCCCCAAAAAACAATTGCATTTCAACGTAGTGAAGATTATGTTTTATTGTAGTACTCGTATTTATTTTCGGAAGGAGATGTATGCATAGATTCTATGTGTGGTATATATGGAAACATGAAAGTTCCTAGTAAAATATATTTGCGTTTAAGCAGAACGCTAATTAAAATTGGATTTATTTATGAAAGTGAGACATAAAGATTAAACGAAATTTTTATTATTAATATTAGTGCAATTAAGGATTAGTCATAAATAATTATAAATACTCAATTATTTTTTATACATAGTATGTAATTCATTGAAAATTCTATTGTAGTGTGCACTTTGTAGGAAACAATAAGTTATGATCATTTACTACAACTTTTATAAGTCTTACTTATCTGTAATTTCTGTTTAAGAGTATGACGAAAGGAAAAAAAAAAAACATTTACTGTTCTCCCAACTGAGCTCATTTTGTCAGATAGTCATCGAATACTATGAGATATTACTCAACAGAAGATTTTCCAGACATAGACCGACTTAACTGCAGGAAGTAGATGAGCTGTTTGGGCATAAAACCCTCATTCCCCCTAAATATCTCAGCCACAATTATATTTGCTATAAAATTATATATATATAAAAAAAGATTGCAAAAGCATGTTTCGGATCGTGGCCGAACTTTAATTCCCTCTGAGATAATAAATCAATTTTGCGTTAAATTATTATGGTTTTTTTTTATCATTCAGACTCACTCGGATATATGGATATAATTTTGTATGGGAAGTAGACGTGGTTTTTGACCAATGATGTTAATTTTCGCATCATATATTTTTCTAGTTATTTTAACTGTGCACAGCAAATTTGCTTCATTCACTATTCCCTTTGATATTGCCCTTTGAAATGTTCAGTTGTATGGTAATGGCTAGCTTTTGCCCAATGTTGATTTCCAGAACTGTTGCTGAAGAGACTATTTCAATGACGAGTATCGAGTTTTGTTCAATTCCCCTTAAAATTTTCCTTCAATATCACTCTAGGATGGGAGTTACCACGCTCCTTTGACCGATTTTGTTCCTTTTAGAATTTAACTTTTTCCTCTGTACAAAGTTTGTTTGAGATTGCTTATGTTTTACTCGAGTCGCCCTCATCCTTCATCCTTATTTTTTTCTGTAACCATTATTTATATTCACACTACAAATATTTGTACGCCTTAAGGAAACTCTGTCATTAAAAGACAAAATTTAAATAGTTCAAAATAAAAATTTTGAAAGTTATCTTGTGGGTTTTTGTTGCTAAATAAGGGAAGATTTTAGTTCTTGTGGCCACATCAATTAATACTAATATTGCAAAAAAAAAAAAAAACAATATCTCGGCTGGTTTACGAGATATCGTGCGACAAAGCCCGAAAGTCGGACGGTTCCAGATTGAAATTTTACCGCCACTGAATATTTTTTCTCTGAGATAACTTTTTTGCTCAAATCTTGAACTGAAATCTTGACTTTGTCGCTGATATCTCTATTTTTTTCGAATATCAAAAGTGTTAATTTTCTTTTAGATATTTCTTTAGTGTGTAGCGGGTACACATTTTAGTTTTTTAACACAACGTGTTCAAGATCGAGGTCTTGTTTATAGCGGCGAATCGAATTAAGAAGTCTTCATGTATTTGCTTAGCGTAAGTGTACATATCGTTGCCTTAATTTGGAGAAGCCCAACAACAAATTTTTCAAAATCAAGTTTTTGATGGAATTTATGTAATTAAGCGTATTCATCTCAATCTCTGCTTATTTTTTTGTTTTTTTTTTTAAATTCCAATATGAAAAAAAAAATAATAAAAATATTAAAGGTGAAAAATGTGTTTTGTATTTTGAGAAATCCATGCCCAGTGCCTTTGCAAATTAAGGTAGCGATATTTATTTCAGAATGCATAACAAACGTTGGCTAAGTCACTAGTCGTCCGCTATTTTGTTGATAACATATTTTTTGTTTTATAATCTATATTATAAAAACTTAATTTTTAAAGTTTCTTCTCGATATGTAGAGGTTATTTACCATACACATTTTTATAAAATCTTAAGCATTTCTCGCCCGCCAAGGCTTCTTATGTGATACCGTGCTGGATCACCATAAGATGTCAGCTGCCAACCAACCTTGGATAAGACAAAATTTTTCTTGTTCCCATTTTAAGTAAAAACCACACAACTAAATATAAGAAAAAGAAAAAAGTTTGCAAACAAATTTACAAATAAACTATGTGTGTTCATAGGGTTTCATAGCAATGCATTTTACGAAGCCAAAAATGCTGCTGAAGAAAAATTCTAATTTTTGAAGGTACACAGGAGTACAAATATTTGTTTGTAAAAATTAAAGAACAAATTTTAGTTGGTAGTTATTTCAGGATTATAAAGGGTGATTTTTTTGATAATTAGTTTTTGACGTTAATATTTCGGACAGTTCACGCATGACTTTTTTGACATGTGTCAAAGTAAAAAATGCTCAGTTATGTTTGCCATTTCATCATGAATAGGCTTAACATACGCCTTAACAACGTTTGCAAATTATTGAAATTTATTATCAAAATTCGATCCGTTTTTTATTGCAAAATTGTCTTCAGCGACGAGGCTCCTTTTTGGCTCAATGGATACGTGAATAAGCAGAATTTCCATATTTGTAGTCAAGACAAGCCAGATGCAATTCAGCAGCTACCAATGCATCCCGAAAAATGTACTATTTGGTGCGGTTTATGGGCAGGTGGCATTATTGGGCTGTACTTCTTCAAAGACGATGAAGGCCACGCAACCTTACGGTCAATGGACAAAGGTAACGTTCAATGATAACACGCTTTTTTTTGCCGAAAATGCAAGAATTTGACTTGGCCGACATGTGGTTCCAACAGGACGGTGCCACATGTCACATGCCACACTGCACGCGAAACCATGCATCAATTGAGAGGCGAATTTCATGAGCAGTTAATCTCACGTTTTGGTGCAGTCAATTGGCAACCAAGATTGTGTGATTTGACCCCGTTAGACTATTTTTTGTGGGGCTATGTTCTATGGGGCTATGTTCTAGGCTCTTATCTATAGGGACAAGCCAAACACGATTTCTGCTTTGGAAGCCAACATTGAATGCGTCATTGGTGAGATTCCTGCCGAAATTTGTGAAAAAGTGTGCCAAAATTGGACCATCAGAATGTACCACTTAAAGCGTAGTCGCGGGCAACAATTGAGTGAAATTATCTTTAAAAAGTAAATGGCAGGACTTGATTTATCGATCCAAATAAAAATTGCATTCACTTTTGTAAAATTTCTGGTCCAAAAACCAAGCTCTTAAAAAATCACCCTTTATTTTCATATTTCGAACAAAAAAAAAATTAAATAAAAAATTGTTTGTCATTGTGTTTTCGTTGCCAAAACTTATCTTCATTTTTTTCCTGCATATTCCAAACAACAAACAAGAAATGTTTACAGAAATTTTTGGCCAATTTACAAAAGAGAAACTAAATATGTATGGATGTAAACATGTTTAGATTTTAGTTGATGTTGTGTGTGTGTGTATGTGTGTGTCTGTGCAAATATGAGATTAAAATAGAATTACATATGTATAGGTACTCGTACGTGTGTGCAGTAGATAGCTGAGCTAGTGTCCTTCCATGTCCTTACATGTTGCGCTTTATATATATGAGTATGTGTGTGTGGCTGTGTTTTTACGACAGTATTTTAATATAACGATGCTTGTTTTTGTCTCTTGTTGCTGTCATTTTTTAGTGTTTCAGTGTGTGCCTATGTGTGATTTGCTAAAAATAAAATGTTTCATTAAAGTCAACTAAATTGAATTGATATTCTGCGCTCCACAGCGTGGAAGAGTCAATATTTGGTTGGTTATGTGTGTCATGCATCGAATTGATGATGGTCAATAAACACACACACATACACACACACACACCAACACATGCTTATATCCCATACATATTGTTATTGCTATTGCTGCTACTACAGCTGCTACTGTTATCTGCTTGTATCCGTATCCTGTACACAGATACACACACACATGCCAAACATAAATATATCGATGATAAATCACATATAGCGATAGCCTTGTATAGGTATCATCGCTCCACAATGACGCTTATGAAAACAATAGCAAATATTTGATCTCAGCTGTAGTATGAAATTAATTATGCACACACATGAGAATTATGCACATAAAGGAACGAACGAAAACGACAATAGACACACCATCCCAACAGCAATAGCAGTGAACATTTTCTCCGTAGCAAAAGTTTTACAAAATTACTCCTTAACTACAATATTTTTATCCCACACACCACAAGTCCTTAGTATATGCTGCAATTATAGTATACGCTGTTCAGCTTAATTTAAAGTTCCCCTTATATTACATACATACTTAAATGGTAGCATAAAACATCCTTCTTCTGCTTTGACTTTCTACCTTTGGGCAAATGTGTTAAAATTCACCCAGCTAATTTATAGGCAAAAATCTCAAGATTACCACCTAAAGCTAAAATATATAGCTCTGCTTAACTAATTTTCTACCCGCTCGTTCGCTTGCTTTATGATAACAAGTGAGAGACTCCCTCTTCTTCATCACACTCGCTCACTCGCTTCTGTTGTGGTTCATGCTTTCCTTCCTCTACTTGATAGCAATTTATATTTTAAATCTTCAACTTGGTTGGGTAGTATCAGTAATATAATTGCAGCACGCTATTGTACTGCAGATAACGTGGGTGTGCACAATGGGAGAATGGGGCCTTCATTTACTGACTTCTGGGAAAGAAAATTCATACCATAATACCTAAAGTGGAAAAAAGTATAGGTAGGTTTTTGTTTGTTTGTATTCCGTCAAAACTTTTAACAAAATTCTCCACAAAACCTTGGTATACACTATACACGGTCGTATACACAGGGTGATTACATAGTAATAGGACAAACGAAAGGCTTCTCAAATTACAATTGAAGTAAAGCTTAGAAAGCTTAGGAGATGGACCGTAAACCATGTATTGAGACCTGTTGTCAATCACTAGTATGGAACCCATATGGTAGCAAAAAAAACGAGTAAAGTCTGACCAATTTGGAAAAATTGGTTGAGAAAGAAGTTGAAACCACAAAAAGGAAAAGTCTTTCAAGAAAAGTAAATATTATCGTAATTAGTAGAACGGCTTTACATGGACCCTATCATCCACACGAGACAAAAGAGCAAAGGAATACAATTAGATTAATCTAACCAATATGAAAGCTTATTATCTTATCTTTTTAATAATTGGTCACACATTAAATTTACACTGGTACAACAGTAAAATAGTATCTGAGTTTTAACCCAGGTTTCCTGGAGTATTTTTAGCTGCTGATCACAACTCAGTAAATACAGTTTTCGGATCACTTTATGTTTCTAGTATATTTGTACTACACAAAATATGTAATTTTAGCAGTTTTGAATGAATAAAATTCATAAAATTTCAATTTAGAAAAAATTATGTATTAAATGCAGTTTTGTTGGTAGTTTTGGATGAAAAAATTTACCATATTTGAAACTCCTGAAATTGCATAATAAACAAGAAGCAGAAGAAAGAAAGAAATTTTCATCTATGATATCTACATTATCAAATTTTCAAAAATCCAAAAATCTACCAATATACACGAAAAATTGGAAATTTGTTAAATTTTTGTTCATCCAAAACTGTAGTAATTCATACAAGGAGTGAGATTTAACAAATCTTATCACACGTTTTACCTAATAGTTTTTTTTGGGTATAAAATTTAAAAATTTCTTTGATCTAGTTATCATTGAAAAATATGTCTGTTATTATTTTTAATGACAAACATGTTGATTTATTGTGAGTTTGATCAAAATGAGTGAAGAAATAGAAGTACGTCTTATAATTATTAAAAATTTTCAAAAAAATCCAAATTGGTCCTACAAAAAATTGGCCAAAGAATTGAAAGTCTACCGTCAAACTGTTTCCAATGTTATTAAACAGTTTCAGGAGAATTTGACCATAGATAGGAATCCGGGTTCGGGAAGAAAACAAGGACCACATGATATTGGGAAAGCCAAGAAAATAGAAAGCATATTAAAAAGATCTCCAAACACATCTGCTAGAAAAGCTGCCCGGTTAGCACAGTGCTCTGACTATTTGGTGCGAAAAGTTAAAGCCAATGCAGGTTTGAAATCATACAAAGACCAAAAAGTTCCAGACAGGAATGCTGCAAGAAATTTAGACGCCAAAAGTAGGGCTCGGAAATTAAAAGCGAATTTCATGCAAAAATATTCATGTTGCATAATGGACGACTGGCAGATTTTATGCTGCTTCCGCGTCAAAATTTTTATGTTGCTGATGTTCGAGGAAATTTCGAAGAACAATTTAGAATCCAAAAGCAGACAAAATTTCCTAAAAAAATTCCTGGTATGGCAAGCTATATGCAGTTGCGGCAAAAGAAGCAAGTCATTTGTTACTGTGGGCTCTATACATACCGAAATATACATCAAAGAATGTTTGAAAAAAAAGGCTTCTTCCTTTCATAACAGAGCACAATGTGTCCACATATTTTTGGCCCCGATTTGGCATCATGTCACTACGGCAAGAAAGCTCTGGAGTGGTACCAAAGTAATAACATAGTTTTTGTACCAAGAGAGGCCAATCCTCCAAATTATCCGGAGCTAAGAGCAGTGGAGAGATATTGGGCTCTAGTGAAAAGAAACTTAAAGAACACAAAAAAGGTGTCCCAAAATATCGAAGATTTTAAAAGGAGATGGGCAAACTGCTCCAAAAAGGTGTCTGAAACAACTATCAAATCTCTAATGGAAGGCTTACCAAAAATGGTTCACGAGTTCATAAATAGTGTTTAGAACTATAAAAGTTATATTTTTCTGTAATTTGTAAAATATTATCAATTAAATAAAAAAAAACCAGCCAACAACTCAGATACTGTTTTAAAGTCACATTTTGTTGGACAGTGTTAGTAAGTATCTACAAAGAAATTAACATTTTAAAGCAGAGTTCACCCACCATCGCAATGCAATCACCCTATATGCAATGCACACCATGAAAAATTGAATTTTGCTACACCTGCAAGTTTATAATATTTTAATTTCTCACATCAAACTGAAGTTGACAGTTTTTGAATATATTTAGTAGCAGGAGAGCAGGAGGAACGAACAGCCAAAGTATGCGCCAAAATGGACGAGCAAATGATGAGCATTAAAGTTCAGGTGAGATGAGCAAATAAAATTTAAAAAAAATAGACACAACAAAAACAACTCAGCAATCTGGAAAGTAAAAAAAGTTGATGCCTCGCTGACTGGCTGGTTTGCTGGATGACTATGCAAATTCTCTAAGGGCAAAGAAACTCTATATAGCAGAAATGATTGAAATTACATTTTGTAATTTTAAATTGGCCAACACGGATTTTAAGTGGGGAGTTAAAAAAGTACAAGTCTTTGGTGTAGCGACAGAAAATTTGAATGGGGATGTAATAAGTTGGAAATTTGTCTTTAAAATGGTATATATGTACAAAATGGTACAATACAATCATATATAGCGATTTTATTAACTAAAGCTATCATAGAGAGTTTTGCCAATTTGGAATATTTCAACTTTTTGCATTCTCAGAATTTTGAGACTCAGAATGTGACTCAAACAAAAAGTTAAAACAGGAATGCGAGTGATCCTTATGATGCTGTGCATCACTCAGAATTTCAGACAACTTCGATTTTAGTCTCCTTAAAGGTGAATTAGATTATGGAAAAGTATGAATTTTGATGGTAAGCACGACGATAACTTTCGAATGATTTGAGGAATTGAATTGAAGAACCATAAAAAATGCCTAATACCACGCAAAATGATCTCATTTAATATCAAACTACCTAAGAACTTATGTATTACCTAGTATTACGAAACTTACTTGGTAGAAATAAGTCACAAAAGGTCGAAAAAAGTAAGCGTTACAAAATTTAATTATTTATTAACAAACATTATTTACCTTAGTAAGAAATGTCGTCTGTTATGTGCCCTTTCTTACTTAGCTCGCACTACAACCAATGATCGGTTAAGCCACCCTTATAAAGCTTCGCAAGCTGCCTCTACTATGCGCGCGCTGACGCCAGTTGATAAGGACAAGTGTAGTCAGGACGCTGTGGCATAGTGGTAGTGCGTTGGACTGCTACGCAGAGTGTCCGGGGTTCGAATCTCGGCACAGCCAAAATCAAAAAGTAGAAAAAATAATTTTATTACACGGCACCACCTCTTGGCAGGCAATGGCAAACCAACAAGAGTAAAAATTGCTATGAAAAGCTTTTCACTTCGCCGTTCGGATTCGGCATTAAACTGTAGGTCCCTTCCATTCATGTACAAATATAACACGCACAACAAAGTGGATGCGAAAAGCTCGGCCTAGGCCCTCCATGGGCTGTTGTGCCATTAAAAGTAAGTAGTCAGGTCGCCCTGTACCTGGTCTTTCCAACGGAGATTAGGATGTCCTCTTTCGCGTGTTCCTCCACCGTAGCTCGAATAAAACACCCTTCTAGCCGGAGCGCTTTCTTCTATTCGGTCAACATGACCCAGCCGCTGGATTTTATACGCTTGGCTATGACAGTGTCGGCGTGCAGCTCATACAGCTCATCGTTCCAAAATGTGTCCGCGCATATTGGACCTTAGATATTACGGAGTATCTTCCTCTCGAACGCTCCGAACAGCCTCTCACCATTGATGATCAATGTCCACATCTCGCCGCCATATATTAGGACGGGAAGGATGAGGGACTTATAGAGCGTTATTTTAGTCGGTCGAGAGAGGGCTATGATTCTCAATTGCCTACACAGCCCGTAGGCTTGCCTTTTGGCAAGAGTTAATCTTCGCTTGATGTCAAGGCGTGCAGCTGACATTATTGTTGGTACTGACATTATTGTTGTTATTAATGCTGGATCCTAAGTAAACGAAATTTTTGACGACTTCAAAAGTATAATTGTCAACAGTAACATTTTGTCCAAGACGCCGTGACTCCTTGTTTGTTGACACAAGGTATTTCGTTTTGTCCTCGTTCATCACTACACCCACTCGACGAGACTCCCTTTCCAGATTGCACTGATTGCTCGCGCGTTGGTGCCAATGATTTCAATATCATCAGCGTATGCTAGCACCACGACACTCTTCTAGAAAATAGTGCCAGAGATGTCGACGTACGTTCGCAGGTCGATTTATTTTCGTCAGCATAAGGTTAAAGAAGTCGCACGATAGGGAGTCACCTAGTCTGAAACCTCTTTTGGTATCAAATGGCGCGGAAGTCTGTCTCAATTTTCACTGCGCTGATGGAATGAACTTTGTAGGGATAACAAAATCAGACATTGCGGCGTACAAGTGATACCTAATCGTGCTGTCGAATGCGGCTTTATAATCTACGAATAGATGGTGGGTGTCGATCTGTTTTGCTCGGGTCTTTTCCAGGATTTGGTGTAGTGTGAATATCTGGTCGATGGTGGATTTACCAGGCCTAGAGCCACACTGATAAGGTCCAATCAGTTTTTTGCCGATGGGCTTCAGTCTTTCCCACAATACGCTCGATAGAACCTTGTATACAATATTAAGAAGGCTTATCCCACTGTAGTTGGCGCAGGTCGTGGAATCACCTTTTTTATGGATTGGGCAGAGTACGCTGAGATTCCAATCCATTAGCCTTATTGCTTTTCAGCCGAGCGATGGCTATTGAGACCTCCTCATAGTCGGTTGGAGGTACTTCAACGCCGTCAGTAATCGGGGTTTCCGGAGTACATTCCGCAGTGGCGAGATTATTGCCGGCATCGCCATTAAGCAGCCGCGAAAAGTGCTCCCTCCATAATCTCATTATGCCCTGGACATCTGTCACCAGATTTCCGTCTTCATCCTTGCAGGAATTAATTAATTATGTATTCCGGAATTAAATCCCATTGTGTAAAGCGTTCTTGAAAATCCGTCATGAGAACATTTATAATTCGTCGATCGATCGATTTCCATTACTTTGTATCAGAAGTTGGCTGCATGCGTTTGCCATATGCAGCACCTTTTTTGTGCTGGATGGAACAAAAAAATGTTAAAGTTTGTACTGTTAACGAGCTCAAAACAAGCAATATGGACATATTTATATGTATGTACCATATATCGTTACCTTAATGTACAAAAGGACGTAATTACACATTTCTTTCCAACAATATATTTTTTGCACATTCGAATGAACCTTACACAATCGCATCAGAAACTCAGACGGAGAAAACAGGTTAGTTACACCCTTTCTACAATAAGGGACATGTACATGCATACATACAAGGCTAAAGTCAACCAGAAAGCCACAATTCCTCACATAGCAGCCACAGTACAACAGGAGATTCCCTTTACTCACAGCACCAAGGTTCGTGAACATTTGTCAACGTCGTCGTCCTCGTCGCCTTTACGGCTTAATTGCAAATAGATTAAAGTTGTTAAAAAAAAAACAAAAATAAACAAATGAAAAAAACTGTTGCTGTTGATGTTGCATTGTAACGCCTCGCCCACTTTCATTCGAAATTATCTGATACACAAATAGTTAACTCCAACTACATGGGGAAATTTGTAACAAGATACCACACAGCAACTGCGGCGACGGCGATAACAACAACATTAACAACTTCAACTACACAAAAACCGTAAATCGTTTGATTTATTTGCTTTTTCTTTTCGATTTAATCGGCGTTTTCCCTCTGTTTAATTCCGTATTTACACGAATCGGTCGTTACTCAGGTAAAAGTAGTAACAAATTTAGCTAATTACATACATACAAAATCAAATAATTGCAATAAAATTACTACAAAAGATATTTACGATTTACGATACTTTGATATGCGTTCATTGTTTTAATGTTAAATAAGAAAAAAGATTCGGAAAGCCATACTCTTCGCCGTTTAGATCCCGCAGAAAACTATAGGTTCCTTTCATTCCATTCGTGTACAAATATAACATTCGCAACTAGAGTGGATGCGAACATATCGGCCTAGGCCTCATGCGCTATTCTGCATAGTTCAGCGTGGATATTGTCATGAATGATCACTATAAGAGCTCCGATAAGAGATCTACAAGGTCGCTTAGAAATTATTGACTACTTACACATGTAATCAAAAGTTAGTATACCATATGAATCAGTTCTAAAAGGTAATCCAGCAAGTAACTTCCCCCCAAGATCAAGCTAAAGCTGCATCTGATTTTGGTACGTAACAAACTAAGAACCTTTATTTCTCCTTGGACCCAGCAGTCAATTGTAGTTGACGATAACGAAAATCTGTACACAAGGTCTGAAGGTCTGTGCAAAAACGAGTTTGACCGCATATAAGTTTATGCAGCAACTTTAATCTAGCATAACTAAATCTCGCAATTTCTGTGTGACTTGCAACAAAAACATATTTTAATCGAAATATAATAGATTTTTGAAGTAACTAACAGCTAAAACTTTCGATTACCATATACACAGCGCGACGAGTAAATGCTTGAAATAGAAATCTTATCTAAAAAAAATACTATCACAATTAATGAGAGTAAACTAAACGTTTAATTTAAGCTTTTAGTTAGTATATACTTATGTACCTATGTAGTAGCAAGGAAAACTTTCTCACAAAAGTCAAAAAACAAAAAAAAACAAAATTAGTTGCTTAAACTGATATTTAAGCCAAAATATAAACGTTAAACGGAGAGACGAGCAGCAGAGCGGGGAATGGAACCCAAGTTGTTTGTATGTATTTTGCATCAGCGCAGAAGCAAACCAAAAACAAAAAAAACCATTTCAACAAAAAGAAATCAACCTAAAGCTAAGTTAACTGCTGTTGCTCGCAAATACGTCAAGCACCTTAACCACGTTTGCATGGTCGCTGACTCGCGCTCGGGAGCTCGCGCTTCTACGGTACTCTTCAGTTTGCTCAACACCACGTGATCATTCTATAAATTATGTACAATATATGTTCTGTTTTAATAAGTAACTGCTTTTTTTCAATTAACTCTTTGGCTTACCTCAAACTCTCCCATTCATTTTATTCTATTCTTTTCAACAAATGAGCGTTTTGTTCGCTTCTCGGAGAGCAAACAGCCTTACGAGATCTGTTCGTTGCTCGTCATTCATTTACTGCCATATGTAGTAGTAGTCAAAGTACACTTGGAGACTCATAGCAGTAGCTGCTGAAATAATAACAACAACAACGCATACACCTTAACTAGCCACAAAAATTGCCAAGTGATTACGTGTTTTTTTTAACTTTTTCTATTTTCGCAAATATTTGCGAAACAATACAAAAAATGAAAAATAAAAAACTCCAAATCAATACGGTAGAAGTAGAAAAATGTAAGAGTTCATGCTGGAAATGCTTGATAACCATTATTGCTTGGCACATGACAGTGCCGCCAGTTATTAGTTGGAATATTTCCATTTTTCGATATTGAAATTAGAGCAAACAGAAGAATGAAATGTTCGATAGCATTAAATGCTATAAGGGAATTCAAATAATCGAATACAACAAAAAATAATGGAGAATACAAACCTAAGCCAATCTAGTAATTCTAAAATGTTTGAATGGCTAAGACTGTATTCACAAGGGTAAGCATTTGAAGAGGAACAGAAAATTTGTTGTTTTCATAGTAAAATTGAAAAATAGCTTGTACTGAGAGTGGATAAATGCAGCCCAGCCTTAAAATTTTGCAACTTACATTTTTGTAAAAAGTTTATCTTCTTCTTCTTTTAATGGCATAACAGCCCATGGAGGGCCTAGGCCAAGCTCTTCGCATCCACTCATGTTATGCGTGTTATATTTTTGTTCATGAATGGAAGGGACCTACAGTTTTATTCCGAATGCGGAAGTAAGGAGTGAGATCGAAAAAATCGGATAACTTTAAATTGTCCTACCATTGAAATCCCTTATGCAAATAAAAAAATGTAAACAGTTTTGAACGGAAAATTTAGATTCTGATACAATGATCAATAAAACTAATTTGTTTGTTGTTTTTTACAAAATTCGGAGAGCTTTTCCGGTATGCCTACCATTAGCGCCTTTACTGTCATTTCTGAGACTCTCTTGGCGGCAGCATTCCACTTATTTCTAAAATCTTCCATGGATTTAGCTTCTTTGTTTGTTGCCTTTAATGTTCTTTCACTAGCGGTTCTTTCACTGAGGTTAGCGATTTTTGGTACCAATTTGATGTTTTGGTCTTCGAACCATTTAAGGGTTACTTTACTGTAGTGGCAGGAGGCTAGATCAGACCACAAGAAAGTAGATACATTGTGCTTTCTAATGAAGGCAATCTCTCTTGCAGGCACTCCTTCACATAAATTTCGGCGGTAACAGTACCACTTGTTACGAAACTTTAACTCCTTAGCCCACAACTACAAATCGCTTACCATACCAGAAACTTCTCCGGGAACTTGGACTTTTGTTTTGTCCTAAGTCTTTCCTCAACTCCTACTCGTTCCTTTGCGGTGTAAAACTCTTGACCAGGCAATTGTGAAAATTTAGACAACACGTATGTTTCATCGACCATAACACAGCAATCGTTTTGAAAAAAATCTGTCTTCAACTGTTTAGCTCGGCTCTGGGCTACCAAGTTCTTAGTAGCGTTCCTGTCGGGTACTGACTGTACTTTGTATGTTTTAAGGCCCGCATCTTTTTTTATTTTACGAACTAAAAACTCACTCTAACTCGCTTTTTCCGCCAATTTTCGATTAGACAACGCTGGATTCTTCTCTAAGAGAGCAACGACTTTCTTTGCCTTTTGTGGAGACACAAAACCGCATTTCCTTTCAGAACCATATTTTCTAGCAACTGTTAAGCCTGTATTACATTTTTTAAGAATCATCGAGACAGTGTTTTGTGCAACTTTCGCCTTATTTGCAATGGTTTTCTGGCTCCACTGCGGATTTTCTCGAAATAATTCAACAACTAAATCGCGTCTTTCCACTTCCGATGCCATGACTCAACTGAAAGTTCACAAGTCAAAAAACATGTGATTGTATTTCATCAGAATTTCTCTAACGCAAAGCCTACTGTTTGAATTTTTTCATTCAAAAAAAGAATGATCTTTCAAAGTTATCCTATTTTTTCGATCTCACTCCTTATGATATATGTAATCTACCACATGTACAAAGCAATCTAAGATATTTACCCCTGTTACAAGATTCTGCGGTAACTGCTATGAATTCGTTACTCTATTTGTAAATACCAAAACAAAAAAACCATATGATGCAATCGAAAACGACTCAAAATGCAAGAACGATGCGTTTTTAATGAGGCAACATTTAAATCCATTCCAATTCGATTCCAGCATACAAATAATTTGAATTTATAAATGCAGTAACTATTACGACAGATTCTGGAATAGGGAGAACACTCGTATGTCATATCCAGAGAAAAATTTGTGGAAATCGTTGCCAACATTCATTATTGCAATACCAAGAAGGCGATCAATGATTCACAATGCGTGCATTCATTTACCATATTAACAAAGCCACGTAGATAGCCTAATGAATGAGTGTTAGTCTGGAGTTCCAGTAGTCGCAGAACCTATTCCCATACAGATAAAAATTGCTTAAGTAGATGTTCATTTAAAAGATCAAGTCACTTTGGAGACTTTGTCTTGAGTTCTGCAGCTGGCAATGGTTCGCTTCTCAAGTAGAGAAACGAACCCAATAACTAATATTAAAATTTATTATCAAATTATTTTTCTCGATTTTTGATGAATATGGTTTTCTTGCTGGGATAATCAAATATTAGATTAGATTTATGGGGAATGATGAGACCCTATATTTTGCACACAGATTTATTTTGGCGTGAAAATCACAGATGATCGTCCAAGAGAAAATTGTCAAAATTGTCAATTAAGTATGAAAAAACTAGGATGCATATTAATATACAAGTAAATGATGTGCAGTACATATGCATCCAAATGTATCCAGGAGTATGAATAAAAATTGTTGGACTTGTTGGGCGCTGATTCGAGTAAGTTTCAAACTTGATTGATAGAGGACACTGATTCGCGTATGGTTCAAACTTGAATGATTGAGAGCACTGCCCATCAGTTTCTAGTCAAATAACAAAAAAAAAATTTACATTTAAAAAAAACATCGTTACAAATTTCTACAGCTGAAAGAATAAGCGAGTATTGACTGAAATGGTGATTGTGATACGATAAAATCTCCAAATCTAAGCAACAGCGAGAATGTAGACCTCATCGAAAAATGGATTCTTCTATCGTAAAAAAAACCAAAACCCAGCACCGAGAGAACGTGAGATTGTAGACTTCGCAAGCAACTTGAGGCACAACAGAATTCGAATTTCATTGAAAAACGACTCGCAAAGACTAAGTGAGAGACAGCATAAATGGCAAATGAGTTCATTCATTACAGCCAATAATTGCATCAACATTCATCTCATTTAGTCCCGACGAACGTCCTCAGATTATACAGCACCAGGCTGTCATCCCAGCTTCTCGACGAAAGAGGAGGACAGAAGATTTATTTGAAAATTTGCTGAAAATCTTTTCTCCTTGGAAAAAAATCAACTCATATCAGTACAAGAAAACAAAGACGAGATTTGCCAAGTTTCTAATCAACCTTATAACATACGCGAGTTCTCAGACCGGCAAGCAAGTGAAGTTAATCCCGATGTAGCACATAAGGCTTATAAGGCTTGATAAGGCTTATCGTTTGCATAAATCAGTGCATCGTTAAAAATTCCTGCGACCACTCCTGCAATGTTTGCGATAGACTCTGGTTTTTACAAGTTTACTAAACCTAACCTGAAAACCCCAAACACAAAAGCACTTAATAGTTTTTTAAAATTTAAATTTTATATTTAAAGATACACTAATAATAACTCGTTAAACTGCAGATTTTACTCTCTAAATCGTAGATTTGACTGCTTGCAATTAAAATGCGATTTTTATAGCAATCAGTGAAAAGAAAACCACAAAGAAATTATGTTAGAGTGATAATTTCTTTTTAAAGAGTCTACTGAACATTTTTTAGAAGCAATGCGATACTAGATACTAACTTGAAATTGTTTTCTACTGAAGACATTTGGGAATTAGCTGAGTTCAATCTTTGCTAAATAAACGTATGTTTTTTCAATAATTATATAAATACTAATGATACCTTAATAGCAATTTAGTGGAAAAAACGAATTTTATATAGTTTCATTTACCTATAATACATTCAAATTAGTGACGCCATACGATATTACGACCACAATATCGACAAGCAAAGATTGTTAAAAACTTGTAAAATCTACAAGTTTCGGTTATTTATGCACAGTTGGGAAATCGGGTTATTTGGCGAGCATGGGTATAGGAATTTATAACCAGAAGAATCAACACATTTATATATATTTATACGTAAAGAGCGATATCATCTTGATCGCATTTTTAGACGCCCCCAAAATATAATTGTATGCAAATAATTAAAAAATCATAATTAGTTAAACTCCCCTGTTGCCTGCGTCTAACTCACCTCTTGCGTAATGTCCAGCTCATGTTTAGCATTATCGTATAGTGTCTCTAGTTCTTCGCATTTATGTTCCAACACCGACTTTTCTTCCAGCAATGACAGTCCATATTGTGCGGACTGAGCGCGTTCGCTGGTCGCCTGATCTAGTTCACGTGTTAAGCGTTCTACTTCCATGCGTAGCCCCTCGGTGTCTTTACCGGTAGCTGATGAACCATGCACCGCCGGTGATGATGCAGCAGCAGGCGAAGTGGGATTAGAATCGGACATTTTGATGCAGGGACAGTGTGTTGTTGGTGGACGGGTAATGAACACAGAAGGATATGTGGTGGGCGATGGTGGGGATGATGCTGTCGATGGAAATATTAAGGGAAATGTTTAATGTCGCGCCGCAATGGTTGTTGTGGCGGTGGGAGCGTCTGCGTATGGACGGTGGCCGTATGCTTGAGTGGTGGCGCGCAAATTTTTTTTAATCAGCGGCAGGTGTGGCAGGTTGTTGTGGGCGGAATTGTCGTCGTGTTGTCGTGATACTTTGGCTGAGTGTATTTTTATGCGTTCGTTGCTTTTTTGGAGGGAAAATTTTTACAAAATTTCACTGTTCTCGTATATTTTACTTTGGACGTATTTTATATGGTAATTTTTTTTTTTTTTTTTGATTGAGCTCTTGTATTTTTTTTTTTTAAATTAATTAGTTAAGTTTTTACACGCTTCTCTTTATATTGTTCATTCTCATGAATGTTTGTTTGCTCTCTCTTCTTCTGCTGTTTTTGTGTGTGCTTTGCTCGCCCCTCTTTATTATTTTTTTGTTCACAAAATTCACTCTTTTCGTTTTTGTTGTTGGTTGGCATAAAAAAATTTAACTTTTCAATTTGCAACTTAATTAATAAATTGTAGCAAAATTATTATAATAAATTAAATTGTTTCCCTCTTCTGGCACAACATTTTATTGAATTTATAATTAAAAAAGGTGTAGGCAGCAGGCAGGCAGGAGATACAACAGGAAACGAACCAATTAACAAAAAAAGACAAGCAGTGACGACATCACAATTTTAATTTCCACTTCCACCACTTTTCTTTGGAGCTTTAGCAATTCTTTACCAATAAAAATTGTACACACATGCTAAAAAAAAATGCGTTTACTTTTGGATTTTCGTTGAACTTTAGACGGATTATTTTCACTTAATATTTTTCACGTTCATAATTAAGTTTTTCGGCAATTTTTCCTCAATCAATTTTTGTGCAAAATTAAGGAAAAATTTCTTTTTTCCTTTTGCTCTGCAAACGCAAGAATATCCACGACTTCTCTCTTCGTGAGTGAGTGAGGGAATGCGTTGTGCAGTTGTTTCTTTTGGTTATGTTAAATATGCGCAGGGTTGTATAGATGTGTATCACCTAAGGTATGAAGTACTAATTTTTATTAAGCAAATAAAAGTATTTTGAACTTTGAAATTTATTTATTTATTTTGTTTATTCACGAAATCCTTAGTGCTACAGGACTTAAATAATCCTATCTTGATAAGCACAAGTCACCAATTCTGTTAGTTATTAAAATCTTCTCAAATGTTATACGACAGAATAAATTATCTTGTTAATAATTCAACTGTAAAATGACAGAAAATTAGGTGAGTCAAGGAAAATTAAAAGTTAATTGTTTTATTAATCTTCAGGTGAGAACTAATATAGACTTACACGACAAACCTTACAGATTATTGTTATGAAATCATTATTAAATATGGGCAAAACAAGTAAATACCAGATAGTCTAAAGCTTGAATAATTAGTACATAGTTTGGGCATCGAAATCTCAAAAATTCAGCTATTTCTTGATTATTTTTACGAACTCTTTCTTCTTCTACACCAACTTCAAGTATTTCTTCTCCCAATGCCTTAAAATAATAGCATTCCAACATTCCTTACGTATTGAGCTTGAATCGTACGTATAAAATAAGCAACTATGTACGGTAGATTCTGCTAACTGTCCGCTCTTCGCATATCTTGCTTAATTCTATTCTGTTTTATGCTTGACATTCGCCAACAGCTGAGACGAATTGTAATATTCTTGTTTTTCTCGCGTGAAGAGTGTTTGGTATTTATTTGGAAAATCTATCTAATAAGAAAAATAAGTACTTTGCTTTATAAATAACAGTTTAAAGAAAACAGTTACAGAATAGCCGGGCCAATAAAAATGTGCCATGGCGCTGTTAAGTTGAAATTAAATTTGAATATAAACAAAAAAAAAGTATAATCATTTAAAATAGATATTACAAATAATCGGCAATAGTTGCGAAACAGATCGAAAACAACAACAATTGGCCTCTGCCAATTTTGGAAAAACACACCTGTATATTATGCACACGCCCATTTGTGTTGCCAAACATATTTTTCTCATAGTTCCTTTTGTCCGATTAAGTTTGTAAGTTATTCAGCAAGGAGAAGAGCAAAGCGAGTGCTGGAAACCGACAGATTTGCTCACAGGTGCTGCGTGGGAGGAGAAGAGCAGAGCAAAGTAGAGTAGAAGCAAGCCGAAGCTTTGCATTTCACATTCACGCTTAAGTCTTAAAATGGAAATGAAAGAAGTCATAAATCGCGAAGGACGTGAGGCCAAGAATTTGCTGGTATACCAGTTTTGCGCAGACACGCCTGAAGATGGCACTACTCAAGACAGTAAGTTCGTGCTTAATATAATTAATCGATATTAAGTAATTTGAATTTTACAGAAGTATCACCTACGCCCGTATTCCGCAAACCGCCGGTGGCACCGCCCAAGTCTCCTAACTCATTGGGTACACCGAGTACGCCCAAAAAGTCACATTCACCATTGCGCCACGCTGCCATACCAAATTCGGGGCCGCGTGTGCGAAGCGCCTCCACGGGGCGCGACAAGAAGAGTGAGCTGCAAGCGCGCTACTGGGCGTTACTGTTCGGGAATTTGCAGCGTGCTGTCAATGAAATCTACCAGACCGTCGAGTGCTATGAGAATATCTCTTCGTGTCAGGAGGCTATTTTGGTGCTGGACAATTACGTGCGCGATTTTAAAGCATTAAGCGAGTGGTTCAAGGTTTCATGGGACTATGAGTCGCGACCACTGCAACAACGGCCGCATTCGCTGGCGTGGGAGGTGCGAAAAAGTAACCCGGCGCCGCGAGTGCGTGCCAAAAGTCTTTCTAGCCCCACAATGTCGGGAAAGTCGAGTCCATGTGCAGCATGTCCATGCAATTCGGGCAAATCATCACCGTGCTGCGGCTGTGGCATGGATGTGCTGTCGCCGCGCAAGGGATTTCGTGCCTATGATCAAGTGCCAAAGGGGGCAATGCGTGTTAATGTGCGTGAATTGTTCGCATCAAGTAAGCGGCAGCAGAACGAAAGTACAGTGGTCGAGGGAGAGCTTGATCAAAAGAAGCAGGATGAGCAGAAATCCATAGATACGGTCGTTGTGGAGGACGAATTGATTAACAAACGACATCAATATGCCCAAACAGATTTGGAAGATGATCACTTGACCTTGGCAGATATACGCGAAAAGGTGCGGCGTGAGGAAGAGGACAGACAAGCGGCCGCAGAGGAACAACAACGCCAGGAAGATCTGGAGCAGCAATCATTCCCCGCATTGAAAGCGGTTCAACCGCAAGAGTCGGTCATCAATGGTGACTCTGACTTCAATGAAACTACAACTCCCACGAACAATGGTGCAGACGAGAATCCTACTATTGCAATAGTGGTACGTGAGCCTACTGCTTTAGAGATGACAGTTGACAAATTGAATAGTATGGAGAATGAAATTTTGGCTAAAGATGCAAGTAAAGCACCAACACCACAAACAGCTGCAGTTAAAAAAGTGGAACCCATTGTGGCAGTGCCAAAAGTATCCACAGCACCTAATTCAAACACAGACAACACAAAAAAGACAGTAACAGCTGCACCTCAGGCAGCAACAGGGGTTGCAGTAGCAGCAGCTGCAGGAGCCGGTGCAACAACTCTAAATGGTCCGCTCAAGTATTCCAGCGTGTTGAATCGCCCGGCGGTCTCGGCACGCACCTTGACCAAACCTACCACTTTGCGTCCCACAATAGCACCAACAACAACATCCGTCAAGCCGGCCACATTGCCGAAAGCAACATGCTATACTAGCTTACGGCGTGCGGTCAGCGGCAATACTGCCGCCTTCGCAAAGCCTACAACGCGCACTGGTCCAGGAGGTGGCCGAAATCCCAATACTTCCCATGCCGCCCCGCCACCACGACCCTCAAGCAAAACGGAATCTTACGGGCCACCCACACATGTTGCTTCACGTCTCTCAGCTCGTTCACGAACAATGATCGAAATGAATGCCACGGATTCTGTTAAAGCTGCGATACCGCCACCTCCCTCCTCCCTTAATCGTAACGCACATCACCCGCCACGTACACTGCCCCCTACAAGCTTGTCACGCAAGTCTTCACGCGAAGACATTGGTAGCTCCAGCTCTACGCTCAAAGCCAGCAATGAGCGTATCTCTTCATCACGCAGTAGCCTCACACATGCACAGCCACATGGCACGCATGTTGACGAGCGTCACTCGGAGCCCAAGCAACTGCCCTCAGATGCTAACGATGGCTGGCTAATGGTGAAGAATCGACGCCGCTCGAGCATGCATTGGGCAAATCGCTTCAATCAACCCACTGGCTATGCCAGTCTGCCAACCCTGTCATTGCTCAATGAGAAGCGCAGCGAAGAAGAGCAACAACATAAGTCAGCCACAACAGCAGCAGTCGCCCAAAAGCAAGCCAAAGTGCAAAAGCTCTCGAAGGGCGGAGCAGCAGCAACAGAAAGGCCAACTAAGGTCGCTTTGCGGCCGGAAATTAGAAACGCCAAAGCCAAAGTCAATTCTCTCCCAGTACAACGTAAAAGTGCCACAGCAATCGTTTCTGTTGCAGTGCCCCAGCGACAGCAACAAGTTTCCTCTGCACCGACATCGACACGCAACCCGACATTGCCAAGCCGTCAGACTATAATCAAACGCCAGAAATCGGATCTTACTGGACTGAAGATGACATCATTGCATAAAGAATTCATGCGCAGCGAGAAATATGCACAAAGAAAGCAAAGCAACCAGAGTGCATCTGCCACGGATGTGACGGAGGTGGGAGCGGCAGACTATGATGTAGTCAATGGAAATAGTTCGTCTACCGAAACTGCTACCGAAGGTAAGCATCTGAAAATATTGTGCTACTGTAGATTCTAATGATAACCTAGCTTTGTTTTCTTTGTTGATAAGGTTTTTATTGAAATTTTCTTGCTTTTTGCTCCAGCTACAATTTGAACGTCCTTTTGATTGTAGCTATGAATTGTGATGGTAAAAAGTGTGTTTCAATAAATAGTAGCAGAATGAAATTTAAATAATGAATAGTGAATGGATTGACATCCACATTGATACTTTGCATTATTATTACTGCTCTCCTTTACTCCTTTATTTCACAGGAAATACTCTTACTGCCAATTCCAATTCGCTTGACTCCTCTGATCTACTGCACTTGTCCGAATCGGGAGAGCAGAATAAAATCGATATTAAAATACAAACCAATCGTGACTTCTCGAAGACCATTGGCGATCTATACGAAAGCATTTCGCTGACCGCTAAAGCAGCAGCTATGTTCACCAACGGCATTGACGATGCTGCCTCTGGCAAACTCTCCAGCTGCGATGAGAACGAAGAGGCGCTGGCTGTTGAAATGGACTGCGACGAGGATCAGCGTATGTTGGTGGAAGAACAGGAAGCACTTGAGCGTCAAATACGCGAACTGGAAAGCACCGAAATCGATGTGGACACCGAAACGGATGAAACTGATTGTGAGGTGGTGGCAGAAACCGAAACTGATGGCGACGATGCCGCAGTGGACCATGCCCTGGATGATGCCTCGTCAATTGTGTTTGTGACACTCAATGAAGATGGCGAGAGCGATGAAAATTTAAGCTTAGAATTGCGTTATCAAGCGTTGCTGTCTGAAATGTCATGGGGCGAGCGTGAAGAGGCGCTAGCTACTTTGCAAGCGTATGTTTCACGACATCCAGGACGTGCGCAGGAGTTGCATCAGAAACTCTCATCGCCCTCACGTCGCCGATCGTTGCAGGAAACTCTGAAGAAATATCAAGCGAAACAAGCACGTGCGCAGCAGAAACGTGAGCTACTGAAAAAGGAGAAAGCCATCAAGATACAACAGTTGCTGGCGCGCGTGGAAGATGTCAAGGCAGCGAAGCGACAACTTATCGAGGACAAGCGGCTGCGAATGGAAGATAAAATGCAGCGTGCTGCTGAAAATCGTGAACAATATCTCAGACAAATTATCGAAAAAGCACACGATGAAGAGAAGAAGTTGAAAGAGATAAATTTCATTAAGAACATTGAGGCGCAGAATAAACGGCTCGATTTGATTGAGTCCTCAAAGGAGACAGAAGGACGCCTGCAAGATCTGGAGCAAGAGCGACAGAAACGATTAGAAGAAAAGGCAGCCAAAGAGGCGGCGGTTGAGCGACGCCGGCAAGAGCTCGAAAAGGAGCGTCAACGTAAGCTAGAAAAAATGAATGAGACGCGTTTGGAAAAGGAACAACGGATTGGCAAGATGCAAGAGCAGAAAGAGCGACAACGGCAAGCGTTGGCCAGGGAAAAAGCGCGCGACCGCGAAGAGCGTTTGCTGGCGCTTCAGGTGCAACAGCAGCAAACCACAGAAGAGCTGCAGCGTAAAATCCTGCAAAAGCAGAAAGAGTCGGCGCGCCGTCACGAGGAGAATATCGAGCATATACGGCAGCGTGCTTTGGAGCTAACCATACCGCTGCGCAATGCCGACGAGAACGGCATTCAGCAACGAGGTGAAAATGGTGAAGAACTTGGGATGGCCGGCGAGGATGGAGATATGTCATCGACCGTGTCGGATGTGGGAAGTCGCGAGCACACGCGCGGCTTCAAAAAGAAAATGAAGAAACTGAAGCAACGTATGACACAAAGGTGGGAGGTCTTGAAATCATTGCATTGTGATTCTCATTATTTCAGTCACTTTTTCCTTTCACTTACAGCGCGGAGGAATACATGAAAGAATTACAACCCGTACCGCTGCACATGAAACGTGAAAGCCAAGTGCCGAAATATTTGAATCTAGTGACTAAAGGTGGTGGCGCTCAAGGATTGGAACGCCCATTGGGGCAGCTGTTGCGTCTCATGGGCAAGGCACAAGTATTTGATTTTCAATGTTTTCTTCTGATGGATGGTCTGGCTACCATAACGCAATGTGTCATCAGCAAAGGCATGCAAGAAGATTCGGAGGTCTCGAAGAGGTATGTCGTTGACTCTTAACCTCTTTGTAGAAATTCCTTCCATTAATTATGTACTTATACTTTTTCTATTCTCGTATTATTTTATAGAGCTGTGGTACTTGCTGTGCAATTATATCGGAATGCATGTACATTATGTCCACAAATTTCTCGCCATGCTCTTTTGGGTAATACAGTGGCGGCGCTTTTTGATGCATTATTCCAAAGTTTACAGGTAAGGTTACAACACTTTCTCTCTTTATGATTTTCTTTTTATTTGGTTGCAATGATCTTCTTGATACTATGTTGTACTATAGCACCCTACTTGAAACGTTCCATAAAGCTAGTAATTTCATTAGGTTTCGAAATAGGTTCTTGTTCCTTTGGTTGAGCTGATGTGGAGCACAATTTAGCGCTTCTTATGAAAAATTAGACTAAATGGTTTTTTTTGTGTCAATTTAGAGGCAATATTTGTGTTTCTTGGTTAGGGTTCCCAACTCCAAAAATTGGTTTACGGGACTACACTGGGACATAGCTCGAAATGCAGGACATTTGTGAAAGTCATATTCAAATGGTTTACTTTACACCAACCTTTCTCCCCCTCTACTTTGGCTCCCCACAAATGCTTTCTGCGCGACTTGTAAAAATAACTCGAATTCCGGGAGAGTTGGCAACCCTAGTTTTGCCTTCACAAGACACCAGGGCTTCTGGACACAAGCTTAGATAATGGAAATATTCTAATAATTTTTTTATTTACAATTTCTGCAACTATGAAATCAATAACAATAATTAACCTATAGAATTCTTGATAGTATTTAGTCATCAAAAGTTTTCCATATCAGTAATTCAAGCATGCAACTATTTAAACAGAGTTTTTGTTTTCAAATTGTTCGAAAAATATTTAAATATTGCTGTTTACACCAAGTTTATTACATAAATAGTAAAATAAAAAATCGTTTACAAATCCTACAAACTTTGCGACAATCTTCACAGTCACATTAAGCTATCGATTGGCGTCTCACTTAAGTAAGAGAGAGAGTGTGTGTGTGTGTGTGTGATTTTTCGACCTCTTGACTTTTTTTTTCTTCTATTCTTGCTTTAAGTATTTAATTTAATAATAATTGCTGTCCGCCTGTGTGTGTTGCCCACATATTAATGCACAATAAAAGTGTCACAGTTGGCGCCAATTCACTCAGCCATCGTTAGCTCCATCTCCGGTCACTGAATATTTGTGAACAGCCTCTCCAAAAAAGACAAAACGAAACTGCTGTGCAACCATAAAGCGTATAAAGTACAATAGTAAAGAGGCAAGCAAGTCGGAGCGCGTATAAAAGAAACCAAGCCAATAAGTACAATCAAAAAAGAAGCACCGCGCCGAGACACTTTTGCGGTTTTCTGCTCTTATTTTTTTGATTTTGTGTGAAAACAAAAAAAAAAAAAAACAAAAATTCTGGGTTTCATTGTGTTTTAGGTTTTGTGAGAGGATAAGAAAAGCAGAAGAAGTAGAAGAAAAAGTATAAAGTTTAAACTCGTATGTAAAGTTGTTGCTATAAGGAGAGAGAGAGGGAGAGAGAGAGAGAGTGAGCAAGGGGTGTAGAGAAACGTAGAGAGTTTCGGCTTAAATTTTAGTGGTTTTGTTGTTCTTGTTGCTGTTGTGTGGATGTCAACCTTTTTACTCGGGAGCATCGAAAGTGAAGTTCGTTGGGTTCAGAATTTATTGTGGCTCCAATATTCTTTTTTCGATTTCGTACGTATGAGTTGTTGTTGTTGTTCTTCTTTTGCATCACCCTCTCTATTTGATCATGATTGATTTTTACGTTTTGCCTTCTTTTTTCTGAAAGTGTTCTTTAAAGGTTATGTTGAATGAATTTTTTAATATTTTGGAAATTGTTGTAGCCGTGTTTACTTTTAGCTAAACAAAAGAAATTTTGAGCGTTTTATTTATCAACCAAGCAGCCCAATAGCAGAGAAAACTTAAATCAGGAAACTATGAATCTCGAAACTATGAAGTACTCTTACTGTGAGCATTGTGCCTTTTTGTGAAAAATTTTATCAGCGGACTACGTCCGGAGAAGGCTGACGCAAAAGAGAAACCATTTTGGAGCGCCAATCTATTGGTGGTGAAGAAATATACGGATCATCTTAAAGTGAGATGCTTGCATTAACACGAGTTGTACGTCTGAAGGAGGAAGAAGAGGGATGAGAACATCCTGAATATTCAGTGGGTTACTTCGACAAATACCATAAATATAATTAACAGACCTCTACTCTCAATTGTCACCCTGCGATACAAGTTAATGCCTCATTCTACCGTCTCTTTTTCGTCGGCACAGTAAATACGTTTTACCACCTTTATGTTCTAGTTTTTGGGAGCTTTTATTTACACGTTTAGTTTTTATTTACATACATACTCGTACATTTATTCATTTGTTGGAATGTTATGGGTGACGCTGGCGCTATTTCTGTTGTTAGTTTTGTTTATTTTATGGTTGCCTGTGTAACGCATTCATCGCTCATCACATCGTTCGCCTTTGTTCTTTGGTGGCATTTTTATTTGAATTTTATTTACTCATATCTTCGACACACTGACATCACCCAATTCGATGGATGGCAGTGATGGCTCCGATGGCGTTAACGATGAACCAATAAATTAATCCATTTTTTGGTTGTATCCACATGTGGGATATAGCTGCTAGCTGCTTGAAAAGCTGTGCATATGTTTTAGGATTGGATTTTTTCGTTCACAGGTTTTATGCCGTTTTTTCTTTCTTTCTTTCGTATGATTGCTATTGGTGCTGTTGTTATTGTTGTTATTTATCAGCTATGTCCTTATCCCCAGCTGCTGTGGGAAGCCCAATGAATGACATATGATGCATCATCACCGTCCATTATCGTAAAATTCGCTTAACTGATTTGTTGATTTTATTACTATTATTTTTGTTGTTGTTGTTGTTGTTGTTGTTGGTGCTATACCATTTACCCTTGCGCGGCTGCAGTGTCCGTTGGTTCATTGGTATTTTCATGCTTATTATAAATTTACTTTATCGCTTACTGTTGCTTTGGCAATAACAAAAACAAAGAGAGAAAAAGTACAGAAAAATGTTTTGTTGCTTTTCGCTTTAAAACAGAAATACATGTTACCTTGATTTACAGCCATGCTAAAATGTATAATATGTTCATATACATATGTATGGTATGGTATGTATATACCTGTGTATGTATATGTGTGTGTGTGTTTGTATGTAAATTTTAAAAGCCACGAGCCATACATAAATTTAACTTAAAATGTTTATTACTGAAACTGTTTGTAAATTGCGTCTTCCTATTTGTTGTTGTTAATGTTGATCTTCTTCTTCTTCCACCTCGTCCTCCTCCTACACCTCCTCCTCCTCCTCCTCCTCAGTAGATTGTGTAACTGCCAATTTTATTTCGATTTGACATTTGATGGATCTATATGAATTTCTGCTACTGTTTATAAAATCATTTGTCACGTGCTAATTGTTAAAAAAAAATAAGTTTTTATCAATATTTGATTAATTGCTTTTACATTAACTCTCTTGAAATTAACAAGAAATTCATATTTTTTATATTATTATGTAATAACAAACACTAGCGGATCCAAAACTATTTTTTTTTTGGTAGGGGAGGGGGGGAGATAAAACTTTCCATTAAATATTCCATATCGCTTCTGATTGAGCAAACTTTTTTGATGGAGCGAGAAGTCTAAACTTTTCCGCTAATGATGTGACAACTACATATAAACAATGACGCACCCTGTTTGCTTGGAAGAGAGAGAGGACTGGCATTAATAAATTGAGAACAAATATTTTACTACAAAAGCAATTTTTCTTTAGATTCTGTTGAAATGGAGTTTGTGGTTTCAACTTGTTTCTTAAAGGTAGACAAATTCTTATCCGCACAGTTTCACTAGTTATGTATTTATTCCTATAAAACTTGTCTAAGGTCTCAGTACTCGGTACTTATTCTTTGATTTGTCTAAAGTCTAAAAATCTTAGTCGTTTTTTCTTCACCTTATGTTATGTCCCATCGACAAAGTAGACGAGAAATCTTTCACTAGTTTTGAGAAGAAAAACTCACGGCGAAAGTCGAAAGTGATATTTCACTGAAACAAGTATCCAATAAGATTGAAATTCTAGTGATCAGTCTAAAGACAGATCGCATCTGAACCACAGTCCATTGTTGAACCAAATCATAGACCCCGATTCATATCCGACACAAAACAAAAAGTTTTTCCATAAAGAATGCTTATGTTACTAGTTAATATAGGGCTGAGCTACTAGTTAATTTTGGGACGCCAATCCATTGGTGATTAATAGGGGCTGAGCTCCGCATAACTTCTTTGATTCAGAGAGTGGCAAATCTTTGTAGCTTGGAGGACTTCAAACCACCGCACAAAGGCAGTTCAGGCTACATTTGATTTAATTGCATAACATGACATAATCTAATGAATCATCTAGATAGTAAAGACCCCAGAGTTTTCTACAGGCCCTTAATTGGTTTTCGAGAGAATATTTGTTGCTTATAAGTTAGTACTTAAACTTAAGTATGTTAAGAGCAATACCGAAGTACTTGATTTCTGCAAAGTATTTTGATTGTCGTGAAGATTAAGAACTCTATGGTCCAATTTGTATCTTCCAATCAATAAGGACTTTATTAGAGCTGATGCATAGGTCTTCTGTGACGCAACAATCTAGAACTATTTGATCTCTGCACTTTTCAATGACAATGATTTCTAAATCTCAGATCCTTTAACTTTGTCAAAATATCATCGGGTTATAGCTACATATGTATAGAGAGACCTACACCCTAGAGTGATCGACCGACTAGAGAAGTATTTACCACTTACTTTTTTCAAATTTACACTCTTAACACTGGGGTGTGGTGTAGCAGCCCAAACTGATATTTCCAAAAAACGATATTAAGAAATGCCTTAAAGCTCTTAAGGGATTTGCAATAAGGTCTCGCATATGATTATTTTTTTGTCCCATCTTTATCACTTGCAATTAGTATCCGACTGTATCCGACCGAAATCGAATTTCGGATATTTTTCTAATACACGGCAAAAACCGAAACCGAGTCTTTCTAACTGGTTTAATTACATATGTATGGTAGCCGATACGGCTTTTAGGTCGAAACCGAAAGCTCCAACCAGTTGACTATCGGAACGAAAGCGCTCTGTATTATAAATTATTTGTATTACAATTTTTATGTAGCATTTTCACCCCAGATTTCGCTCTCAGTACCCGCCACTGTTTCAAGGGCCGCAAATTTTTACGAAAACTTCTTCTGCTCTTCTTGACTTAAACGTAATCGAAAAATTTCCCAAAGTTCAAAAATATCTAATTAACATAAACAATCTAATTCACATACGAGTACACTTACACAAACACAAAAGACGCAACAATAAATGACATAGAAATAATTAATATGAAGCCGATGACGACAATAACAAAAACAGCGCAAAAGCAATGATTACGAAATTCATCCTTTATGTTCTTTACCCCATCACCCCTGAAGTATGCAACAGTTTGATGGCGTTGGTTTGGATTGGCGTCGTTCGATTGCTTTTGCTGCTCAAACACAAACGATGATGTAAACGAAGCTACGGATGACGATGAATGAGCATGACGGAATGATAAGCAAAATTTCCCAAAATTCCAATAAATGCAAATAAAAGGAATGTAAGCAAACTAACGTGTAAATATAAAACGGAAACGAAATATGTGGAAGCGGTGATAATGACGCTGATGATGATGTTGGGAATGATGATGATAAATATTAAAACACACTGCAGATTATCATGTATACACCGCATACATTTCAACTGCTGCCTACTTCCTCTCCGTCTGGCTCTGCCTCTGCCTCTGCATCTGCCTCTACCACCAACCTCCACACAAACACCAATACACAGAGATTGTTTTGCGCCTTATACAATGCTGTATGTGAATTCTAGTAACAAAGAAAAAAATCAACAGTAACAACGATGATCCTTGCGTGATTTATGCCACTTGTGACAACACCAAAAATTTCAGAATGACGTGACTACAATTGTTCGTATGAATGTCTGTTTGCGTGTGTGGTTGTGCGTATGTGTGTGCTGCGCTAGAGTTAGTTGTACATGGCTGTTTCTCTAACTAACTGCTCTGCAACCACTTCTTTAACGTCAAAATGATGAAGATGATAATCCCTTTTCTGTTTCTATTTTATTTTTCTTCTTTTTATTACAATTTTCCTTTCGTTTTCTTCTCGTTTTTTATTTGTAGCTTCCCGAAGAAAAATCACCGCAACATCCTGTCGAGTTATCCACCGAGTTAATGCTGGCATGCACGGTGGCATTGTCGCCACCCTATTCAAAGAAGCACACCCACCCCAAAGTGCTGGAACGCCTACCGGATTTGATAAGGTAAGTGTGTAGCGTAGTGTAATGAGTATGTGTGTGTGTGTGTGTGTTTGGCATGTGTGAACAGAGAGCAGAGAGAAATATTTATTCACACAGAGAAAGAGTGTACCAATAACTTACGCTCTCACTTTTTATGAAACATGGGGAAAAATTCGAAATTATTTGAGGTAATTTGAATGCCAGAAAGAGATAACATGTTTATAATATATTTACTTATTTATTGCTATGTACGAGGATGTGTGTGTTCGAAAAAAAAACTATCATGTTTGTGTGTGTGACAAATCTGTAAATTTCCCCTGCTTGTTTTCGAAAAAGGCGTGTCATACTTTTTTGTTGTTTTATTATAGATACATTAGCAAGAGGGAGATAACCATTTAACGTCGACATCGAATGTGGGCATTGCATGTGAGTGCGAAAGAGAGTGAATAAATGTAAAGAAATAGTGTAAGTGCGCACTGAACATGCTCCATTGAAAAATTCATAGCAAAAAAGCTACGGGTCGCATTGAAGTATGCGGTGTGTGCGGTGTGTGCGGCGTGTGTATTTTGCGATGCCGCAACCGATAATACTTTTGTTGCTTATATGAGGCTATCCTTACGGTTACGGCGCATATATCCTTATGGTGTATCCTTGCTTTGTGCCGCTGTTTCTGCTGCTGCTACTGTTATCGCTGTTATTATTCGTTGTCGCTGCTCGCGCACTTGTTTGCATTTATTTTCGATTTTTTACAGCTTTAATTTTCACTTTAATACGACACTTTTTTGTTTGTTGTTCGCTACTTTATTCTATTTTAACTTTAACTTCCACACCCTGATTTGCTCCCTTTGTCGCTCGCTCTTCTTGCTATCTATCTATCTATCGTTGCTGAATTTTATCTTGTTTTTCTTTAATTTTCGCTCATTTTTATGCGTTTCCTCGTTTTGTGATGAATTTTTTTTTGTTGTCCCTCTTGTTTTTCATTCATTTATATTCGTTTTGTTTTTACTGTGTTTTTTTTTTGTTTTTCTTCTTTTGCATATTCTACCTACAATAATATTTGTTTACATAAAAACTACTACAACATTTGCATTGGTTTTATTGTTGCTGCTCTTGTCGTTGTTGCAGGCAACGCTTCGCTACGTTTCGTTAAATTTGGAATTTATATTTTTGGTATGTCAACGATTCTTATTTCACTACATGGAATTCGTTCATCGTTCCACCGAACTTATCCCTCAGATGCACTTTACTTCCTTCCTTCCTGCCACATCTTGCTGCCGCCATTTTATTTTCTTTTGGAAGAAAAAGGGAAATTGAATTTTATATACTTTTCTTTCTTTTCTTCACAATTGCAAACTTTTTTATTTGAGTGTATTGTAACTTTGCATATTCAATGAGAAGACGCGCAAAAAAAACGATAGAAATCGATGTTATTTTTATTTATTTATGCAGTAAGTTTTTATTTTTTAGTTTTTTTGTTTTTTTTTTTTGCTAATTTGCTTTAAAAATTTGTTCTGTCTAATTTAATTAGTATATTTTTTTTTCAGTTTTTGTTGTAATTCCTGAGTATGCAAATATTTGTCGAAGGTCCTTTGTGGTTTTTTTTATCAGTTTTTCACTGCTTTGTTATTGTTGTTTTGTTATTCTTGTCATTGTTGCAATTTAGTTTGTTGTTTTGAATTTTATCTTATTTTTGTTTTTATTTAAAATTTCTATTTATTTCCTTGTTGTTGTTATTGTTCGATAATGTGTACACAGTCATTCACAGATGGCGGCATTTGGCGATTGGTTTGATTTTGGGGCTATTTGTGTTTATAACAACAAAATTGCTGGATAAATTTTTACGGAATTTTATTTACATGTTTCTAACATATTTGCAAAGTCGCGATGTGAATTTACCCAACGCATGTACACACGCATAGGGTAAGCCATCAGATGATGGAACTTTTCTTTGGTGAAACTTAAAGTTTTGCTTAAAAGAAATGGTATTCATCGTTTAAGGTATCAATACGAAAAGGCGATATTAAAATATCTTAAGAAATTTCGTCAAGGGGAAATTTAGATTGTTTAATTCAGAAGTGAATTATATAGATATCAAAAACCAAAACACAAGCAATTTGTATTTTTAATTAATCTTAATTTAACAAATTTATTGGAAGGATTATTCAAGAGCCCGACCGACCGGTGTGAAAGTGTTCTAGAGAAGACATAAAGAGAAAGCAATAGCAAGAAAAGAAATAGAACGAAAAGAAACAAGGATAGAGAAAATGAATAGGAAAGAAAAGGTGCATTAGAGTGGCTGGAACGTAGATGTTTTTTTTTTTATTTTAATATGTATTTTAGAGACAAAACAAAACTTAAAAGTACTTGGATAACAAAATTAATTTAGGACGTACTTGAATCCTGAAAGTACTTGCTAAATGCAACTTTATTTTAAAATCAAAATACTTGCAAATACTTTTATTTAGGATATTCCTGCAAATGCTTAACATTCTCTTTGTAGGAACGCATTTTTCGAAAACGTGTAAATCGTATAATGAACAGCAGCTGTTAAACAAATTAAATAAAATTATGTGAAATACATACAAATTTTGAATTAAAAAAAAAATAAATTTAAATGATTTTAGTTTTGGTGGTTTTTGTTTTTCTTTCCTTGAGTGGCAACACTGCCACTCAAGCCAATACTTTTCCCAAATCATCCTTTCTCTATCATTCCCCCTCTCAATTTATGTATTTCCCTTTATTTCCCTCATCAACACAATGCTTTGCATGATTAGGGAGCATCACTTGCATATTACTGATAATTAAAAAAAAAAAAAAAAAAGAGAGAGGTACTATGATTAATGTGAGATATTTGAGTATAAAACTTCTAGTGTCGTATGTGGTAAACTCGTTTCGACCACTGTAAATACATACATAAATATATGTATGTATCTCTACAAATACCGTTTAGTGAGTTGAGAAATTTCAGATTCAAATGACACTTAAAGAGATGATTGTATCATGGCATCAGAGAAGATTTATCTCCCACAGCTGAATTCTAAAGGTCTTGCCAACTCTAAGTTTAAGCATTACCCATAAAATTTAATATTTAACTTTTTCGCGATATTCCAAAAATAAGCTGTAATACTTATGGAAATTAATGTTCGCTTTCTTCGCCTCTTCAATGGTCTGAGTACAACGGCCATGGGCATGCGAATCGACCTGCCAAGTAAACTTCAATTGCAGGTTTCTTTTTTAAAAGATTTACAGAAAAGGAAACTTCCTAGGACTTTTAATTTACATAGTATATAAAGGAAATAATTCAAGTAAACGCTAAATATAAACATAAGAAAAAATGTCAATCATTCTTGTGTCGTTGTCATACCAAAGTGACATATTACTCCGCTTAAACTTTTCCTTTTTCTACATGTCGCTTATGACAGAGGTTGAAAGCTAAGTTTTTCTGGAGTGAAATAAGGAATTGTTTGTTTGTTCACTTAAATGACAATAACAAAAAAAAAAAAAAAATAAATAAATAAATAAATAAAAGATTTTATAGATACAAAAAGACTGCAACAATAATTTTATGTTATTAAAGTTTAATATAAAAATTTCAAGTGCCCAAAGTGTTCGCTAACTGCTGGCACTGTTGCTGTACTCTATTGAAAATGAAATTCTGTTGCAATTCTCCAAAAGTTTAATTGGCTCTATTTCCGTTCAGCTCAGTTCTCACCTCTTCTCTTCTCAACTCAGTTCATTTCACTTGAACTCTCAATGTTGTGTTTTTATTGTACGTATGGAATACTGCCCCTGCTACTCCTACCCCTGCTCCTACTCTTACTCCTACTACTCGTTGCCATTGTTTCTGTTATAGAAGTTTAAATGATTTTGCTGAATCTAGTTGTTTGCTATTGAACTTTGTACTTTGGGAATTTTCCTCGAGTTAAATATTCTTTTCTTTCATTTTAGTTTGCGTTTTATTTCATGTTTGCTCTCAACTTTTCTGCGCTACACTTCCTCTTTGTAGTTCCTCTCCGCATCTCTATATATTTTCCCCTGGCTGTTGATGGAAATGAAAAAAAGAAAAGAAGAGAAATAGTAACAACAACAAATTCGCCGCTACGTGCGCATTTGTTATAATTCAATTTGAGCAGTTTCTCTCTGTGTTATTGCAGAGCCAGTAGCCAGCGAAGTAACCAGCGGGTCCTACATCAAATTCAATATATCCTTACTCCATTCCCTTGTTCACTTGGCTGGCGGCTGGCGGGCTTGCTGGCTGCCTATCTCTTCCTCCGTTTTTCAGTTTGGCTGTCTGTCTGTCTGTCTGTTTGTCTGTGTGTCTGTAGTTTGTTCATTCGTTGGTTCGGTCGCTTGACTTGAAGTTTTGTACTTTTAGATACATAATTAAATTTTTGTTTACTTTTAATTGGTCAAAGTTCCATTTTATATTGCTTCCAGATGAATGCAGCGTTGCATGAACACTCACTACACAATCGCCACACACACACTTGCTACATACTTTTGCTTCTGTTCTCTTCTGTTCTATGTTATTTTTCAACTACTGAGATTTTTATTTTGATAACTAGATTAAATTTGAGACTGTGCCGTCCATGCCCCTCATGGTTCGCCCTCCCTTGCTTGCCGCCCTCTTCTCCTATTTACAGTAAATACTCGTATGAGTGGCTGCTGCTGCTGCTTCTGCTGCGGTAAGAGTTGAAAATGTTAGCAATTTTTGTATCGAATAAGTTTTAAGTGGACTTTGCTCCACCTCCCTCCCCCCCGCCCCTTTTCAAACAACACAACAGTTTTTTTCATCGTAAATATTTTTTTATTTTTTATTATAGGTACAGAAAAACGATAAAGAAAATTTGATTTTCTTGTGAATTAGAATCTCTGACATCTTTTACATTTCATGATTGTAAAATTTAAAAATTTAAAAATGTTTTGAGAGCTGGCTGATTTTCTTTAATTAGCAGCTTTTTCTTGGGCGTTTTTGTAAAATGTAAGGAAGGTGGGGAGGAGCATTGCTCCATGCTCCTTTTGAAGTTTATAATTAGGTTCAGTTCTTCGAAATCTGATCTCTCTGGCCTAAATATGAACATGCCAGGCTTTGTTCTTCTTTCGTTTGTTTGTTGCAGTTTTAGTCAAAATTTTTATTTAAGAATATGAATTTCAACCGATAGTGCTTCCAAAGGGAGTGAGGCCAGCTTGTACCTTAGCCATATTTAAATGATAATAAGTTTGTGTTACGAAGGAACCTAAGGGGAGGGAACAAGTCGTGATTTTGCATACTTTACGAAACTAGAAGCGGACGTCTCATATTTATTGTGAGCGGTCGGAGTTCGAACCAGAGCTGTAAAGTATGTTCTGGAAATATTCTAGGTACATGATACCTGAAATTTTACAATTCAATTGGGATAATGCTCCCTCAACTTCGGCGTCGGAATCTCAGACCCCAGTATTTCTCAATTTCTCTACTTTCTGTTCCACCGGTGCCAAATTCTTGGGAAAACTTTAGTAAAGGGTGATTTTTTCGCTACTTGGTTTTTGACGTTTATATTTCTGACAGTTTACGCGTTATTCTTGTCAAAGTAAAAAATGCTCAGTTTGGTTTGCAATTTCATCATGAATAGACTAACCATACGCCTTAACAACGTTTGCAGATTATTGAAATTTATTATCAAAATTCGTGTTCTGTGAAAAATGTGTTTTATAGCAAAATTGTCTTCAGCGACGAGGTTCATTTTTGGCTCAATGGATACGTGAATAAGCAGAAATGCCGTATTTGGAGTGAAGACCAGCCAGAGGCAATTCGGCAGCTACCGTATTTTTCAGTATTCCGAAAAATGGACTATTTGCTGCGGCTTATGGGCAGGCGGCATCACTGGGCCGTACTTCTTCAAAGACGATGAAGGATGAAGGCCGCAACGTTACGGTCAATGGAGAAAGATACCGTGCGATGATAACAGGCTTTTTTTGGGCCGAAAATACAAGAATTGAACTCGGCCGACATGTGGTTCCAACAGGACGGTGCCACATGCCACACTGCATGCGAAACCATGCATCAATTTAGAGGCGAATTTCGTGAGCAGTTAATCTCACGTTTTGGTCCAGTCAATTGGCAATTGGCCACCCAGATCGTGTGATTTGACCCTGTTAGACAAAAGTGAGCCTCATGAGCAGTTAATCTCACGTTTTGGTGCAGTCAATTGGCAAGATCGTGTGATTTGACCCTGTTAGACAACTTTTTGTGGGGCTATGTTAAGTCTCTTGTCTATAGGGGCAAGCCAAACACGATTGCTGGTTGCTGCTTTGGAAGGAAACATTGAACGCGTCATTGGTGAAATTCCGGCCGAAATGTGTGAAAAAGTGTGCCAAAATTGGACCTTCAGAATGGACCATTTGAAGCATAGCCGCGGGCAACAATTAAGTGAAATTATCTTTAAAAAGTAAATGGCAGAAATTGATTTATCGATCTAAACAAAAATTTCATTCATTTATTTTTATTTTTGTAATTTATGGGAATTTTCAAAAACCAAGCTCTTAAAAAATCACCATTTATTTTTTGTTTTTTCAAGTAATTCTATTTCATAGAAAGGGCGTAATACATACTCGCCTTAATTTGCAAAAGCCCTAACAGCAAACAGCCCTAACGAAATCGACTTTTTGATGGATTAGGATTAAGCTCATCCATCTGCATCTTCAGCCTAACATTTTGAAGCCATACACCAAAAACTTAACATTTTTTTTAATATTAAATTACTGCTATAATTGGTGGTCGCTGTGGCGTCGTGGTAATGCGTTGAACTGCTGCGCAGAATGTCCGGGGTTCGAATGTCGGCACAGGCAAAATCAAAAAGTAGAAAAAATAAGTTTTCTACACGGCACCACCTCTTGGCAGGCAATGGCAAACCTACAAGAGTAAAAATTGCTATGAAAAGCTTTTCACTTCGCCGTTCGGATTCGGCATTAAACTGTAGGTCCCTTCCATTCATGTACAAATATAATGCGCACAACATGAGTGGATGTGAAAAGCTCGGCCTAGGCCCTCCATGGGCTGTTGTTCCATTAAAAGTAAAAGTAACTATAATTGGAAAACAGTAGTGCAATAGTGTTTTCAAAACGTTTTTTGCATCTCCTGAAAATTGCAAATTAAAGTTCATATACTTATTTTTTTTTTCACTTTTGTTCAAACTTTTATTTCAGTTTTTGTTTTTGATGTTGCAGAAAAACTCAAAAACAAAAAAAAAGAACAATTTGGTTGTTTTTTTTGTGAACAACACAACACTTGAAAAAGTTTTTGTTTTGGAGAGAAAGAAAAAATAGAAACAAACAAAAAAAAAAACTTTTCACGGAAATTAGTTTTTGATACATTTTTTCCCCACTCATTGAAGATTTTTTGTTTGGAATAAACTTATTTGCTTTTGAGTTAAATTTTTATATATTCACCTATACATATGTACGAGTATGTGTATGTGTGTGTTCCCCGTAGATAGTAGAGAGAACATAAAAAGTTTTTTTTGTTTTTTTGTTTTTTAAAAAGTTTTCATTTTACTGTTGCATTTATTTTATTAAAAAATTCATGAAATTTTGAAATTCCTTTGTGCTTATTTTTAAGTTATAAATTTTTATCTAATTTCCTATAATTTTGCATAATTTCTATAAAACAATTAATCATTGGTGCATTGAATCATCTTCATCATTATCAGCAGCTCAATCATTCATTCCTCATCATTGGCATCACAATTCGAAATACTCTGCTCCGCTCCGTTTCGTTATGAAAATGATTTGAAAAATATTTCAATCATTGTTTTATCATTAATTTTGTATACTCGTGTGCAATAACGACGCTATGACACGCAACGAGCTGCGAGTGTTCCCGCTGTGTGTGTGTGTGTGTGTGTGTGGGTTCACCCTGAACGGTGCGTAAAAAAGAACGACAGCTATAAAAAACAAGGTTTCGTTTCATAAATGGAGTAATAAAAAAGGTGAGACTGTGAAGTAGTAGCTTGAGTGGCGCTTCTGTGCTCTGCTCCTTCACCTTCATATTTGACTAGTAGAATTCCAGATGATGTCCTGCTGTGATACTTCAACAGCACCACCACAGCACCAGTCGACGGTGTTGCATGCACATTAATGGTGCTGCTCATCATCAGCCGCCTGCGTTCTCTTCGTGCCGCGTTCTGCCTTGTTGTATACAATAATTTAATTACCCTTTAAGTAACCGTATCGAATGACATTGGGCGAGTGTGGCGTTATTGGTCGCTTCCCCTCTGAAGTCAGCACCGCCGAAATGTTTAGTTTGCATTTGAATCCTTCATCATTTGCCTGCTCGTTGTTCATGTTGAGCAAATGTGGTCGTCATTGAAATTTATGTGCATCTCGTTTAATATTAAAAATGTGCCTACAATTCCATGCTCGTCGTCCTCGTCGTCCTCGTTGTTATTTGTTTCTGTCGCTTTTTTAATTGTCCGTTCTTACTTGATAATTAGTTATGTATGTTTTCATTGTTATTTCTCTCGCTAATGATGAAACGCTCTCTAGTTCAGTTGCGAAACTAGCAAAAGTGTAGGGTGGAATAATGTAATGTGATATTTTTTGTTTTGCAAAATATTTTACAACTACATATTTCTTTGTTTTGCAAATGTTTCAAATCATTCATGTACAAATATAACACGCACAACATGAGTGGATGCGAAAAGCTCGGCCTAGGCCCTCCATGGGCTGTTGTGCCATTAAAAGTAAAGTAAGTAAATGTTTCAAATTACATCTAACTTTATTCTTAAAAAAAAGGAAGCACAGTTTTGAACACAATAGTTTCATAGAACAGGCACATAAATTTGTAGACGTTCGGGGTTTTTCGCTCTTAGAGTTTAGAAAAACAAATTCTTGAAATCGATAAATAAAAGATGATGGAGAAAGGAAAGCTGGCCATTCTTCTCCTCACAAGTGCAGAGACTCATTTTCTCTTCAAAAACTTCTACAGAAGCTCTCAAGTTGAGCTAAAACGTTTTTCTATTCGTTTTGAATTTTGTGCCCAAAATTCTCTAGAGTAACTTCTCTGCCATTATGATGAGCAGAGAATTAAAAGGATTTTTCAAAGAACAAGGACACCGCTTAAGCGGACCAATATCCGAATATCGCCAGGATTAACTATAATTATTTTGTACCAAGGTCAGCAAAAAATATACATAGTAATTTTTTCGATTTCTCCTACTCAAAAAGGTACTCAGGCTAGGAGTAATCGATTCTGTAGTACGTTTGCAATTGAAAATAGAATTTCGTCGATTACAGCGCCATTTATCATGAATCCAAAAAGTATTTCAGTCAAATCGTAAGTATTTTTAACCGTTAAATTCGAATCTGAAGTAAAAAGTAGGGGTTTTCATTTAAGAGTTCAAGGTCCCCCGTCCTCTCCCGCCCCACCTACAAGGAGGTGGCTTAGATTAGTTTGAAACTGGGGCTGGGCACAAGGCACCAAATCACTGCGGCCGAAAAAGGCTTATTGTGAAGAGCCCATTGAATATCCTAAGATCCACTTCCGAGGCTTGTAGCATTTAAAAATACTGAGATATCCCTAGAAGTTATAATACCCACTTGAAACGAATGCTAAGACTTTCAAGCCTGCCACAGTGACACAGAATGTGCTCTGCTGTTTCCTCGTCTTCGTCACAAAATCTTCAGAATTCGTCCCGAGTTATTCCCGTGTTAGCAAGATGTTTCCTAACTGGGCAGTGTCCAGTAAGAAATCGTGTGACCGCTCGGATTCCGGATTCTGTTTGTGTTTAACATCAAGCGTTGTTTTGTTCTTAACTTTGATACAATTGGCATGAATGATTTTGCTTGTCTGTTGCCTGAGGTGTCGTCCCAGGCAGAATGGACCCATCTGTTCAGCCATGTGTTAAGACTGAGCTTTACAAAACTCCATAGCGGGTCGCCGAATGGGGTTGGTCCAAACATGGGGTCGGTTGCCCTCATTGCCCTCAATACCACTATGTCCAGGCACCCAAATTAAGTAGATGGATTATATTTTGTGATGCTAACTTGATCAGTAGTTGAAGGCACTCCCATATAAGTTTTGAACTAATTTTGAAGTAGTTTAAGGCCAGTAGTGCAGACTTACTGTCCGAGAGAATATAGATGTTTCGTTTACACGACGGCTTTTCTTCATATTCTCTAAGACATAATTCAATTGCGTGTACTTCCGTGTGAAAAACTGAGATTTCTTGCCTTATACTAGCAATAATATTCTTTCTCGCCCTAACTCCATAAGCTGCCGTACCAATTCCTTCATTTGTTTTTGATAGCCTCCAAAAAAGCGAGGACATTCCTTTCCCCAAGTATCTCTACTACAAGCATCTGTAACTTGAAAGTTGTGTTGGAAGTAGGAGTTGACCCTCGCAGACTGATCATACATGGACATTTATATCATAGATTGCTTATTTTACAAGTTATTTGAAAATTTCAGGTTGAAAAACTCACCCCGTACAAAAAATTAGAGGAAAACTAAAGACACATTTGTTAAATGGTGTATTTTTAAAAGATTTTTGAATTTTGTGTTTAATTTTACTAAAACCAAGTTTAGAAATTTTTGTTGGTCGGTAATCTACATATAGTAAAATTTTATGAACAACATGTTTCTAAGACTTGTTAACCTTGTATCAACCCAGGTAATGGGTTCAAAATGAGATTTCTCCCGAAAAGCGCGAAAAAGTCCCGTAATTGTAGCTTCCTCCCTGGGAGCCTCAGGCGAATGATCTGCAGAAATTTCTACTATAAATTGCTAAACACGCAAAACAAGCTCAGATACAAAATTAACAAGTTGTTAAGAGGTGGAAATTTGAAACTTTTTTTAAATTCGAGTTTTTATTTTTACTGAAACCAAGTTTACCGATTTTTGATGTTCAGAGGCCCATATTCAAATTTTGTGAGCAACATATTTCTAGAACTTATTAGCCTTCTATCAACCCACATAATGAGCCAAAAAAGTGATTTCATATGAGAAGGAGCTAATGGGTTAATACATTCGCGGCAAATGTTCTACGGGAAATTCTACTTTATATATTGCCGAACACGCATCAACCTCAGATGCAAAACTAATATGTTGTCTACTGTTTTATTATTATAATTATTATAATAATAATTTGTTATAAGTAATTGGACAAACTTTTAAGCCCGTGTAAAACAAAAATTCAATGCAAACTTTTAAAACTCCCAGAGACGTCTTCTTTCTTTCTTTCAATGGCACAACAGCCCATGGAGGGCCTAGATCGAGCTTTTCGCATCCACTCATGTTGTGCACGGTAAATTTTTACGTGAATGAAATGGACCTACAGTTTAAAGCCGAATCCGAACGGCGATGAAAAAGCTTTTCATAGGCAATTTTTATTCTTGTAGGTTTGCCATTGCCTGCCAAGAGGTGGTGCCGTGTTGAACTTGTTTGACTTTGCCTGTGTCGAGATTTGAACTCCGGACACTTTACGAACCCCGGACACTACGCCACAGCGACCATGGACACATATAAATTGAATAAGTGATTTTTGTCAAACAGTCTTATCAAAAAAGTACCTTTTTTATTTGATTTCTCGTCAAGAACTGAATTTGTATTGAAACAGAATCTTGTTGTAGACTAATGATTCTTTTCCACGAGTATCCGATCATGAAAATCGGTAAAATTCGCAAAAATAACTATGAATTTTGAAAAATCCACTTGACCTATTCAAATATTGCAAATATTCTAAAATTATTCGTAAATTTTCCATATTTGTGAAAATTCAACCTTGTAAAAGTATCTGCTTTAATGAGAAATCATACTTCAAAATCAACTAATTTCTTCTTCATTTTATTGTGAGCAGATCTTAACAATAATAACAGGAATACATTGAACATTTTTTTTTTTTTTTTGTATGATGAATTGTGGCTAATTTAATGATTGTGAAAAGAAATTTTTGTAATTCAATACATATTTTTGTTCTTTTGTAAAGCGGCTCAAAACGTTGTAATTGTTTGTTGGCATTTTCCTTTTGTACTGTGTCGCATAGAACTCATCGCTATAATTTCAATATTTATTAAACAATATCGAATGTGGTGAATGTGCCTTATGCATCATGATTTCCCTAGTAGCCAAGCGACCCAACCCAATCGAATCAAGTCAGTGAGGCGGTCGGTCACGTCAGCGACACATATTAATGTTGCACACGTTGTGTTTACTTTGTTTCCTCTCATTGACTAGGTCTCTCTCTCTCTCTCTCTCTCTCACTCTCTTCGTTAGCTCTTCCTTTGGTTTTGTGTGAAGTGCATATTCTGCTTTGGTGCTGCGGCTCTTGTTATTCTTTTGGGTAAACAAAAGAGCATAAGAAACACATACACAACTACAAAAGAAATGAAAAGGCATTTTTTTTTTAGAATGATATCATTTAAAATGTCTTCTTTTAGTTTTGTGTGGAATTTTTTTCGTTTTTTTTTGATATTTTTGCTTTTCTATTTTCCTTTTGTTTTGCTGGCAAAACAGTGAGAGATAACAAGGACATTTCTCTTCATTTTTCATCTTGCTGCTGTTTTTTTTTGTTAGTATTACTACTGTTGTTGTTTGTATTTATAGTATGTTGCTGCTGCTGTTGTTGTTATTATTATTGTAGTTATTACTGCTGCCGTTTCTACTGCAAATTCAATATCCAATTTCAATTTTGTTGATTTTTCAAAATTTTTCCCATTTTTCCTTCGACTTTTCATGCATCTTTGTATTTAGGTTGCTGTTGCTGTTGCTGTTGCCGTTGCCTTGTTCGCATATCCTGTGCACGTCACTATGTGAAAAAGAAAATAATAATATTGACATAAAATACACAAACAGCAAAAAGTAAAAGAATGACTGCGCCACTAAATTGACGAAAGCCAAAGAGCGTAAGGTTGCTGTGGCTGAGTTGAGGGGGGGAGGGGAGAGTTCCTGCTGTCGTATCATATCGCGTCGTATTGAAAAGTGTCATCTTTAACTTTTGTTGATTTTCATTTTCGTTTGTTTGCTGGCAAACATTCGAACCGAACTGAATCGACCCGCCTCTTTCAAACATTCACACAAATACACTGGAAGTTTATACCCTGAGAAACTCACACTATTAATAATATTTCGGTGTATTCATTTTGGTTACACAAAAACTCCCAGTTGCATTTAGGATAATTCTCGAAGTAATCATCGAGCGCTCCAGTAGATTTGAATTCGATACTTCAATTTAGCTTTGCTTGTAAGAGCAGTCGAATTGACCTCTCAAAAAGTATAAAAATTGAGGACAGCATTGCTCTTCGATTACGAACAATAATGTCAATCTCACTCTTTCTTGCTGACTCTCTTAAATTTTAGAGTAATCTTATGAACAAAACGAAAATGCATTCAGAATTTGGCGAGTTGTATCGACTTGAAGAGAAGTTTACTGTTATAAGTCGAGTTGTTCTTGTAAGAATTTAGTGGCCTTCTCTCCCCATTGGAGTATAAGAAGAGCTAATTCTTTTTGGAGCTATCCGAATTTGCGCAACTGGGTTTAAATGCCCTTTCCATTCATGTATTTCTATGCCATTCACACTTCAGCATTTTGCTGTTTAACTGCAGCTTGTTGTCGATATCATGCTTCCAATGTTTCCCTGATGTATTCTCGTATGTTTTATTATATACGGCGTTGCTGTCAATGTTGCTTGTCTGCCTGCCTGCCTAACGTTGTCGTTGTCATAATTTAATTTTTTCCTTGGTTTCGCAGAGGCTTTTTCGTTTTGTGTTCAAAAGCAACACTAAATATAATTTTCTTATACGAAATTTGATTACATGATGTGCAAATGGTTAAATCTAGTCTAGCAAAATCAAAATCAAAAAGTTAAAAAAAAGAATATTATGTAGTTTTTAACTACAATAAAACTAAAGCATTTTATATATTTTTCTTGGAATTTTTTCTTTGAACTCTTTATATACGAGTACATAATTGTAAATATATGCTTTTTGACTGCTCTTCAATGATTAATTTGTTTAAAGATTAATTTGAGTATCATCGTAGGTTAATCCATGATGGATTACTCGTATTAATTAAACCAATAAAAGTGAAACTCACGGTTACACATCCTCATAAATTTCAGTAAGTAATAATTGCATCCGTGCAATTCATCAGGGGGTTTCTATAAGTCTAGCGTATTCCCTTGGAAGATGCAAGAATAGCAAATTTTGATGTTCTTTCTTCTTAGTAGAGATGACAAAGTTTTGCAGTTCTGCTACTCTTGCACCGTGCAAGGTCATATGCTAGATTTAGAGAATCCCCCTATTGTTGCACTATGTGCACCGATTTTACTCAATCGAGGAAATATGATATTAAGCGGAAAAATTGTGTTTTCTTAGCAAAATTCTAATGTTCCAAGTGCTGTTTGACTATGAAAATATACTTCACGACCAATTTTTTTTCCAACTAAGTATTTAATCTCCTTTCTATCAGCTTCAGTTGCCAAGATATTGGTAAAAAAATATGCACATTTTAAGTGAAAAGAATAGGTGTCGAAGGACGTCCGGAAACTACAAATACTCGAAAATGTTTTAAATAAAATGTTTGTAATTGTTTATTCATCATATATTTACAGAATTATAATTATTTTGGCATATGCACAAGTTAGTTTCTTTGGAGTAAAATCAGTGTGTGTAAATTCCGGGTCTTAAAACAAATCGCGAAGAAACCCGAAAATCTCTGTAACTCTATATGTAATAATTCAAAAGGAATATGACCTACTTTACTTACTTTTAATGGTACAACAGCCCATGGACTGCCTAGGCCGAGCTTTTCGCATCCACTCATGTTGTGCGTGTTATATTTATACATGAATGGAAGGAATATGACGCATGTACCAATTTAACTATGTAGTATTTTGTATTAAAGAAATTGATAGAAGCTTTTCAAAATTTAATTCACTTTCATGAGAAATTGTTATTATTATTTATTGGGGGGAGCGGGTTTTTTTTTTGTTTAAGGTATAAAGAGTACTTATGTTAAAGATAATGGGATTTTTGAAACTAAGTCGTTGGCATCACTTGTTTCATGTCAACAAGAGCAGATACATGCAAGAGAGCGTTAAATATACAAATAAATTCCTCTCCCCGAACAGTTTGTACATACTAACTGATGTTCTCTTCTCTTTTCAATGACTACGAATCTAAGTAAAGAAAACTACGAAATTTAAGTAATGCGAGTGTGCGTTCAATCAATCACTTCCGTGCTGATTAGTTTTCATAATTTGTTTAAAATTATTTCAAGTTTAAGTACTATGCATCAGCTCATGTATAAAATAATAATTTTATCAATATTTTTTTAAGTGAATCATGTACTTCAATCATTCTGCTGATAATTATCATGTACATTAGGCATACATACATTAAGATATTGGCCAACAGCAAAATGAGAACCTAAACACACACACATGGTATGCCTCAGGGCGTGCGCCTTACACTCCAGCAACAACTGACCGAAGAGAAATACAAAATTTTTTTTTGTTATAACGCGCGCCACCCTTCACAGCATCACAACACATCACGAGAAGTATTAAAGTGGAAAAGAAATAGGCAATTCCAAGTTAAAATAAAGTCACGAAAACAGATTTTTTGATTTAAGCTTGTCTAATCCTAAAACATGTCTAAAATTGTTGCCCAGCAGCAATGCAATGGTAAATCGTCATCGTTATGGGGGAACGGACAGACGAATAGAATAGGTGAACATCATAGGTTACGCATGCGCGCTAAATGCCAGTTTTGCCATAGATGCTTTCTTGCATACGTGGAGAGCGCTTAGCTGCTGGATGCTGGCTACTTCCTCTTTCGCTTATCTTGTGTTCATTATGTTAGCCACAATGTTGGTACAGGGTAATCACTGTTTTTTTTTTACGCTGAGTGCTGAAGTTGTAATTCTTTAAATTGCTGATACTCGTACTTTTGCGATACTTTGGCTTCGCATATGAAATGGAACATGGAACGTATAGCATATAAATCTTCATATGTAGCAGCTTTAAATGCCATTTTCTTGTTTGCTTATGTGCAGCTCCATCTTCTCTGCTTATCATGAATTTATGTACATAGTTGTTTTAATGAGATAATAATGTTGGAAAGCGGTGATTACTTATATGCAAATAATTAGTAAAAGGTTTCGTGGAAAGAAGATTGGTAGGCATTATAATTGAAGAACATTTGTAGGGACTAAGAAAATCCTTATGTATGTAAAGATTTACATTGTAAATACAATACATAAACAATTTTACTTTCATAAATTGTTTAAAGTCAGTGAACTTCGTTCTATGAGAACTACTGGTGTCCGTGTTTTTGCTTAATTTCTTTATAATTAAGATTTAGTTACAATAATTTGAGCTAGCTCTATAAAGAGTTATTTTTCTACTAAATATAAGTATTAAGATGATTTTACTCTAACGCAAGGGAAACCAAAACAAATGATTGGTCAACTGAGAGCATAGAGTTAGATATTCTCCATCTTTCGCTCTCGCGGAAAATAACAGAAAATTGAAAGTTTTTCGTGAGAATTGATAACTTGGGAACTTTAATATCTTTTTCAGTACCTATTTATTTAGTAGCTCCTGCGTGTGATTATGCAACTCCGACTCTGAAAACTGACTTTGCCCGTTCAAATGTTAAGCGTTACTTACGAGTATGGTATATTGGAATTACTTCCGCAACATTGAATGCATTCAAGTACTTATCGTGTTAATTTACCACCAGCAGCAGCATGAACTTTTACGCATGGTCTATAAATTCTCAAAGTGCCACGACTGACAAGGGTAGCAACTTACTATGTATGCATAGGGATATATTTTCCCAACTCCCTGTGTATGTATGTCAGGGTGGATGTTATTGTTGTTGTTGTTGTTGCTGCTGCTGCTGCTGCAAAACATGCGCATCATCTTCACGCTGTCAGTTGGCGGATTGTAGTAAAAACACAAATACTAGAATTTTGCAGAGGGTTTCTTTCCAAACTTATACGCGCCGAACGCTAAGCCCTCGCAATTGTGATTTGATTGACTACTGATCCCATTGTTTTGCTTAGGATGACAACAACGATAATGATGCTGATGACGACGCAGAGGAGAAGACCTCTGTACTATTAAAGTAGGATAATGTTTTAAATACTTTTGTGTGTACCCTTTGCATGAGTGAATTTCCCTTAGGCTATTTTTATATGGCAAGTGTTTGTTTGGTGGGCAATAATTTTCTTCTTTTTTTTTTTACATAAAATACGAGTACATATCATAGATGGTTATGGTAGTGGTGGCGGTGGCGGTGTTGGTGTTGGTGGCAGTAGTGGTGTATGGCTTTGGCCAAATGACGAGCATTAAATTAAGTCACATCGGAACGTCGGCGAGTGCACTTTACAAATTTTACATATGTCACCGAAATATGGGTTAGCTTCGTTTTCTTTCCATTTTACGGATTTTCATGAACAAGGCATGAATGCTTTGTAGTTGCATTTGGTTTTTGTTTTTTTGTGTGCTTTGCAGAAACCAAATTGAATTTTCTACGACTCCTTTTGATATCTTCGGATGAACGCGCACCACACCGAATCAGCAGCACATAGGAAAAAAAAAACAAAACAAAAAACAAAACAAAAACGCGTTAATATTCCCTATGGCCTTAAATCAAAGCATACGATACCGTAATTCAATAGCAGAGCAGTGCAGAGTTGCAGTTGAAGTTGCAAGCAACATCAAATGAAATTCTTTTTGACAGACAAACATCAGTCGCATTTCGACATATTTTTTGACATGCAACGACTAGTAACAAGGTGGTTTTTGTTGTATTTTTCTCGTCTTGTTTTCTGTTGTTGGCTGTCTTTTTTGCATGTGTGCGTATTCATCGCATATGTCAAGCTTCTCTCTTTCTCTATTTTTCCATACAAAGTTGCCAGTTTATTTGTTTTTCTATCTCTCGTTACATGCATACATATTTCCTCTGCCTTGCTATAAATGCATCCTGATGCAAATCATAACCTAAAGGTGTCCTTTTTCAATTTCTCATTTTGTGTTGTTGTTGTTGTTGTTGTTGCCGCTGCTGCTGCTGCTGGTGTTTGTTTTGTTGAATGCTGTCTCAATTTTTATGTATTAGGACTTCAGATTCTCATTGCTGCTCACATTGTCCCGTTTTTATGCTTTAATTGACGCTGACTTTTTGACAGTTTGAATGTTGCTGCATGTAAGCGTGCAAGAAAGCTGTCATTTGAGATTATGATTGTGACATTTTTGACTAAAATTAAGTTATATGATATGCAGGTTGGCGATTGCTTGCTTGTTTTTTATGTCGCAGAAAATGAAAATGAAAAATGAATTTTTGGGCGAGTGGTATCAGCGGAAATATTACTGAAGCTAGACTGAGAAGCGGATATTTTTTCTTGTAGATGCAGCTCAGCTCAATAACTCATTCCACTTATTACACTTTTTTTGATTACTTTTCTTATAGGATATTCTATTTAAATCTTTTTCTTTCCTGAATTAGTGATCACAGTGATCTCGATATCAGTTTTTAATAGTCTGATTGAAATCAAATTACTCGTTTCGTTTTTTAAATTAAAGTTCACATAAAGGGAATGGCTAAAAATAAGTGCAAATTTTACACAATTCTGAAAGGACATTTTCTCCACTATGTTCAACTTAGCAAAACTATCGACATCGACATCGTCTAATGACTGCGACTCACTGCAAGGGTGTCGTTGATTTATGTTGTTGATAGTTTTATGTTTTTTTTCGCACATACACACACTAACACATGTATAAACGACATACTCCAGCCAGCGGCTATGATTTTTGATGTCTTAATAAATTCTAATTTAATTTTCAATCAAAGTACCACAAAGAGAGCAGCGACGAGAGACGAATGAACGAAAAGCGTTCATAATTTTCACATGTGGTTAGTACCGTTACAGGGAGAAGGTTGGTTCCTTTACTCGCACTCTCTCAGATTTTATGACTGCCATTTGATGTTGAGCCTTTAAAAAGCATCGACACACCAACACCAACACCAACAGCAACAACAACTGCATTACGTTTATAGAAGTTTTTAGCTTTTGTGATGGTATTTTTATTATTTGTTTCTTTTTTCTGCTTGGGTTATAATTTTTTATGATGGCGACATTTCTACTACATACTATATTTTTCTTGTAAATTTTACGTGTTCTTTTGCTATTGCTATTTTCCCTTGCTGTTGCTGTTGTTGTTGTTGTTGTTGTTCTTATAGTCGTTGTAAAAATAAAATCTCTTTCTCTCTATTAGTAGTAAAATGTCTCTTCTTTGCAGCACTCACACACACACAAACTTTAGTGTCGTTTTCGGTAATCATGTAGCCACAAGTCGTCATTTTATTATGCACTTTTCAAAATGGCGTTTTGTGTCGTTATGCTGTCGGTTGCGGTTATATGGCGCCAAATTCTCTTCTTAGGTGGCCTTTACTTTTGTTGTTATTATTTTTTGCCTCTCTTGTATTTGATGAGGAAGAGAAGGAACAAGTACATACATATATATATAAAAAAAAAGAAAGGTGTTGCAATCGTTCTGAGAAAAAGACTGCAAATTCCTGCGAAATTTAAATAATTCTATGGAATATACTTTGAAATTTCAAGTTAGTTACACGGAAATGCTCTTGAAAGGAAAAACCATTGCAAAAATGTATAATTACATTTCAAAGTCAAAATGAATTGAATAGCAAATTGTGTTGCATAAAACGAGAGTTGCCACGTTTTAAACATTTTACCATGCTTGTTCCTTGGTAACGGGGGTGGCGGGGGAAAGCGACCTGACTAATTGTTTGAACACAGTAGCCTCTTCTTGCAAGGAATATGTTATGGGTTTTATGAGGTTATGGAAATGAGGGGGAACTAACACAGAAACCTGGCAACAGTGTTTGTATGATGCTAAACTGATTAGTTACCAGGTATTTTCAGTATTTTCAGCATCCTAAAAATTATATCGAAAAAAAAAATTCTAAATACAAAACACAAAAGCCACAACAGAATTTATTTTTAATTTTCATTGAAGGCAAACAGGCGACGAGAACAAACAAAACAATGCGGTAGGCAAACTATGACATAATTCATATGGTGTTAAACAAATTCTTACAACAACAACGCTTATTATTTCAACCCAAAAATCAAAAAACTTTTGTTGAAAAACATTTTCATACATCAGCGGTGAGCGAGCAAACGAATGAACGCCAAATACTTTTCATTTTCACTGAACTGACAATGTGTCTGCCATCAGCATTTAAATATTGCACATACCTACACATATGTGGCTGGCTGTCTGTCCGTTGTCTGTCCATCAAATTGACATTTGAAATGTTGGCAAGATTTCTACGCGACTGTCAAAATACAGCAATAACAACAACAAAAACAGCAGCAACACCAACGACACAGCAATCACAGTAATTTCAAAGTACCCCTTTCTCTTGTTTCTTGTTTTCTCAAGAATATTTTGGTGATTTTTCGACGCACTCGACTAAATGGAAAACTCATTGGGTGGCAGGAAAAATGCGTAAAAGTCGCGAACGGGGTAGGGACGGCATCGTCATCATATACAACATTCCAAAGAAAACAAGGCGCACATACGGGCGATGATGATGATGACATTGGCGGTGCTGCTGCTGTTGTCTTTTTTTTTGATTCATGATGATGAAATCTCATTTACTCCTTGACAGGATTTGTGATTGCCACATCCGTATTTTCTTTGACGCATTCGCGCGGTGCGTTTTCTCATACACATTCATTCAATTCACTGCGATATCATATACGAACGAACGAGTAGCGCATGCATTGTTGAAGTGGCGTTGATTTGTATGTGGAAAACCGCAGTAGCAGCGCAGCGGCAGCAGCGAGATTAGCAGCAACATCTTAACTAAACACTACACACTACTTGTGCTTCTACATACAGCCTCCACTCAGTCATGCTCATGCATATTGCATGCGCTATGCGGCTTTTGCTTTTGTGCGTCGTTGTTTGCGTGCGGCTTTTCAACGTGTGCTTTTCCACACTACTTCTATGCCCTTCTCACATCGATCGTAACTACCTAAAACAAGAAACTCGAACACACACAAACCAATGAACATATTATTTTCACAGTTTTCTATAAATTCTGCTGCTTTTGCTGTTGTTTTGGCACCATTCAAAACTACAAAATCTCGAATTACATATGGTAAAAGATTGAAAAGATCTTCTATGGTACATACATACTATAAATACTTATGTATAGTACACATACTATGAATGAGAATGTTTGCAATTTTTGCTCTGTTGCTATAGGAAAAATAATATTTAACATGAAATGTTTGTGCCAAGTATTAAGAACAAATTAAATGCACTTGCAGAGAGATAAACTTACATCTAATGTAACGAAAATTTCAAGCAAACATCTACAAATCGGGCGCGGCCAATTTTTATGTATTTTATAAAAGTATAACAAAATTTGTATGGTTTTTACATGAAATATTTTATTTTATCAGCCTAACTCACTAAACCAAATATTGTTGTAAAGTGTGATTTTTCAAGAGCTTCGTTTTTGATCATTCAAAAACACACAGAAATTTTACAAAAGTGAGTGAAATTTTTATTCGGATCGATAAATCAATTCCTGCCATTTCCTTTTTAAACATAATTTCACTTAAATGTTGCCCGCGGCTACGATTTACGCTTCAAGTGGTCCATTCTGAAGGTCCAATTGTGCCACACTTTTTCACGCATTTCGGCCGGAATCTCACCAATGACGCGTTCAATATTGGCTTCCAAAGCAGCAAGCAGCAATCGTGTTTGGCTTGCCCCTATAGACAAGAGACTTAACATAGCCCCACAAAAGTTGTCTAACAGGGTCAAATCACACGATCTTGGTGGCCAATTGCCAATTGACTGCACCAAAACGTGAGATTAACTGCTCATGAGGCTCACTTTTGTCTAACAGGGTCAAATCACACGATCTTGGTGGCCAATTGACTGCACCAAAACGTGAGATTAACTGCTCATGAAATTCGCCTCTCAATTGATGCATGGTTTCGCGTGCAGTGTGGCATGTGACATATGGCACCGTCCTGTTGGAACCACATGTCGGCCGAGTCCAATTCTTGCATTTTCGGCCCAAAAAAAGTCTGTTATCATCGCATGGTACCTTTCTCCATTGACCGTAACGTTGCGGCCTTCATCCTTCATCGTCTTTGAAGAAGTACGGCCCAATGATGCCGCCTGTCCATAAACCGCACTAAACAGTGCATTTTTCGGGATGCATTGGTAGCTGCTGAATTGCATCTGCCAAATACGGTAATTTTGCTTATTCACGTATCCATTGGGTAGAAAAATGAGTCTCGTCACTGAAGACAATTTTGCGATGAAAAAAACGGATCCTCCTCCAGCTTTTGTAAAGCCTGGTAGGTCGCCTGGCTTCAGTTCTTGCACCAGCTGTATTTTGTAAGGCATTAATCCGAGATCTTCCAATCTTCCAGGTGGTCGAATAACACAAACCCAATTGCTGCGATCGGCGCCGGATCTTCTTCAACACTGGCGAATACAGCAGCAATATTTTCTTCGGCACGCATTCTATGGATCCGACTTGGTGGATTGATGTCCAGTAAAGTGAAACTGCGCACCAGTTGGTCACAGTTTGGTCACAATGAGCTGAATTCTGTGCTCTGTGGGTCGATTATGGCAGCCATAAAATGGACGTTGCTTGCGAAACACATTTTTTACGAATTCACGAGCACGAATTTTGATAATAAATTTCAATAATTTGCAAACTTTGTTCAGGCGTAAGTGTATTCCAGATGAAATGGCAAACCAAACTGAGCGTTTTCTACTTTAACACAAGTCAAGAATCGCGCGTGAACTGTCAGAAATATAAACGTCAAAAACCAAGGTGCAAAAAATCACTTTTGTCCTCTGAATAGTTCAGTAGTTGTGCGATGATGATAGTTTTCTCTAGAGCTTCATATTCTTGAAACAATTTCAAATGTGTGCATAAATTTTAGTTTAATTTATTTCACTATTTCTCCTTTGATATTGGTAGGTGGGCGTGGTCGATTATTGCCGGCTGTTAATAAATTCTAAAATATTTTATTTTAATGGGCTAAGTATTTCAATAAAATTTGCTTGCTTAAAATTTATTCAACATTGTCTTCTATGTATATTGCTTTTTGAAAATTTCACCTGCATGGGAGGTACCATGCCCACCTTACCGATTTTGTCCATTTCAGAACTTAACCTGTTTCTGAGTAGACGGAATTTGTGTACACAGTTCGATTCGAGTTAACGTGTTCACGGACGCTGGTTATTTACAAATAAACCCTTTTAATACCTACATAAGTACGACGCCTAATTGTGGGCGTTACAAACAACCGTTACTCGATTGAAACTAATAGGTTAGGAAGAAGGGTGTATGGTATAAAAAGAAGCTTCTTCATACAAATAAAATCCATCATGCAATAATCTCTTTAAAATAGTGATATTAGTTTTGGAAATTTACCAAATGAATACTTGACACCAATTTTATAATTGTGGTTCTATACTTCAAACTCTGCTTTGAAGAAATCAGCGTTCACAACGTTCCTCTGTAAGTAGAATCGCATTCAGCGTCAAAAATTCCATTGAAATTGTCTATTCTGGCCCTGGTCTATTGAGTTAACCCTTTGACAACGAAACTTTTTCACAGTGGAGCGATTTCATAATAATAATGATTTTCATGATCATGGATTGAGATCCTTAGTCAGGTTCTCACCGAATATACTTTTCCCTGTGTTGACGTCAAACATATTTTTGCCTATCGGCGGCTAATCCCAGCAGAATTCAAGTTTGTGCGGTCAATTGGGATTTACTGAAACTTTTGCTTATCTGTATTTGAAAAGTAAGTAGTACTATTAAGAGTTACAACATTCTTTGCTAGCATTCAGGGCTTGTGCATTTCCATCGGCCCTCCTTTAAATTGACCCTGAATAAGAAAATTGGTTTGACCGACCAACTTTCATCTCATTTGGCAGCCAGCTCGAACTAAGTACAAATAGGGCACACTAAACAATCAACTCGTGTCTATAATTTACCATTGAACAGAAATGCTCTGTGTAAGCCACATTGAGTTTGACACCGGGCTCGATGAAAACGATTGGACAGCGTCCATCGGCGGTCACAGCTGCCCATACCATTACTTGAGATGGAAAATTACTTCGGGTGGCCGTTCGTAAGCTCATATTTTCGTAAGTGCATTCGGTTAAGTAAACACGATCATTTTGAGAGTTTATGAATTGCTCAATAGGGAAATTTTTCTCATCAGAGAACACAATGTTTGGAAATTCGCCACGATGGTGCAAGCGTAACAACTCCGTTGCTCTTTCGAGTCTAACTTTTTTTTTTGCTTTGGTGTAAGATCATGGGCATTTCGGAACTTGTAAGGCTTTACCTTGAGCTCATTTTGGAATATATGTACGTTGGTTGCTTTGCTGTGATATTTTCAGTTCTTTGGCCATTTGATTAACACTAAGACGTGGATTTCGTTCAAGTCGAGTCTTCACTTTCCGAACAATTTCAGGTGATGTTGCTGTCTTTTTTCCACCAGCAACAAAGCGTTTGGCAATGCTGCCTGTATCATTATAACGATTTATGATGCGATACACAAACATTTTATTCACTTTGAGATGCCTGAGCTCACGAACAAAAGCTGGTTGTGATTTTCCAATCAAATCATATGTAACGCAATCACACTATTACGTTTGAGTTCCATTCCGAATAACTTTTGTTCTATAAAACTTATACGCAAATGCTTGGGGTAGCTTGTAAACAATATATAAACAGCTGTCATTGGTATGCATTTGACATAGTTGGCAATATCGCGTTGCCAGATATACCGGTGTGAAGTTCGCCTAACTTCAATCACCTAACCCTGTATATCCTTCCTCCAAATTTCTAAAACAAAAAATCTGTGGGCAAGCAGATTTGCCTTTCATCATCAAAGTGTCAGCTTGTGTAGAGTTTTTGTTTTATGAAAATAAAGTTTCCTATCTTCAATTCGGTGTTCGGTTTAATTGAGTTTAAGCTCCTTTTCAAAATAAAACTCCTGTTCCAGAACACAACAAGTTATGGCTAAACTTACCGACATGGAATTCATTAATTATTCGCGCAAGTTCATCAACAATTTCAATTGATTTCTTAATTACGGCTGAGCAATAAAAAATAATTATTTAAATTTTTTATCAAAGATGGAAATAAAAATTTGCTTATCGCATAAAACAGAGCAATAAATCAAATCTCTGAACAAAAAAATGAAGACGAAAATATGAGCAAAAAAAAAAAAACACCAACAGTCAAAACCTGTTGAAATAATTTACGAATCCGAGCAAATTACACAGCTTGCGTGTGAATTATTGCATAATAAACAGCGCTTCTAATTAAGAAGCAGCAACAACAACAAGCTCAAATAAAAATAATATTGTTGAGAACTTAAGTATTAATAAATAAAGTTCACAAAGAGATAAAACTGAAACTAAGCGATTCCATGCGAAAACCAGGCAGGAGTTGAAATTGAAATTGAGATTCCTTACCTTAACACACTCGAATGATTATGTTAATGATAAGTAATTAATGCCAGTCGGACTGACAGCGTTGCTGATGAATGTAAATATGTAAATTAATGTATATCTGCTTTTTTGCGAGAGGGCGAGAGGGCGAGAGTGGCGATAAAGCAGGAGGGGCTCAATGATTTCGTATGAAGTTCAGAATTTGAAGATGAATCAGCCAGTCAGTGAATTTGATGCAAATTGATATTCGGTAGTTTTCAACACTGCTGCATTCACACTCAGGATTCTATAGTCTCTTCTCTTCCCCCCCAAACCCCCTCTTGAGAAGTTATTATATCATAAATTAAGCAACACCGAACAATGCTGCGAATAAATGTTGATTGTTCTTTGCTTCTTTTTTGTTTTCTGCGTGTTGTTGCTTCTTGCCTCAAGTACAATTTATTTTGAATATACAGGGTTAGGCGATTGAAGTGTTACCAAGTTCACACCGGTATATCTGGCAACGCGATGTTGCCAACTATGTCAAATGCATACCAATGACAGCTGTTTATATATTGTTTACAAGCTACCCCAAGCATTTGCGTCTAAGTTTTATAGAACAAAAGTTATTCGAAATGGAACTCAAACGTAATACATAGTGTGATTGCGTTATATGTGATTTGAGTGGAAAATCACAACCAGCTTTTGTTCGTGAGCTCAGGCATCTCAAAGTGAATAAAATGTTTGTGTATCGCACCATAAATCGTTATAATGATACAGGCAGCATTGCCAGATGCTATGGTGGTGGACGAAAAAACACAGTAACATCACCTGAAATTGTTCGGAAAGTGAAGGCTCAACTTAAACGAAATCCACGTCGTAGTGGTAATCAAATGGCCAAAGAACTGAAAATATGAAAATATCCCAGCGAAGCATCCGACGCGTATTCCAAAGTGAGCTCAAGGTAAAGCCTTACAAATTCCGAAAGGCACAAAAAAGTTAGACTCGAGTTGTTACGCTTGCACGAACGTGTCGAATTTCCAAACAATGTGTTCTCTGATGAGAAAAATTTCCCTGTTGAGCAATTCATAAACTCTCAAAATGATCGTGTTTACTTAACCGAATGCACTTACGAAAATTTGAGGCTACGAACGGCCAACCGAAGTAATTTTCCATCTCAAGTAAGGGTTTGGGCACCTGTGACCGCCGATGGACGCTGTCCAATCGTTTTCATCGAGCCTGGTGTCAAAGTCAATTTGACTTATTACCGGGAAAATGTTTCGAAAGGTGCTTAAAAGCCGTGGGCATACAAACATTTCGGTCGTACACCATGGATGTTCCAACAAAAATCAACACCGACTCATAAAGCTCGTGTATACCAAGAATAGTTAAAACATCATGTTCCACACTTCATTTCGTCCACGCAATGGTTTTCGAATTCACCAGATGCAAATCCGATGGACTATTCCATCGGGGCCATTTTAAAGAGCTAGGTGAGGACTAAAAAATATACCTTACTTTACTTACTTTTAATGGCACAACAGCCCATGGAGGGCCTAGGCCGAGCTTTTCGCATCCACTCATGTTGTGCGTGTTATATTTGTACATGAATGGAAGGGACCTACAGTTTAATGCCGAATCCGAACGGCGAAGTGAAAAGCTTTTCATAGCAATTTATACTCTTGTAGGTTTGCCATTGCCTGCCAAGAGGTGGTGCCGTCTAGAAAAAATATTTTTTCTTTTTGATTTTGCCTGTGCCGAGATTCGAACCCCGGACACTCTGCGTAGCAGTCCAACGCACTACCACTACGCCACAGCGACCAAATATACCATAGTCCAAAATACCGCAAAATCATATTCGTGCAGCATGCAACTCATTTTTTAGCTGTTTGATGGCCATAGTCAAGGCAAAATGTGGCCACATCGAGCTAAAGTGAATGGATTCTAAAAATTTGATTATTTCCACACTCTTTTTTATTCAAATCAATAATAAATTTCACACAAAAAAAATATGCTCGCTTGAATAGTTCATTCACCGTTCAATCGCCTAACCCTGTATATGTGATTTTGCTTGTGCCACGAATCCATCTGATAAAACAAAAGCAAAAATAAGCTTGATAAGAGAAAAGGTTTAATTCAACGCTCCTCAAGTTTATGATGTTTTTTAAGGTTTTTGTGTTTCTGCTTGCTTGAAAAGTTAAAATTTAAGTCTGCAACTGGAAACTTTATTTTGTTCACAAAGTTTCTATTGTAATGCGCTTCCATGATTTTTTTTTTACGTTTTTTCTTTTTTTTTTGCTTCTTTTTGCGATTTATTTTCTCCATCATCTCTTGCTGGCATCATCTCAGAGCATCTGTGTGCCTAAGTTTTGAAACTGTTTAGCGAAACTGTCCCCGAAAGGCATTTACGCTGTTTTCTTGTGTGGCTCTTTGTTGGCCAATAAATATTTTAACGAATTTTACATTTCAGCTGAGACCACCATGCCGCCATAAAAACATATTTAAACTTTATTATACACTAGTCAGCTTCGCTGTCCGACCCTGGCTATTATGTACTCGTAGATGCTCGAATGCAAAATACGAGTACTTAAATGGGATTGTAAATAAATATCTTTTCAACTTTTCCAATAAAATTCGCTTTATTTACATACTAACACAACTGAAATGAGTAGCGGCACACGTGTTCGGCAATGCATAACTTATTTTTCATTTCCCTGGCTTCAATCTAATTAGACACAGAAATTTCATTTCAATAACTTTTATCTTTTCCTATTGTATTGTGATTAACCTCATTGAAATCTTATTTTTTATTTAAGCAACCTTCAAAAAATATGATAAACTTTTTATGACCGACAAAAAAAAAAAAACAAAATCAGAAATAAACATTGTACTTAAAAATAGCCTTTTTTGTTAGGCTTTTGATGGAAAATTATTTCCGTCACATTTTCATTTCAAAAAACTTGTAATTCACATCGCGCTAAAGAAGTTTTATTTAAAAAAAAAAGAAGTAGTGGCAGGTAGTAGAAAATAGTAAGAGAAAAATGTTTAAAAATAGTACAATAAAAAGTAGGAGAAAAAAGTAGAAAGTAGAGGAGAATAGTACTTAGAAGCAAAAGTAGTAAAACAAAGTTGTAGGAAATAGTAGTACAAAAGTACAGGGTGCACCATCTTTTATATCGGTATGTGAATATTGAATATCATTAAAAAAAAAACAACCAATTTCCATATACGAGGTGTGATAAAAAAATAACCGTTATTTTCCTATTTCGTGAGTTACGTATGTTAGATTTTCGCATTTTTTTTCTGTCATACTAGTACACATGTCTGTTATATATGTTGACAATACCAACCATTTTGGATAGTCAGTTTGTTTTTGACAGATAAAAATGTTAGTCGTTTTTGGAATCGAAGAGCACGATTTTTTACTATTCGAAAAAATGGATCAAAGAAACTGTATTCAGTTTTGTGTAAAAAATGAAATTAAATGCGCAAGGACATTTGAAATGTTGACTGTGGCCTTTGGCGAGTCTACTATGAGCAGAACACAAGTTCAATTGTGGTATAACCGGTTTAAGGAAGGCCGAGAAGATGTCAATGACGATGCACCAGTGAAATGTTGCTCGCCAGGTACAAAAGAAGTTCATATCTTCATCGATGAAAGTGGATCTATTTCGAGAATCCCAAACGTACAACGATCTGTTATGTTAAGCCCGATACACCGGCCAAATCGACAGAAAAGCCAAATCGCTTCGGAAAGAAGACAATGCTGGGTGTTTTCTGGGATCAGCGAGGTGTTATCTGGTTTGACCTTATGAAACCAGGTAAAACAGTTACTGGTCAACGCTACCAACAACAATTGTCCAATTTGAACCGTGCATGAGAGAACGGGCGAGAGAGATGGTAAGATAAACTTCTATCTCTTTCTTACTACCTTGCTTTACTACCTGCCTGTCTCGCACAGTTACATGCTTGCGCTAGTGTAAACTGTCACTATAGTAGAAGAAGATATACGAACTGAGCACTTTCACTTTCCCCTCGTATTCCATTTTGCTGCAATGTCGCAAATATAAGTTAAACAAATTAACGAGAATTAATTCAATTAATTTGTGAATATTATTTTCTATCATTAGCGACTGCATTTTATGTTCTGTAATTTATGTAAAACCATTACATGGAGCAGAAAATCTAGAATGTCAAAGACGATCTGAAGCTTCTAAGTATATGGTTAATCAAGAAGAAATTTTTTAAGTCAATCTATTGTCTCTCAGTGGATTAAGTTCCAAGTCAAAGCTCCAAGTCTTGAGTTCTCATCTCGTTCTAGGTTTTCTAAATCGATTATCAGATTTTAATTCGATCTAAACCTCCAAAGTTGATTAAGAGCTTCGAGGTGCTCGATGGAAATTCCCCCCAGTCGATCTAAGTAGGCAGTCAAGAGTTCCTCACCCCATACCGCAGGCGATGCATAATCTCATAAATAGTTGGCGACTTCTAAAATCCTCTGAAATTTTACATTTGTGTAGCCGGAAAGCGTGAATGAGAGAGTAACTACCTCAATTTTTCACAATTTACATAAACAAAAATCAAATGCAATTAAGTAATCATCTAATAAACTACAATTTATACATGTAGACATTTCCTTTTTTCTCTTTCGGTTCCATATGATGTGACATGCCTCATTGGTTCTACACCCGAATTGCAACAATTGTAGCGTAAATAATACCGAAAAGTGTATATGCCATTAATGCAAATTAAGCGAATATTCCAGTCATATGTCGCAAAAATACATAATAATAGGATATGTAATTGAAATGTTGTATGTAGAAAGAGAGAGGGGGGAAAAAAATAATGTCGAAGAAATCAAGGGATAAGTGCACAAAAGTGTACACTCTCTCCCCTCCCCACTTCTCTCCTCCTCCTCCCATTTTGCAACATGTCACTATGAATTTTCTTTCATAAATCAAACTTCAAATTGATTACAATGCGACTGGGCATCAGCATCATCATTTGCATAGGGACGAACGATGAACGACACCATGGAAAATATGACGTGAATATCAAAAATAATCACAATAAATCGACGAAGCGTAAATGTAGCAAAACATAGTAAGTAGTAAGCAGCCACCAAAAGGCGTATACGCCAATTTTTCAAAAAAAAAAAAAAAAATAATAATAAATAAAACAAAACAAAAATCAGACACAAAAAAAAAAAAAAAAATCATTGCATACCGCAAAGCAAGTAAAGTTGCCTGCCAGCCTTCCTCCCTCCCTGCCAGCCTGCCTGCCAGCCAGCCAGCCTGCCTGACTCAAAAAATGTAGTATGCGGCACACTCCCTCTGCATTGGCATATTTAAAAATTTGGGCACATGTTATTCAACTACCGAGTGAAAAAGAAGAACATGCTATAAAAATAATAGAAACAACAATGAAAATATTATTTGCCAATATTCCACATGATATCGTCATCATGGCGCTGGGATATGATGATGTGAAAAAAGGGGTTACTTTTTATCTACAAGTTACAAGTTGAATAATGATCATAAAATTTATATGAGACCTCTCACCCCTTTGCATGAGTTTTTCTCGTTGCCTGCTGCCTTTAAATTGAGCCTCTTTGCGCTAATAGGAAAATTATGAATAAATTAAAATTGCTGCAAAAAAGAAACGCAAATACAAGGAACGGAAGGAACTTCAGGGTGCATCCGTGTCAGTGTTGCTGCTCATTTTTGTTGTTGTTGTTGTTGTTATTGTTGTTGGTATTTTTGCTTGAGTCATTGCATCTATTAAATTCATATTAAGTGAATCAAAATAGCTGCAGGGAGTTTCAAATTTAAGCCAAAGAATCGCCTAAAGCTATATGCAAAGTGGTAAGTCAATGTAAGGAAGGGGAGAAAGGGATGTTGGTTATTAAGATGTCAAAGGAAGGTATATCTTACTATTACTACTGCAGATAAACACCCACAGTCGACAGGGTTTTAAAGTAACATATGCACTAAATTCATATATGAATGTAGAGGGTGTTTTTTTTTGGAAGTGTGGTTTTCAAGTAGAAATAAAATGCATACTATTTAATGTTATGGCCAAGAATTTAGCTTTATTATAAAGATAAGGATTTCCCATTATGTTCTAAAAACGATTTCGGGCAAGTGGCCGAATAAATTCCAGCCGAGAGGCCCAATTTTCGACCAGCAGCAATTGGGACCGTATGCCAGTAATAACGCGCCGAATAATCTCTTCCAAGGTGTCAATCGTCTCGAGCTTGCGTAGATCAGCGAATTTACACAACCCCACTTTACATAGTCCAGCGGTGTTAAATCGCACGATCTTGGAGGCAACGCCACAAGCCCACAACGCGACATAATGCGCTCATTAAAAATTTACTTCAATAAATTGATTGTTTCGTTGGCTGTATGGCATGTAGCGCCGTCTTGTTGGAACCAAAGGTCGTCCACATCAACATCCTCCAATTCAAACATGAAAAAGTCACTAATCATTACTCTATAGCGTTCCCCATTGACTGTTACATTGTAACATTATGAGCGGCTTCATCTTTGAAGAAATATGGACCAATGATTACCTCTGCCAATAGAGCACACCAAACAGTAACTTTCTGAGGATGTAACTCCAAATGCGACAATTTTGCTTACTAACGTAACGTACCCATTCAACCAAAAGTGAGCTTCATCGCTGAACACAATTTTCTGGTGAAAATCGCGTGAACCGAACCATTATTCTGGTAATAAATTTGCACGATTTGCAAACGTTGTTCAGGAATAAGTCTATTCATTATGAAATGACAAACCAAACTGAGCATAAATCAAGTGACAGCTGTCAAAAAGACCAACTACGAAAAAAGTATTATCAGATTGAAAACCACACTTCTAAAAAAAAACACCCTTTACATACATAAATTTGCATAAAATAAGTTTAAAATTGTGGTATGCATAAAAATTGGCATACTGGCAAACGGTAGTATAAAATAATTACTCATTAATTTCTGTTTCTTGAGCAAATATGCTGAAGAGAGCAAATTGGCTCAAAGAGAGAGAGAGAGACGTTTAAGTTCTGGTCTGTTTCTGGAGAGAAATACTTGTTCGTTTACCCAAACTAAGACACTTGCATACATTAAAATTTCCCGTTTGGAAATGAATCTAGGTGGAATATGAGATTTGGCTAGTCCCAAGTTTAACACGCACCACGCAGCAAATGCCATCAGACTTGGCCCACACGCTTTGCAATGTAAGGCCAATTTTAACCTCGTAACTGGAGCCAAGATAGTGAAATTATAGAAAACAAACTGCTTAAAAACGAAATCGACGATACACAACGAAAAATTGCGATGCCCATATTTAACTAATAAAGGGTGATTTTTTTGCTATTTAGTTTTTCACGTATATATTTCTGACAGTTCACGCGTGATTCTTGACATGTGTCAAAGTAAAAAATGCTCAGTTTGGTTTGCCATTTCATGAGGAATAGACTTACGCCTGAACATCGTTTGCAAATTATTGAAATTTATTATCAAAATTCGTGCTCGTGAAAAATGTGTTTCGCAAGCTACGTTCATTTTATGGCCGCCATAATCGACCCACAGAGCACAGAATTCAGCTCATTGTGACCAAATTGCGCACCAGTTTCACTTTACTGGACATCAATCCACCAAATCGTATCCACAGAGTGCGAGCCGAAGAGAATATTGCTGCTATATCCGCCAGTGTTGAAGAAGATCGCGATATGTCCATCCGGCGCCGATCGCAGTAATTGGGTTTGTGTTATTCGATCACCTGGAAGATTGGAAGATCTCGGATTAATGTCATACAAAATACAGCTGGTGCAAGAACTGAAGCCAGGCGACCTACCAGGCTTTACAAAAGCTGGAGGAGGATCCGTTTTTTTTTTTATCGCAAAATTGTCTTTAGCGGCGAGGCTCACTTTTGGCTCAATGGATACGTGAATAAGCAGAATTGCCGTATTTGGAGTGAAGACCACCCAGAGGCAATTCAGGAGCTACCAATGCATCCCTATCGGTGATAACAGCCTTTTTTTTTTGTCTAAAATGCAAGAATTGGACTGCATTCCCTCTCTCATTTTTCCTCCCACCTATCAATCTTCCTTCCATTCAACACAATGCTCTGCATTCATACTCACCCTGTGTGTTGAATGTCTCAACAGAAAACAAACAAAAAAAATAACAGGACGGTGCCACATGTCACCCTGCACGCGAAACCATGCATCTATTGAGAGACCAATTTGGTGAGCAGTTAATCTCACGTTTTGGTGCAGTCAATTGGCAATTGGCCACCAAGATCTTGTGATTTGACCTCATTTTTTTTTTGGGGATATGTTACGTCTCTTTTCTATAGGGACAAGCCAAACACGATTGCTGCTTTGGAAGCCAACATTGATCAATAAGTATAAGTATTTAACCTACTATATATAAATCGATTCTAGGCTAGGCCTTGAGCAACCTGCTAAGGCTTATCCTTAGAAAGTCTATGTTGAGCCCGCATAGGTTTATGTTTGGAATGTATAAAGGAGACCTAATTATATATTCAGCGCGTGTAGATATGGAAAATATATGTATGTTTATGATGGGTAAGCCTGTATATTGGACACCTGGTTTCAGCCTTCTTAGGGTATTTTTTAATAGGTAGGCTTTCCAGCGTTTATTTCCATACGGGTCAAACATCGCAGCACTCACATATGCACGCAGCATACAATACATAAGATGAGGGTCGAACTTTTTTTTTTTAAATCCATGTGGGTTGTTGTGAAATCTCTTCTCTCTTCGTATGTATCCCATACGAATATATTCCATCGATCACCGTACGAAAAGGTATAAAGAGAGAGAGATTTCGAGAGTAAATTTACTACTACAGAGAAAAGTTTTATTTATGGTGCATTGCTGCCATCTCATCTGCTGCCATCAAGTTTCTTATTGCCTTTATTTAATCCACTGATATTTTTACAAATAAAATATATACATATACTCGTATAGTAGAATATAGTATTTCATACACCTATGTACCTACATACCATAAATATCGTTGTAAGTATCTTTTGCTTTAGGAATAGAGCTTTATTTACTTGAATCACATACATATTTACGTTTTGACATATGCTCATAAAGCTCACATGCTACTGATTTGCTTCTTCTTCTCATTTCTCTCTCCTTCCTTAACATTACCATAATATACCCCCCAGCAAGTTCAACAGGATAAATATAAATAAGTAGCATATTAACGCAGCAGGATATATGCATGCATACTTAAATATGTGCTCGTACATGCTTGATCCACGCTCTGAATATGGCAAACACAACAGGAGGAGCAAGTGGCAGTTTGGCACCCCAGCGCTACTTGTGTACGACGTCAATAACACTATCGCCAACACAATCGTAATCATCATAATTCTGTGCGCATACTGATGACATGTGAATGTGAATGTGAATGAGAATGTGTATGAGTGGCTGTGTGTGTGTGTGTGTGTGAGTGTGTGTGAGTGTGTGTTGGTGTGTGTGTTGGTGTGTGTGTTCGTGCATCCATTGGTTCCGGTGGAAAGCTCAGTTGAGGCATTTGCACATAATTCTATTTTCTAAATGCAAACAAACAAACACAAGGACACAAACATTTCACAATTTCACATTTGCCAATTGAAATTCATAAGAAGGCGTTTTATTATTATTTCTGCTTCGTTTTCTTTTTCTATTGTTGTTGTTATTCCTGTTCTTTGCATTGTTATTACTGCTGTTGTCCATTAGTTGGATTAAGACCACAGGAATCGGATATTACAATACGTACATGAATATATTTGTATAAATGTGTGTGTGTGTGTGTGTGTGTGTGTGTGTGTGTGCGTGTGTGTGAAACGAGAGAAACTAAAAGTGCACACGTTCATAGTTCTGGCGCAGCACATCCTCGTCCTCGTGCTCATTCTCATTGTTGAGTGGGTATATCTACTTTTCTATACTGAGTATACACTCAGAAATCCATGACGAATTTGTCTTTCATGGAATGAATGGAATTAAAAATGATTAATGTGTAACTTTTAACATATACATATATGTCGCCGGTACGTGTGAGTTGTTTGTATGTTTTTAAAGGAGAATAGAAAGGAATGAAATAATTCAAGATTTAGATTGAAGGAAATTAACTGCTCGAGTAGAGCGGCAATGTAGAAATTTTGCATACTCTTAATTTATAGAGCTAGTGTAGTTACATAGATGATCAAGGCCTTCCAGTATGGCAATGCTGTTGGCTCTCGCTGAGGTAAGAGAGAAGGTAATCCGGTATTTAAATCAAATTTAATGAGAAAGAAATAAAATTCATTATAAGCAAAGAATCAGAGAGTCGGTTTTTTCTACCATTGTTTTTTCTTAATCTCAAGTTGTGACCAGTACTGTCGAACGTACGAGGGTGGATCAATAAGTACCGGTGTGTGAAGACAGGTGGCGTTTGCTGAGGGAAGTTGGCAATACCGTCGTGTACTGCCAGCTGTCACACGATACCACACTAAAAAATTCAAACCGATTTATAGGTTAGTTTTTATTTGGCAGCCATTAGTATCACACGTGTTTGGTGTTTCGCGATAAAATGGGAACGGAACAATATCGATCCATAATTCGCTTTTTATTTTTGGATAGAAAAACATGCGAAAAAATAAAAGCCAAGTTGGTTGCTGTATATGGGGACCCTTCACCATCTATGACAACCGTAAGATATTGGTTTAACGAATTTAAACGTGGTGGTACATCTATTTTTGATGAGGAGCGCCCAGGCCGCCCGGCAGACGTGGTTACCGAGGAAATCGTTGAAAAGGTCCGCGACATGATTCTCGCTGATCGCTGAACGAAAGTGCGCGCAGTAGCAGAGGCCCTAGGAGTGTTGTACGGAACGGTAATTAATATCTACATGATAAGTTAAGCATGAGAAAGGTGTCGGCCCGTTGGGTGCCGCGATTGTTTACGGTGGACAACAAGCGGATACAGAATTGTCGCGGCCAAATTGCATGAATTGAACTACGAATTGCTACCGTACCCACCGTACTCGCCCGATTTGGCTCCCTGCGACTTCTTTCTGTTCCCCAACATGAAAACGTTGCTCGAGGGGGAAAAATCCAGCTCAAACGAGGAAGTTATCGTCGAGACAGAAGCGTATTTTGAATAGTTTGACAAATCGTATTTTTTGGAAAGGTTAACGAAATGGCAGAAACGTTGGAAAAAGTGTATTGTACTAAAAGGAGATTACGTTGAAAAATAGAAAAAAAAATTGTGAAAAACTTGCCTCTTCATTCCTAACACGGGTACTTATTGATCTACCCTCGTACTCTGATCGGAGTATTCCTACTCCGCTTCAACCTCAATTCTCCTGTCCTCTCCAACTGGAAAAAAACCTCCTATTTTCTTCATATTCTATAGATTTTAGTTTCTATAGTTTATTTTGGCTTATTACCGTCTGTACTGCCATCGTGGCTAGTGCCAAAATCCAAAAACTCATGTTTCATTTTCGTTGTTTTTTGGCCCAGGTCTTTTTGACACTTGATAGCAGGAAAATAAAGGCTCAAGTCATTTTAATTATTTAATAAATATTAAAAATTAACTTATGGATTTACTATATATCATTTTTAGTTGTGTAGCCGCAGATAAATGTTACAATGGAAAATAATAAGCTTTATAAAACTCATTTTCAAATAAATTATTAAAATTATTTGTATGTTTTCACATTTCTTTATCGAAAAAAAATACAGGACCACCACCACCTGGTTTAATTACTTTAATTGAGCCTTACAGAAGTTAGCTAAGTAATATTCTGAAGTATTAAGATGTTTTGAAAAGTAGGAGAGGCGTGAAACAAAAGCCTTAAATACCATTTGCCGCAAGTCTTGAAAAAGCTCTAAATTTCCCAGAAACAAAATCCCCAAATACAAAATCCGTAAAACACAAAATCCCTAAATGCAAATTCTCGAAGGCGTAAAATTCGCGCGCTATATCCTTATATGGGACGTGGTTATAAATAATAAATAAATAAGGCTATAAATAGAAAGAACTCTTATAAAAAATTAACTTGTGATTGAAAAATGAAACCAATCCGGCACCCCTATTTGATTTAAATTTTGTTCGCCCAAGTTTGGGTCACGGGAAAAACTTAGAAAAATATATGGTTTTCGGGCAAAATAAATATCAGAAATGAATTCATTATACAAAAACAAATAAGTTGTCAATTATTTCTGCCTGTTTAACGAATTAGTCTTGAATTTAAGCTACGCAAAAGAAGAAACTTTAATTGTGAATATCTCTAAATAGCCAAAACGGCATCATTCATCCAATACCGAGAGAAAAAGAAATTTCAAGACGGCATCACTTCTAGTCACTTCACTTCGGTCACTGAAAAACTTATGCTAAAAGGTGTTTAGAAATTTCTCTAGCAAGACATTTTCAGCGACATAACTATATGATATGTCACGCCATGTAAAGTTACGGCGAAGTCAAAAATTATTTCAAGACATTATGAAATGTGGTCGCTGTGGCGTAGTGGTAGTGCGTTGGACTGCTACGCAGAGTGTCCGGGGTTCGAATCTCGGCACAGGCCAAATTAAAACGTAGAAAAATTAATTTTTCTACACGGCACCACCTCTTGGCAGACAATGGCAAACCTACAAGAGTAAAAATTACCTATGAAAAGCTTTTCACTTCGCCGTTCGGATTTGGCATTAAACTGTAGGTCCCTTCCATTCATGAACAAATATAATATGCACAAAATGAGTGGATGCGAAAAGCTCGGCCTGGGCCCTCCATGGGCTGTTGTGTCATTAAAAGTAAAGTAAAAAAGTGGGGTAGAAATAAGTATATGCCCTTTCCCTATGCCCTTTCCACTATGATCACAGAAATATGACATCAAACAGTATCCTACAATGGAAGTGAATACGGGCAACTTCAACTGCAACGAGTCAATCAAAATAAGTCATATCCATCTAAACTCTTTAATTTATCAAACTTTTACATCTCTGACTTAATTATAGGCAAAGGGGGACCCCCTGTCAAGAATGGTCAATGTTTTCATTGAGAATCACAGTTGGGCACCTTTGTACAATGAAATTAGCTCAACCACAGTAACAATAACAATAGCAGGGAGAGAGTTAGAGAATAAAAGAGAGCAAGCAGAGGGGCCATTATTAAAATTTGATTGTGCTCGATTAATACAACAACTACAACAACTAGAAATAAAAAGAATTTCAAAATCGACATGAAAAATGTAATAGAATTTATAATGAAAATGAAACGAATCAATTTGAATTGTGTGCAAAATTAAATTTCATTTAATGATGATATTATTATTATTGCCTTTGTTCTCAAAAAATGCACACCCTTTGTGCAGAAGTAATAATTTGATAAGCGTGCCCACGCTGGCCTCGTGTGCGTGTCTAAAATTATGTGGGTTTGTTGTGTATTATTGGAAAATATTGCAAAACAATTTTAAAATACTTTTTTTTATAATGATTTTAATGCGTTTATTTCACTGCAATTTTAAACACTGCAATCACAATACAATTGAAAAGCCAACCACCCGAGGTGATAATTACAGCATTCCTACTTAAATATTGTGTAAAATTTCGAGGATTTAAACGCCCATGTATGTATATAGCTAATAAATGTATTAGGGGGTTTTCTAAAATATTTTATGCAACCTAATCTTATATTAAATGTGAAAATCACATATTTTATTATTTGCAGTAACATTCAGAAATCATCATCTGCCAACTGCATGCATACATACATACATACAAACTACGGTTCCATTTCACAGTGCATCTGTATTTGTATTTACAAAATACTTGAAATGTGAATTTGCTGCTGTTGTTGTTGTTGTTCTTCTTCTAGTTTCATTTTCATTGTTGAACCAAAGCAAGAAAACTTGAACAATAACAACAGCAAAAATGACAAAAGTACGAAAAAATAAATATTGTGATGATGATGCGTTTCTGATTTCAAGTGAACATACAATATTCTTCTGTAACCGAGTATTATTTCAATATTTATTTAAGGCAGGCAACAAAAAAAAAAAAAAAACAAATCTCAAAGTAGCAATTTGCGAACGAAAAATTTCGTTAGTTGAAGAAAAAGTGTTAAAGACTTAATCCAATCAGTCCCTGGTTCTGGTTGTTTTTGATATGCAGAGAGCAGAGAGAGCAAAACAGAGAGAGAGAGAGAAAGAGTGTAAAAGAGTGCTTGTATGAGTTGTTTTTTTTCAATATCGAACTCAGATAACAGCATCTGTCACTGACGTCATACCTTCACTTCAGCCAGCTGACTTTTTGATATCCTCGTTTATAAATAAATTTCGCTAAGGTGCTGGTTATACTGGTGTTCGCTGCTCGACGAACACATCAAATTTTACTCTCGTGCTGGGTGTAGTGGTTACTTTGGTGTTCGTTACAGAGTCACTTTTTGTCGAAATTCAGTTTTTTTTTAATACTATTTTTTGCGCAACGGCAAAACTAAATGGTATACCAAAAAACTTTAAACGATTTTATTAATATTGGAGCGTGAAATTAATAATATAATTGAAAAATTATGAAAATAATATGATTTTTCTTCAATAGTTTTATGAATAATATATTTAATATTGAATTTTAAAACCTTAAAATATTCGCAACTTTGCTTTTCTGCATATGAAAATAATGATGTACAAGTTTGCATGTTTTCCTTCCAATTTAACATGCATTTTTGTTCTTTTTTTGTGGAATAAGTCAGTGACACCCTGAATAATCGGCGTGCACGGTGTACATTTCACCCAGCATATCGTGTTCCGTGTGAGAGTGAGTAAAAGCTCTTATTTCGTGTTCGGGCAACAACAATTGCATGGTTATTGGAATATAACCACAACCTAAGGCATACTAATTCTCTGTTTGCTATTACCGCAAATACTCGTATACTCGTTACACGTTATGCTCATCATTTTGTCATTTTTATACAATTTATGTTGTAAGGTAGTTGTGAATTTTTTGGTTCATACTTCAACATAACAATTTAACAACCTCATTATATCATTAAGGATACGGTGTTGTTCTGCTGTTGTTCTGCTTTCTGAGTACTTACATATTTACTGGTAATGATTACATATAATGTTAATGATGACAACGTTGATGGTTAAGGATATTCCTCCATGTGTACCCTTATGCGTTTATTTTAAGTACTTAAATAGGCGAGAGTACTCAGGAAAAAAAAAAACAAAATAAGATAATAATAAAACAATAAAGCAATGTTACTGCTACTAATGTCGCTGCCTCTTGCTGCCTTCTGCTGTTGTTATATTCGCTCCTCACGCAGCGTTACTTCATTTTTGGGGGTAAAGCATAACATCAGCAATCATGCCATTAAAGCTATAACAAGAACAATAAGTAAGAGCAGCAGCGGAACAGCAGCATCCACATCATCATTATCATCAGGTGTCTTTAGCGTTGGTTAAATGCAGCATTCGACCATAAAAATTCATTTTCTGTCGCATAGGGTAAGCGTGCAACTTTATGACTATAAAGGGCAACTGCTGCCAGCAGCATCAGCAACAACAGCAACAACAAAATTATTTTACTTATTTTTTGATGACAATAGTCGCTTACTTTTTGACACAGCACATACTTCTGTAAGTGTGTATGTATATAAATGCGGGCGAGAGGGTGGCGACGCCCGTTTATAATGCTGTAATGTTTTGCATTGAAAAGGAGGTCCTTAATGGTGTCGCTAATGTTTGAATGTGTTTTATGCCTAAATGTAATAAAATAATATTCACTTAGATGAGTTGAAGTGGGTTCATTCATGTTTGCCACACACACACACACGTACACTATTACATTAAATTCAATTAACAGTTTCTTGTTAATGTCAGTACATACAATATCTACATACAATATCGACATATCTACAATAAGGAACAACAGCCACAGTTACTCTTTCTTTTTAATAAGGAAAAATGCAACCGTGATTTTGAGTTTCATATAGTAGTATAAGAGCCCCCGGATGAGAGGTGACTCACACTTTTATGTCGTCATTTAGTTAAATAATTCTCTCACTCTCTTTTTTGCTCTTCTCTCCCAAACATTTCCAGTACCTACATAATGCAGAAAGTTGGCCGCAGTTGTTGACCAGGTGCAAAATAATAAAATTTTCGTTACTGCTGCCACACTTCACAGTACACATCATATACTCACTATTTCGCTCTCTACCCTTCTGGATTTTCTCTTTCCCCCTCTACACACTACTGACATCGCCATCGACTATACACATTCGTACTGTACTGCCTTCCAGTTATGCACGAGTATGTGCTTTTAATTATTTTAATTTCAATTGTACTCAAATCTCAATCTGCATATCATTGGCAACTGTCATCTCCGTCCGTCTGTACGTCCGACCGTCCGTCCTCCGTTACACTTTTAATTCAAATTGAATTTGGAAAATCTGTTTCAACAACAACGACCGATGCTTGTGGGCAATCAGTGCATGTATCTCCCAGGGTGGTTGCTTACTTACCCTTCACTGTTACAGAGCAAGCTACTCGTCTACAGTTTCATTGTTTTGACATACATACCATAAAGGACATGTGCGCATGCGTGCATTACGCGCTTTCATCAGCTTCGGCGACGGAGTTCTGCTTGCTCGTATTTTGTTACACTTCAATGATATTGAAGTCAGTCACTGCCGCTGACTACTGACTGCTGGTGGCTGGCTGCAGTGAAACTGTCAGAATTGTGAATTGTGTGTATGTAGTGGCATGAATGGCTGGCAGCCTATGTCATACAAACAACAACAATGTTGCCATTTTCATTCGGCATCTCAACTGTTGACAGCACATCAAATTGCATTTTAATGAAGTGTGTGCGCATGCACTTCGAGCCGCGATTGCTCATTAAATAATGCCCCGCTTTATAGTCTGCTTGTCATTTCACATAGAAACACAGAAATTTGATGTTGTTTTAATTTTCACGCTACCTTTTCCTTTTTTGCATACATACTCGCCGTTTATTTTAATGAAGCATGAAATATGTTACATTCTCCTTATTTACTTCTTTGTATTTACTTTTGTATTTTTGGATTCTTGGGAAAGTTGAAATCTAACCCAAAAGGAAGGGGTTGGAATCGATTTCGATTTACTTGCTGCTTGTTATTTTTCATTAACACCTTTCCTTCCTACTCTGCCTTTCTCCCCGTTTAAGGGTTCCGGTTTGGTTTTTATTATTTTAGGTGTTCTCGCTATTTATGCTTTATAAGCAGGCGTACATTCCCCTTATGAAAATGTTTCATGTTTTGATTCAATTTTCTATTTATTTTTTTGTTGTTGTTGACTTTAAGATTATAAGATTATTAAACTCTGGGAACTTTGTATACCCAACATCAGATTGGAATATTTTCGTTTTTGAATTATCGTAGGTAAATTCATATACGAGTAATTGTAATATCATCTTCTCCAATTAGAAATCCTTAAAGTGAGGAAACTTGCCTTTTTTTGGCTACGTCATAGCAGACCTTTGTAATCATTTTGCTTAGCAGAATCTAATGTTCATATTTCTCTCTATCCAGGGACAACTTACTATACCCGATTAGCTCTCAGCATGGATTCTGTTATGATTAGGGTTCCTTACCTTAAGTCTTACCTTACCTTAACTTTCAGGATTGCACTGATAGAAATACGGCATATAAAAAGAAAATGCGGAACATTTTTAAAACTCATATACAGATAATTGAAACTGGTGGCCAACACAAAAAGATCAATGTTTAATGGCACCTTTAAGTATTTTATATGTGAAAGCTTCTTCGATTTTTGATGACTTTCTGACTGCTTTCTACTGTATATTACTCAAAGTTTTGGTTGAAATTTTGTCCGTTTTTGGTCTGTTGTTTAGATTGATTTTTGGTCTGATATTGGTATGACTTTCAGTTTAAGTTTCGGTGTGATTTTAAGTCTAAATTTTGGCTTAGTCTTAATTACAGTGTCGGACAATACAATAACAACACCTTTCACTAAAAAACTTCTATTGATTTTTTCGAAGGCGGACAATAAATAAGAACAGCAGACGAAAAAATTTATATTTTTAAAAAGAAAACTTAAATTTGTTTATAATTTGTACTGGTAAGCATTTAAATGTTAGCATTGGGGGTAATTCAACAAATTAAATGTAAACTATTCCGTAATGTCACAGCAAAATGGGTCGAGCAAAGCACTGCAGCAAGGAGGAGCGTGATTTGGTGAAAAAACTGCGAAATGAGGGACAAAGCATCCGCCAAATAGCTAAAACTATTAGCAGATCCTCAACGGCTCCGCGAAACGCAAAACTACAAGTGCAGATGACAGATGGCGGCACGCGATTCATTTAAGGCAGCTGCCGCAATTAGGGAGGAGACAGGGGTTCAAATTTGTGCTCGATCAGTAAGGTGATGTTTGGTGGAAAGAAAAAATGTATGGGAGAACAGCACGAAAAGTACCAATGTTGACACAAAGACATCGAAAGTGTTCCATAGAGTTCGCTGAAGCGCACATTGAGTGGGATGGTTCAATTAATGCAAAAACTGGCCTAACGTATTATGGCCAAACGAAAGCAAAGAGAATCTTGTTGGAAGTGATGGCGAACGTTGGGTTAGACGCCCGAAAAATGCAGAATTAAGCCCAAAATATACTAGGAAGACGTTTAAGCACGGAGGTGGAAGCATCATGGTATGGGGATGCTTCTCTTGGTATAGTGTGGGCTCTCTGTATTGGATAAAAGAAACGATGGACATATTTCTTTACGTAAACATCCGTCAGGAGGTAATGCTTCCTTATGCTGAATGGGAAATGCCCCTGAAATGGCAAATGCCACAGGATAACGACTCAAAGCACACCTCAATCCTTGCGCGAGATTGGTTTTCCCCATATGGATTTCCCGTTATGACCTGGCCTTCACAATCTCCTGACCTTAATCCAATCGAGAACTTGTGGAATACTGTCAAAGAGAAGATTGGCAGTACTAGAGCTAAAAACAAAGACGAATCGTGGCAAAACATTGAAGAGCGTGGTATTCCATACTCCAGGCTACTTGAGCGTCTCTGGTGTAATCAATGCCTAGAAGATGTAAGGCGGTTTTAATTAACAAAGGCTATTACACAAAATATTAGCATTAAGTAGTAAACAATTTGAGCCAATATTTTATAAACTTTTTTGTTTTTTAATTGAAGTGTTCTTATTTTGAATTTGTTTTTGTTTTATTGATTTGAATTGATTTTGTTTTTGTTTTAAGAAAAAATTAAACTTATGGAATAAATGAATAAAAGTATATACCTTTTAAATTTATCATAAGCCTGAAGAAATATTTTTTTAAGGTTTTTGGTTTCAGAACAAGATGATGTTTTTTATTGTCCGACACTGTCTATCTGACCTTCGACCCGAATATCAATTTGATTTTTGGCCTGCTTCTAGCCTGACTACTGATATGATTTTCTGTCTGGATTTTTTACAGAATTTAGCAAAACCTACTCCTCCCGAACCGAACTCTTAATCATCTGTTTATCGAAGGAAAATGCCGTGAAATAATCATATATTTTGTTTGTGCAAAAATGTTCCTCACAATAAATTATGGGAACCGCAGAAAATTTATAATTTCAATAAATATCCTGAGATGGATTTTTGTCTGTAATGCCAAACATTTCTCACATGCTCTCTACGTGACTCACAACAATGATCGTAACTCCAAGACATCCCGCTAAATCCGGGACAGTTGGCAACCCTAGGTATGACCATACAAATACGCAATGTAGGGCAGCCCTTCGCACGCCTACATAACGATAGCTTTGAGCATGCTGTGTACAATAAATTGAAAGAGAGAACATCGATACGCTCTTTATACATCACTGCTTTATATGTACTCTCAAGTATGAATGCGTGAATGTGTGCATCGAGAGGCTGTAAGTTTGTGTTGGTGAGGAGAAGCAGGTATATCAAAATGATGGCGAGAAAGTACAGGATTAGAACAAATACAATGTGTCTCTTCAGCAGTTGTCATCCGATGTGACATTAATTTAACAAAATCAATATACTTAGTTTACATTGCCTGCACCGTCTTTTAATACGCATGAAAACAATATTGTCTAAACACGCTACGGAGCTACATAACGTCCTGAAAACATTTCATGAGGATTTTTATGAAAATGTTGAGTATATTTTAAGAATTATTTAAATTAAAAAAGAGTAGTAAAAATGTATTAGAGAAATTAGTATATATATTTGTAGCAAATAGTTGATAAAATGGTCGCTGTGGTGTAGTGGTAGTGCGTTGGACTGCTACGCAGAGTGTCCGGGGTTCGAATCTCGACACAGGCAAAACAAAAAGTACAAAAAATAATTTTTCTACACGGCACCACCTCTTGGCAGGCAATAGCAAACCTACAAGAGTAAAAATTGCTATGAAAAGCTTTTCACTTTGCCGTTCGGATTCGGCATTAAACTGTAGGTCCCTTCCATTCATGTACAAATATAACATGCACAACATGAGTGGATGTGAAAAGCTCGGCCTAGGCCCTCAATGGGCTGTTGTGCCATTAAAAGTAAAAGTAAGTAAAAAGTTGATAAAAATGTATTAAAAATAGTAGAAGAGAAATAGTAGAAGAAAAATAGTAGAAGAAAAATAGTGGAAGAAAAATAGTAGAAGAAAAATAGTAGAAGAAAAATAGTAGAAAAAAATAGTAGAAGAAAAATAGTAGAAGAAAAATAGTAGAAGAAAAATAGTAGAAGAAAAATAGTAGAAGAAAAATAGTAGAAGAAAAATAGTAGAAGAAAAATAGTAGAAGAAAAATAGTAGAAGAAAAATAGTAGAAGAAAAATAGTAGAAGAGAAATAGTAGAAGAAAAATAGTAGAAGAAAAATAGTAGAAGAAAAATAGTAGAAAAAAATAGTAGAAGAAAAATAGTAGAAGAAAAATAGTAGAAGAAAAATAGTAGAAGAAAAATAGTAGAAGAAAAATAGTAGAAGAAAAATAGTAGAAGAAAAATAGTAGAAGAAAAATAGTAAAAGAAAAATAGTAGAAGAAAAATAGTAGAAGAAAAATAGTAGAAGAAAAATAGTAGAAGAAAAATAGTAGAAGAAAAATAGTAGAAGAAAAATAGTAGAAGAGAAATAGTAGAAGAAAAATAGTAAAAGAAAAATAGTAGAAGAAAAATAGTAGAAGAAAAATAGTAGAAGAAAAATAGTAGAAGAAAAATAGTAGAAGGAAAATAGTAGAAGAAAAATAGCAGAAAAAAAATAGTAGAAGAAAAATAGTAGAAGAAAAATAGTAGAAGAAAAATAGCAGAAAAAAAATAGTGGAAGAAAAATAGTAGAGGAAAAATAGTATAAAATATGCAGTAGTGGAAATAATAGTGGAAAAGTTGTAGTAAAAGCAGTAGAAAAGTTCTAGAAAATAGTAGTAGAAATAGTATGTAGTAGAACGGTAGTAGAAAATGGTAGTAAATGTGGTAATAGAAAGGTAGTTGAAAAAGTAACATCGCCCATTTGACACGAAATAATAAAGTGAATCCTTTTCGGCTTAAAAAAAAAATTTCAATTCACAACTTCCCTAAAGAAGTTTCATTTCCAAAATCAGCGAAAATAGACTGACTGGTAAGTGTGAAGTGGAAAATTATGAAAATACTCTCCAGTTTTGCTTCTTGAATGTGTAGCAGCGGCTACAGCTTTTATTATTTACCATATTACGATAAGATATGTGAGAAGTGCTGACGAGCGAAAGAAATCATTGAAAACATCACGTCTATTTTGGTTAATGATTACCAATTTCAAAAGCTGTATACTGTATGACTTAAAATTGCATTGATTGAATCACCCTTTCGATCTATTAAATAAAAATTTTAGATCGATGGTGGGCGTGAGTATACAACTTGATAGCGAGCAATGCCTTTGTAACCACAAGGTGTTGAAAAGAGAGTCTGATCTTGCGTTTACTCTATTTTGTTGTTGCTTTAACAAACATGGCAACCTATTATGCTCACTGTCAATCTGCTAATCTCCTACTTGAAAGACTATAGCCACTTTGTGGCTCTATTCGAAATATTTGCATTGTTTTATGTTGAAAGTTAATTGAAATTTAAAAAATTGTCTAGAAAAGAAAGTAAACACAAACAAAAGTTCTCGCAAACTCAAATTATGGTAACATTCTGTGTTCTCGCTCGCTCTCTCTCTCTCGCTCTCTCATTCTGCTACTCTTCAAATACTCGCTTGTGCCCAAACAAACTAAAGCAATCCACACATTCTCTTGGCCACATGCAACTTTCCGGTAGCATTTACATAATAAGCACTAACTACCTACAAATAAGTTTTTTCTCGCCAAGCAATTTTCAACTTTCTACAACGAGCTGTGGAAAAATCACTGCACACTGTACTCGTATGTGACTGTGAATATATTTGTACAATTGTCGTTGGTTAGTTCGTTCGTTCGTTCGTTCGTTCGTGTGCATTGATTTCGGCACTTAAGGACATAATAATCATTGGATTTGCAACAGTATAGCAAGCAGTAGTAATTGTAGCATTGTTGTTGTTGCTGCTACTGCTGCTGCTGTTGCTGTTGCTGACAAATACAAAATTGCAACAGTATTTACGCTTGAGGGGCTATAAGACCAACTATTGCAGATTATATGTGGCACACTACACGTCCTCAGTGAGCGCGGGTCGGTGGGCTTAATTTATTTAAGTAGCATTTACACATACACAAACTCATACACACACACACACACACATGCATGCACATAAATGATGTGCAGTCGGTGAATAAGCAGGATTAAAATCAATACAGATTTACGGAATCACAATGACAATAACAAGGACCTTTTGGAAGAACAACAATTGTAAAAGAAGATAGCGAGAGAGAGTGAGAGAGGGAGAAAGAGAAAGGGAGGGTGAGCACAGCAAAGACGACGATTCATGTGAGACCCACTGTCTCTGTGTAGTGCAAGTGTGTGTGTGTGTGTGTGTGTGTGATTTTGTGAATTCGAACACCTTGTGCTTGTGCAACGAGTACTCGTACTTGAAAATTTTGGTCACAAGTGTCATATGAACATTTTGTTGTTGGTAGGAAAAGAAAAAAAGGGTAGCAGTAGTTGCGACGAATGTTGCTGCGATTGTGAGCAGGATAATTGTTTTGATAATGACATTTGTATTCTTGTTTACAGAACTTTTATGTTGCATTTATTTTTTTATTTTTCGTATGCTACAATATCAATTTGTTGTCATGGGAGATGCCAAGTGCAAGATAAGAGGCAGTGACAGAAAGCGGAAAAGCAGCATATGTTGCAAAATATAAGCGCAAATAAACAAATACAAAAATTAAATTAAAATGAAATGAAATATCTGCGCCAAAAAAAAACAAAGAAAGAAAGAAAACCAATGTCGAAGTTTTCTATTTGCTTGAGCGATTTTTGACACAGCGATTTTTTAGGCATTCATGAATCCTGAAATGTGGTATCATAAAATATGTACTCATTCAATATTCACCATTAAACCATGCAACTTTGCTACAACAACAAATAGCAATTGTTTGTTGTTTTGAATTTTTTATTTTACATGGCCGCCACACAACAACAGATAACAACAAATAAAAAATTGTTAAATATTTGTAAAAGGTCAAAAAAGCGGTAGATTATTTTCAATATTCATGTGGTGTGTGCACATTGAATCAGCTTTCAACCGATGGCAACAACAAAAACAGCATCAAATATCAAATATGGTGTGTACAATCGATGCCAGCCAACATTCGTTCGCATTGCTGTTGGAAGTGTTCAAAGATGCCGCCAGTGCGCACCGTTGCTGCTGCTGCTAGTTTGTTATTTGCTATTACAAAAAAATATTAATGCAAATATTAAAAATATTAAATAAATATCAACAAATCGTTGTTAAATAAGAGAAATTTTGACAAAAAGAACGAAGAAAAAAGTCCCGAAAGCTAAGTTTGGGTTCAATCGTACCTCTGTACACCCTCTTATATAAAATACAGGGTTATACATTGACCGAAACCACCAGCGCAGTGAAAATTGGGACAGTCCTCTCTGCGCCATTTAATACGAAAAGAGGTTTCAGAGAAGGTGACTCCCTATCGTGCGACTTCTTTAACCTTATGCTGGAGAAAATAATTCGAGCTGTGAACATCGACATCTCTGGCACTGTTTTCTACAAGAGTGTCATGCTGCTAGCATACGCTGATGATATTGACATCATTGCCACCAACGCGCGAGCAGTCAGTGCAGCATTCTCCAATCTGGAAAGGGAGTCTTGTCGAGTGGGTCTAGTGTCAACTATGAGTCTTGCACAAAATGTCACTGTTAACAATTATACTTTTGAAGTCGTAAAGGATTTCGTTTACCTAAGATCCGGCATAAACACCAACAATAATGTAAGCCTTGAGATCAAGCGGAGACTAACTCTTGCCAAAAGGTGTTACTACGGGCTCAGTAGGCAATTGAGAAGTAGAGCCCTCTCTCGAACGACGAAAATAACGCTCTACTATATAAGTCCCTCATCCTTCCCGTTCTAATGTATGGCGCACAGACGTGGACATTGACCATCAATTCCATAAATTCGGAACGCTATGGTCTTATAATAAAAATTTTTTTTTTTTGATCTGCGATTGAAGATTTTGATTTGGGCGAATTTTGATTTTAACATGACGGCACCACAAGCCACACAACACTACTGATTTTGGCTTTACTGTTCTCAATTTGTTTTGTCATTTCAAGAATTGAAGGCGAACGACCATCAAGAGCGTCACACGTTCGCTGAATGGGCCCAAAACGAGATGGCTACCGATCTCGATTTTCACAAGAAAATTTTGTTCAGCGATGAAGCTCACTTTTGGTTGAATGGGTTCGTTATTAAGCAAAATTTTCGCATTTGGAGTGATCATAATCCACAAGCTATTGTTGAGACGCCGTTACATCCTCATAAAGTCACTGTTTGGTCTGCTCTATGGGCAGAGGGAATCATTGGTCCATATTTCTTCAGAGATGAAGCCGGTCATAATGTTACAATGTCAATGGGGAACGCTATAGAACCATGATTAACGACTTTTTCGTGCCTGAAATGTAGGATGTTGATGTGGGCGACCTTTGGTTTCAACAAGACGGTGCTACATGCCATACAGCCAACGAAACAATAAATTTATTGAAGGAAAATTTTTTGTGAGCGCATGGGCCTGTGGCGTGGCTTCCAAGATCGTGCGATTTAACACCGCTGGACTAGTTGTTGTGGGGTTATGTGAAGTCGATTGTCTACGCAGATAAGCCCGAGACGATTGACGCTTTGGAAGAGAATATTCGGCGCGTTATTACTGGCATACGGCCCCAATTGCTGCAAAAAGTGGTCGAAAATTGGGCCTTACGGCTGGAATTTATTCGAATCATCCGCGGCGGCCACTTTCCCGAAATCGTTTTTAAAACATAATAACACACTTCTAAAAAAAACACCCTGTACATTAGGTGCTACGGTAATATTTCTTCTCTTTAGGGAATTACCCATATCAAATTTTATCTTAGCGACAATAAAGAGCAACAAGAACAGCTCTCTCGTAAAAAACTGCTGAAGCAAATGAATGACATATGCGAAGAATTTTTATGCTTCTGCATCCGTAATAAGCACATTGCCAGGAATTAAGCTATAATACGTGCGTATTACGTAAATGAAAATAAAACTAAAAGTGTATGAAACGAAAAATTTACTCCTCGTAATACTTGCGTACATATGTACATATGTTCATATAAGTATATGTATAAACATACATATATGCATGTATGAGTACATAGTATGTATACGATTAGTTGAGTATGCACGCATACTAGTTGAGTAATAAGTAAACTCGGCTACAGTTTCGAATGGAAACAAGAGTAAGGGCGCTTGGCGAGCGCGGCTCTCTATAAGAGTACATTGGTACATAAGTATATACATATATACATATAATATTAGTATTAAACAGCATAAGCATCAAGCGAAAATAAATTTTCTCTACGGATTTACAGCCGCACTTTTTACTTTTATTTTTCTTTGCTGTAATTTTTTATTTTTGTTTTTATTTTTGCAATTCTTATTTCTTTTTAGTGTAAACTATAAAAGTTTCTTCTTTCAGTTTTAATGTTTTTGTAAAGAAAGTTTTCGATTTTCACAAAATGTATGTAAACACAAATGCCAGTACGTTTTTCTCTTCTCTGCCACTATCCTGTTTTTCATGTTCTCGTATCACTCGTTGCATGTACATTGTGGATTTTGTTGAATATCCTTCTCTGCTGTTGTGGCGCATTCAAATTGCTGGCACGCTTCTTGCATTAAATCCTTATTAGCATTTTTTCTTATTCTAAAAACTGTGTTTACGTATTTTTTTCTTATTTTTTGTTTTTGTTTTTTTGTTGTTGTTGCAAAGAATGTGCTTGCGCATTTATAACTTGAGTATTAGTAGAATTTTGATGATTTTAATTAAATTGTTGTTTTGTACTTACGTTGTATTTCTTTGTGTGTGAATTTTTTTAAGCGTTTGTTCCCGTACTCTTTATTTATTTATTTTTTGTTGAATCTTGAAGTTTTCTAATTGCAAATTAGTGCTGGAAACTTTAATTTTTTTTAGTTTGCTATTGCTAGGTGCTAGAAATTTGCATTTTATTTTTAGTTTACCACTGTGCTAAGTACCGAACCTATTTTGCGCTTTGGTTCACGTACTTACTTTTATTTTCACCTATCACTAACACAAGAGAGGTGAACTTCAGATGTCCGTGGTCCATAATATGAAATGTTAAACATTTCGCATACAGCGTATATTTAAGATTGGTGTGCTGCTAGAACCAAGTACCACTACAAAAATTGTCAAAATAGCTCAAAATACATATGATGCAATCACATGAAGACACGTATTTGCTAACCTTCTCTTCAGCAAGTACGAGAAAAGCAACACTTGCTTAAACAATAACAACAACAACAACAACAAGCAAGAGAAACAGCAAGTCGAAAAAAAATGCACTAAACACTTAAATGAAAAACTGCGCTTACAACACTCGCTCGGAACTGAGAAAAACAACAAACATAACTGAAGAGAGTTGAAGTGAGATACAGAGAGGGAGAGAGAGAGAGAGAAGGCAAGGAAGAACGAATGAGGTGTTTTTAAGTAGCGTGTGTATTTGGCACTTGTTAAAATATTTGTGCTTTAGGCATCCTTGTTATCCTTTTAGATTTTTATTTTTTTTATTTTTTTATTGTCATACGTTCATTCCCTTCCGTTCATTATTTCTCGTTTTGTTTATTTATTTGCAAACACTAAAGTGGGTGACAATAAGCAACAGCAATAAGAATAAGAGAAAAGGAACCAATGAAGGGTGAGAGTAAGCAAAAAACAAAAAAAAACGAAAAACAAAATCGCGCAAATACCCAAATACACACACACACAAACACAGACACATACATACAATACGTCAGTTATGTACATCAGGCATTGACACGTCATCATCTCATCAAAAGCAACAAGAATTGAGAGGAAGCAAGTAGAATATTTAGCGTACGTGTTTTTACAGCTAACAAGGATGTTAATTTTATTTTATTTATCTACTTTTTTTTGTTTGTTTGTTAGGCAAACTGTTCAAATTTTTTTTCCACTGCTACTTTTAGAGAAAATATTTATTTTTGCTTCATTGTTGTTGTTGCCAATTTCAAAGTTGTTTGAGAGAGAGTGTGTGTGTATGTGCGTGTGTGTGTGCATTTGTATTTAACCCAAAAGACGCTCCCTTTTCATCATCGCCAACGCTGTCATTTACGGAAACCTCATCCACATCCGATACATATTGTCCTGTATTATTTGGATTGATGCCATGAACTAAATACTCGGCAGGACATGACAGACGCCATCGTCGTTGTTGCCGCCGTCATCATCGCCAAGTAGAAGGAAACATGAAGGACATAGCAGTTCTCACAGCTTATACAGTTTTGGCTGGCGTTTTTACACACTTCACGCCCTTCCTCAGAATATGCTGTTTTACACTGGAATGATTATTGAATGCTTGACTGTGTGTGTATGTGTGTGTGTGTTTGTGCCAACTGCAAATGGCAAAGTGGACAATGCAAACATAGAAAGAAAAAGGATACGTTTTGTCCTTTTTTTTTGCTCTTTCGTTTTTTGTTGGTTTAAGAAATTTATTAAGGATATTTTTGTGGTGCTGATGAGTTTGCACAGAGCTTTTCGCATGGGTCAATCACGCACACATACACACACACACACACACACACACTCACTCACATGAACACTGCAAAGAGACATAAACAAACAACAATATATGAACGTTCATGCTGTATGGTTAAGAATGGACAGAAACTGTAGGGGATACCCAGACTCACATACAATTACAGCTGCGGTTAAACTAATAGCACTTCCACAAGCAAAAACATTTCATGAAGATTATTATCCTAATGGATTTACAAAAAAATTGCTCATAAACCATGAGCCAGTGGAGGTAAAAAAACAGCAATGCTGGGTATGTACCATAAACGATTAAACATTTTTTCATGTTTCTACAAAAAACGAATCCTAGCTGACCTACTTTCTCGCCCACCCTAACGAAAGAATGCCAAAAAATTAGCATAGCTTGGCCAACCGTAAAAATTCTAGGTCGCGAAATTCAGGGAGAAAGTGGTGAATTTTTCGCTTCAATTCAGGGAATTTGAAAACTTGGGTTAGCATCCCTGATCACGTTATGAATCTCTTTCCTTATAAAGGGTGATTATTTGCCACTTGGTTCTTGACGTTTATATTTCTGACAGCTCATGCGTGATTCTTGACTTGTGTTAAAGTAAAAAACGCTCAATTTGGTTTGCCATTTCATCAGGAATACACTTACGCCCGAACAACGTTTGCAAATTATTGAAATTTATTATCAAAATTCGTGCTCGTGAATTCGTGAAAAATGTGTTTCGCAAGCTACGTCCATTTTATGGTCGTCATAATCGAACCACAGAGCACAGAATTCAGCTCATTGTGACCATCATTCACCAATCGAATCCGGCGCCAATCTCGAAGCAACTGGGTTTGCGTTATTGGAAGATCTTACGCAAAGAACTCGGATTAAGGCTATATAAAATGCAGCGGGTGCAAGAACTGAAGCCAGGCGACCTACCACAACGTCGAATTTCCGGTGAATGGGCCTTGAAAAAGCTGGATGAGGATCCATGTTTTTGTCGCAAAATTGTCTTCAGCGACGAGGCTCATTTTTGGCTAAATAGATACGTGAATAAACAGAATTGCCGTATTTGGAGTGAAGACCAGCCCGAGGCAATTCAGCAGCTACCAATGCATCCCGAAACCATGTATCAATTGAGAGTTAGTCTCGCATTTTGGTGCAATCAATTGGCCACCGAGATCGTGTGATTTGACCTCGTTAGACTATTTTTTGTGAGGCTAGTTTAAGTCTCTTGTCTATAGGGACGAGCCAACCACGGTTGCTGCTTTCGAAGCCAACATTGAATGCGTCATTGGTGAGATTCCGGCTGAAATGTGTGAAAAAGTGTGGCACAATTGGACCTTCAGAATGGACCACTTGAAGCGTAAATCGTAGCCGCGGGCAACATTTAATTGAAATTATCTCTAAAAAGTAAATGGCAAGAATTGATTTATCGATCCAAATAAAAATTTCACTCACTTTTGTAAAATTTCCGTGTTTTTTTTTTTTTGAATTGTCAAAAACCAAGCTCTTAAAAAAACACCCTTTACTCCTCACTGCTAATATTTTAACCGCAGCTGTACAGCTGTACAAAAAGGATGTGAATGATGAATTTGTTTTTATTTTTCGTGTAAAGTAAGTAATTCAGAATGGATCATTTTGAATGGGAAAACACACAAAAAAGCGATTTTTCAAGTATGTTTACCTATGACAAATGTTGCTGCTCTTGCTACAACTACAACTTTACTGCTGCTGCTGCTGGCTGCTGCTGTTGTTGTGCGGCTTTGGCTACTATTGTTGTTGCCACAAGCACACATCCGGAGTGTACGCGTGTGTGTGTGTGTGTGTGTGTGTGTGTGTGTGTGTGTGTGTGTGTGCACATTTTTACTATTCTCCCTTGTATGTCGCCACAGTATGTGAGTAATGGACACTTTTATTTTGCCATACACTTTACTTTGCACACCACTTTTATGTGTCAAAAAGGGTCAAAATGGATTTAGTTTATTGTGTTGCCTCTGCCACACAAAATGTATGTGCGCACTACACTGCCATCTAGTATGTTGGGGAGGAGGAAGGGAGCAGCATCGAACAGGGCTGAGTTAACCCACCAGCTATTGTGGGTTAAACTTTTTGGAGCTGAGGGAATTTTATATATTTTTATTATTTTGAATGTCATTGTTAATCAATCACTCATATTACACACTTACAAACAAATTCCAGCAAACAAACACACACACACACACACACACACACATACTATATTTGCACCCATTATTCGTGTTTTTGTTGTTAATGCATGTTAGTGTTAATGCTGCTCCTGATGAACTTCAATATTTACACACAATTACCGATGCGCAGCAATCAATTCATACATAGTATGAAGGACTTTCTCGCTGTCACAATATCTCTCCCTTTCTCCCTCTTTCTCTCTATCTCCCTCTCTTCCTCGCTATTTGCCTACGAGAATGACTCTGACTCTTTTTTTTTTTTATTTCGTTGTGATTTTCGTTGATAATTGATGATGATGAGGTTGTTGTTGATGCAAGTTTTATTGTTGTTGCTGCTGATGATTTGTCATTCATTTGTTATGATAAATCATCATCACCATCATCATTGGCCCAACATAAACAGCAAAATCATCGTCATCGCCGTCGCCATCGCCATCGAAATCATGCATAAATATTGTTTGATTTGATATTTTTAGTGTTTCGAAATCAACATCACTAATTGAAAGGATAATAGCGCTCGTGTACACATACATATTTACTTACAGGATTTTATTTGTACAATCATAGAGACGAGTAATTATGTTGAAATACATACATACTTGTGCGAAGTCAGTGATTTAGTGTTTGTGTTATAGAACTCGGCACAGGCAAAATCAAACACAAAAAAAAGGAGAAAAATAATTTTTCTACACGGCACCGGCACCACCTCTTGGCAGGCAATGGCAAGCAAACCTACAAGAGTAAAAATTGCTATGAAAAGCTTTTCACTTCGCCGTTCGGATTCGGCATTAAACTGTAGGTCCCTTCCATTCATGTACAAATATAACACGCACAACATGAGCGGATGCGAAAAGCGAAAAGCTCGGCCTATGCCCTCCATGGGCTGTTGTGCCATTAAAAGTAAAGCGAGTAAAGTTATAGAACTTTAATATCTTTAGATCCTTCAAAATTAAGAATTTTTAAGAATTTATTACGTTCATATTCTTTCATAATTAGTCTTACTTCCAAATTTTCCCATTAAAGTTATAATATTATAATCGAAAGTATCAATTAGTATTAAGTATTTCAATAAATCATTTAATAAATTTTTTTTGTTTTTTCTTTAGTTACGCTGTAATCACTGGACTCATTGAAATCCTTTCGCGGCGTTGCATGAAAATTCGTGAATCAATTGAAAATCATCAGTGTGTGGTATTATCATTGCTGGCTACGCTTGGCTTCCTCACAAGATTCGTTGATGACTGTCCTCCGGGTAAGTTGGAGAATGAGGGAATGGCATGGCATCAGCGTGAGTGCGTTCGCACGTGTTATGCGTGACGTAGCCGATAATGTTGTTTACTTCACACCTTAAGACTCACTCTCTTCTTTCTATTGATTGACTCACACTTTAGGACCCACGGATGTTACACGTTTGTTGAGCGCGGCAAGATCTACCGAACTCTTTGGTTCAATTTCAATGCTTTATGCAAGCGTGGTGCCAATAGGTAAGTAAGCAACGTGTTAAACATGAACATGTTTCCATTTTCGAAAAACACATCATCATTTTATATCAATGCTAATCAAGTGCAAAGTGCATTTTTCGGATGATTTATTTCGTCGGTCAGTGTAACGACAATGACGACGTGCGTTTTCTTTAAAAACGAAAATTAAGCAATCGCCTACAGATTTTATGATTTTACAATGGCATATCCGCCTGCCATTGCGGCTTGGTCTCTACACAAGTTTTTGTGTATGTGTTGCTGTGAAGTAAAAAATTACATTTCTGCTTTCTGCTTTCCTGCAGGTGAATGCATTCCACCGAGAACGGTTTCGTTAGCGGCTGCAATATTTAATTTACTCGTTTCCACGGCTGTGCTGGATTTGGCCACTTTTCAAGTAAGTTCAAGAGTTTAATATTTAATTTCTTTTAAGTATGTATTTGAAAAAAAAAAAACTGAAAAAAAACTGTGCTTGACACAAACTTCTTTAAGTTCTGTCAAAAATTCCTACCCTTCTCTCTCTTAAATTGTTGCAATAACAATTCAATTGATTCTATTCTGCTCTCCCAATGGATGCTCTGAAAGTTTTTCGTTGAAATTTTGCTACTTGTGTGCATGGTCGTGTGTGCATGTGTGTGTAACCCATGAATCAGTTTTGCATTTGCGGAAGCAAGTCCTTGAAAAAGTCCTTCCAAACAAAAAGCAGCAGAGAAACAAACTGAAAAGCAAAACGTTACTCTAAACTTTGTTTTTTATTTCTTTGTTTTTGTTTTTTATTTGTTTTAAATTCTAATTTATCGTTCTTTGCTCCACACAACTTTGGCACACAGATTACTATGTCCCTCTCTCTCTCTCTCTCTCTGACAGCTCTTGCATATTTCGTTGCTGTTGTTGTTGTTTTAATTTCGTAGCGATTTTACGTTCGAGAAACTTTAAGAGTGCAGAGCAAAGATTGTGAATGAAAATGTTTTTCAATTTTATGTTGCGCTTGGTTGATTTTGATGTTGTGTTGTGTTGTTGGTTGCTTGCTTGCTTGCTGGCTGGCTGGCTGGCTGTTGATTTTCGCTAGCTTGCTGGTGGCTGTTACAAGTTGCCGATGATTTGTTTGTACACATGCCAAGTCAATAAAAAGTGTCTGCATAAGCAATTTTCATTCATTCATTTGATTAGTAATTTTGCCCAGACAAATATTTTTAAGCGATACCTTTAAATCCTCTCCGAAGCTCGAATGTTTGTTCTTTAATTTTCTTATACATAATTCAATTGTATTGCAATCAATAGCGTTCGTTGCCTTGTACATTTCGGAAAAACCCACTGCTCTATGTACAACAGCAAAGACCACAACCATTTATACTAAAGTTCATTCTCTTGGTTTTTTTTGTATTTGTAAGTCCTCGCTTTGTTATCTGATATATACCAAAAAACAAAAAATTCCGTTGTTGCGACCGAAGTTGAAGATCGATTGATTGCGAAAACTGATAACGCCATTGAAATCTACACAATCCACTCATTGCCTAGAAGCAAAAGCAGAAGTTTTAAAGTTGGAAGACGTGCTAACACTTTTTAATATTTCCTTCCATACGATTTTATTGAGGTTTAAGAAGGAAAAGTTTAAAACAAATATGAACCAGTTTGACGTCCTCACTGGTTAACCCATTTTCATAAGCCTCTACAAACTACTGTAGTGTAAAGAACGACAAAAATGTAACTCCGGAGATAAACATATAGCTTCGAAGGATCTTAAGTCCTGGAAAAATTTTGTCACCAGAATTATTTTTTTGTATTCTCTTTCCTAAAGTATTAGGAATTGTATTGTACCTTTATTGTATTGTATTGTATTATGTACCTTTCTGCCGAGCTACAATTTGCTAAACTAAATTAGATATTAGTAAGTAAAGTAAAGGTTTTCTGGGTCCTTGACTCTCTGGCGCTTGTTCAGAAGTTTTAAGTGGCCAGTAGCCACGAACTGTGGGAAATAAAAAAAGAATTTAATTTTCTTAAATCCTTAAGTTTTCTTAGCCGGCAAGCAAATCACCCGGGAGATTGCCCCCCGAGCTAGATTTTTTAGAGGGACCCGTGTTTCTTGACCTTGAAAGCATTGTTTGGAAATTTTTTGTAAGCAAGTTCAATTAAAAATAGCATATTTTGCTTGCATATGCTATTAAAAGTTTGGTCAGCTTTAGTCTCAGAGAAAAATAAATGGATACCTGTGACGTTATTATTTCCGCATCAAGTTTAAGTATTTTATCTAAATGAATTTTCGAATTCAAATGCAAAATAAATAAGTTTATTACTTTCTTTCGATGTATCAAACAATTATTAACTGGCCTTTAAGCAAGGTGACATCGAACAATTGTATGTAAGTTATTTGCATTTACTTTTGGAAAAAGTATAAAAATGTATTTTTTCGCGATTTTTAAAAATTATCCGAAAAATTGTGAAGATGTCCAGTTAATGGCCGAAGATTAAAGTTTATAAGCACAATTCAGAAATAAGTTGAAAATCTTGTTTTCCCACCGTGCCTGTATTTTTCTCTCCACGGCCCTGATTGTGGACGTTGCAAACAACCGTTGTTCCATCAAAACCATTTTACCCTGCGCACATACATAGTTGTTGGGTATAAAAACAAGAAGAGAGCGCGACACTCGGCCAGTGTATCCAGCTTTATTCGTGAGAGAACAATGCCACCATCTCTCTCTCTATCTCTCTCTCTCTGGCACGGCTTTTTGTTCCAACCACCTCAATAAAAATTGGTTCTCTCGCAACAGTAATCAACATCATTCATTATCAACGTCATCAATGAGATGCTGCAGTACATGCAAACACATACGTAATGTATACAAACCAAATTAGTTTGCATAATGGCCAACAGATAGCGCAGCACGAGCTACACCAGTGTAATGAAATACAATGAAAGATACGTAAACAAACAACAAACATTTGGCATAACAAGCGAATACAATGTGAGCAAATATTGGCATATGACAGGAGCAGTACCAACAACAACAACAACAACGACAACAAAAATAAACCCAATAATAGCAGCAGTCCGCATTTAGTTGGCAACAATTCAAACAGGACAATTGCACTGATTCCGATTACAACGTACAGCGAGAATAAATGAAGTTGAGCAGAGTAGTACGTAGACGCCGATTGTTTTCACAATTGCTGCGTTCAAATGATTGCATTGTTTCGTTCGCTCGACTTGTCACTTATTAATTAACAAAATTCAGGCTAATTTACTGTTGATATATCCAATAAAAAAAACTGATGACAATTGATTAACGATAGCCATCCATCCATCCATCCATCCATCCATCCATCCATCCAGCCAGCCATCTATCCATACAAATTAGAATTTCTAATGACGAGGAGAAGTTAACAACAACAAAAAACGAAGAAAATTCCTATGAATTTTTCCATCAAAAAGTAACTAAAACCATGAAATTAGATTCCATTTGTAACTTTCAACACTTTGGAAGATGAGCATACAGAATTTATAAAACTTTCAAAATATGTGCACAACAAATTGTTTATTCAGTAACTTTCTTCATTCCAACTGCTACTACTTTCTTAGTGCCGCAATTCAGCGTAGCTAAGGAGTGTACACGAAAAAATTGATATTTGCTTTACATACAAGATTACAATATAATACAAGTATAATATATTAAAAGCAATTGGGATAGGCTTTGATTTATTGAAAAGACTAGATACCAACAAATTGTTGTGATTTCATTTTTTATATGAGAAAATTCTTTAAGCGAAATGGCAGCACACGGAGCTTGAGCGACAAAAAACTATGTCCCATACATTACACATCTTAAATGAAAATCCTTCATGAGCCCAAAAAAAGTTGCCAACCTAGAGGGTGTCAGATTTGCAACGTTAAAACGAACCATTAAAAAGTCTGCAGTGAATCTTTCTATTGAGAAAGAGTTAAAGGTTCCGGAAGAAAATGTGGACAAAAAACTTACTGGTTTCTGGAGTTTTAGAAGTTGTAAACACGACATTTCGACAGGAAAACAAAGGAAAAATATTTTTGAAAAAATAGTACAGTTTTGAAAGGAAAACATTCCATTTTCGGGGGATCAATTTTTTCGTGTACACTCCTTACTTGCTCCCCTATACTACTCCTTCCTTCTATACTCTTTCTGTTCCATTTATCCCTGGTATCGTATCGTTTCGAATCGTATAAGTATTACTTATACTCCTCTTTTTTCTTTACTCGAGAGCATTTCAAAAAGTTTTCGTTCGCTAAAATCGCGAAATGGTAAAATTAAAAATTAAAATGTGTCACTTGTTCGAAGAATTTGCATTTTGAAATGTCAATCGAAATGGTTGATGGTGGAAGTGTTAGTCAGTCAGTCAGCCAATCAGTCAGTCAGTTAGTGATGATTGTTGCTGGTGACGATGATGATGTTGTGGTGCATGTGTTTGTGCTGTGGCAAATAGTGATGACACTACACCAAATACACAAACGAACGATTGACGCGTTGACATTTCATTGCTCATTCTCTCTAGCAGCCTCTCTCTCTCTCTCATTCTCTCAGTCTCTCTCAGTCTATTTACATCTACTTACCTTTTGCTTCACTCCTTGCCTGCAACCATCAAAACTCTGTTATAAAAGTAAATATTTTGATATTTCGCTTCGAAGTTGTCGCCTGTCGCCGCGTATGAATTTAGTTTCATCCTCACATTGTCATTGTTTGCCTGTATTGCCGTATCATAAGAGTACATAGTATATTGAATTGGCATTTGATTGCACGACGCGTGTAAGTACTTGAGCACACTCAGCTCGAGTAGATTCGATCGAATACGTACGCATTAATAGTACCCACACAAATTACGTAAATTCAAAAAAGCAGAAGTTGCCGAGCAGAAGCAGAAAGAAACTGTAACGCCGCTGTGGAAGCATTTGGCATGTGAAAATTTATTATGCATGACACTGTCAATATTTCATTTTGTAAATGCAAAAATATCAATAAATAAAAGAGAAAGCGATACCGAAAAGAATTGCGTGTCATGTAATTGAAATTGGTAACATTTGGTTCAGTTCATATTCAGCGGTTTCGCTGGTGTGTGAGTGTGATGCTCATTGGTTCGTAACCCCAAAATTGCTTATTTTTATAATACTCACTTATTGACATATGAGCAGTTTTTAATAAAGACAAAAATTAAATCGTCTTGTACTTTGAGTGAGCTGATAAATAAGTTCCCTCACTAGTTCCCAGTGAGGGAAAAAGAAGAGATCCCTGAAATTGTTAGTCATTATTATCATTGTTCTTGAATTATGTGAAAGGCATTAGGAAGGAGCAATAAATTAAAACTCTCTCTTTCCTTTTCCTACATTTAATTTGATTGACAACTGTCCTCGATTCTTTCAACAGATCATCATGCTCTGATTATATTAATAAATCTTATACACCTTTTGAGGCGGCCAAGACCGATCATCGGTTGTAGCGCCAGCTAAGTAAGTAAGTAAGTATACACCTTTGCTTAAAGTAATACTTAGGTACACAGGATAATTAAAAGTGTTAATAAAAAATTATTCGATATTTTGAATCATTTAACTAATATCCTGTGTATCCACCACCATTTTGAATTACCTTCGCTGTTCTACTTGGCATACTATTAATCAAATCCCGACAGGTGTATTGACACCTGTGTCTCATATCATATTTTCTGAACATACTCAAACTTCAACTGTTCTTTATTAGAGAAAACTTTTTTCGCCAATTTCTTTTTTAAGTTTTTCCCCACATGTTTTCTATTGGATTTAGATCCGGGGATTGACTTGGCCACTCTAAAACATTGCCATTATAGTCTTCAAACCATAGCGGTACTTTAACAACTTAGCGGTATGCTTTGGATCGTTATCTTGCTGATGGACCCAACGTTGCACTGTATTTTACACAACGTCCTTGTAATCGGCTGCTGTCATATGGTTAGTAGTTTGGTGTATAGGACCGAGTCCATACTAAGAAAAGCATCCCCAAACCATAATATTTCCACCTCCATGCTTCACAGTTTTTTTTTTTATTATTGAAACGAACGTGAAATTCTTTTCTTTACATTCTTTTCTGAATCGTTCCCGAACAGATTAATTTTCGTTTCATCACTCCATAAAATATTTCTCCACTTTTTCTCACTCTCAGACCCCACCCAGATTTTGTGTTTCCTTGCAAAATTTAACCTCATGCTCAAATTGGTTTTTCGCATCAAAGTAACTTTTTTGGCTATTCGTCCTGTTAGGTTAACTCACCACGTTTCCAATTTCGGCTGCTATTACCTGTGAAGACTTACATAAATGGGTCCTTTTATACAGATAATCACAATGTGACGATCGAGATTTGCTTTAGTTTTAGTTTTTTTGGGCCTTCCTCGACACTCGTTTTGGAGTTTTCGCTTTAACGCATTCCTAACAAAGTTATGGGTTCTCCCCATCAATCGGCCAATGTTACGAAGTGATGTTCCTTTTTTTTCTGAGGTTCGAAACTAACCGGGCTTCTTCATCAGTACAGTGTGACTTACGACCTATCTAAATTGTAAATTATTTAATCAGATTTCACTATTTTTAAGTTAATTAAAGCAAAATTAACCGCTGTTAAATTAAGAAGTTTGAAAATTAAAAACAAAAACCATTTTTTTTAAAAAAAAAACTTTCGTGAAGTTGTAGGTGTAACTATTACTCGTATATTGAGCAAGCAGATTTTGAACTTTTCTCACGCAAAGCAACAATTCACAATAATTAGGGAAATCACACGTTTCACTTTGCCACTTTGCCAGCAATTGCATTGCCATATTGCGTTAATTAAAAAAACACTTAATTTTACCTTTAATTGCGCGAAATGATTGCACAAACCAACACGAACAAAAAGTCTTTCAGTGTAACTATTAATTTGAGCAGGGGTGTATATCGTCAGCATATCTTAGGTCTTCTAAATCATAAAAAGATTCCAATATATTTTTGTTTTTTTACGTTTTTTTTTTTAGCATTTTTGGCTTAGTTCATTTTGTTTGCATTAAAAAACATATTTATTAACTACCGAAGCTATGAAGTTTGAAGCTTTAATAATGGCTTGGAGTTCAACTTCTAGACTGCTCTCTCTCTCTCTGCTTGAACTTTAAACTGCGAGAACATCATCCACAAAATCTCTCAGACTCTGCATACAACCAAGGTGAATTTAGATAACAGAATAAAGTCACCTCGGAAAGGTAAATTTGTAGTATGTTAAATTCAGCTTGGTGTGACCAGCCGCTTTTAAAATAAAAGGCTAATTAGGTAAAGGTAATATATTAGAAAAACGTAAAAATGAAAAAAGGTTATGAGAAGCTAAAAATGTTCACAACATTTTATTGATTTTTACTCGTATTTACATATTTCTGCATACTTAACAAATTAATTTGTAAATTATGGAAAAATGTGGGCAACAACGAGGACATATACAATAGAAAGGATAGATTTGTTAGCACCCATCATAAATCGCTTTTTAGAAGAGGGGGAGGGGGAGGGGGAGGGCATGGGCAATTTAAGACATTTGTCTATTTTTTTGTAAATTTTTTAAAAAAACTATAACCATCTGGTCGGCCCGGTCTTCCATAGATAATGTATGTACACTGAGAATTATTTGTGGCACGCGTTCACTTCTTATTTCGTTTAAGAATAAAGACTGTCTTACATGAAAACTGGATTTTTAAGAACAAAAAAATCTCATCTAAAATCTTTTCGGCCATAAATAAAACTTTATTTCTTCAAATTAAACCGGAGCAATCTTAAAATAAGAATAAATTCTTAAATTAATCAGAAAACTATCTCAAAATAAGCTGGTTTCAGTCTTCAAATACAAATGGGCAGTCTTGACTCTAGAGAACACCTATTCTTAAAGTAAAGAACGAATCAATCTCAAAAGAAAATCTTTATTATCAGTATTAAAATAAGAGTTTCATTCTTCTTTTAAGAGTTTCGAAGCTTCCATGCCCATCAACGAGTAGACTTAATTTGTGACAGCTTTTCTTAAATTTACACCATTTTTTTCTCCCAGAGTGTATAATTTTAATATGTAATATCCTTGCGTCGTTCCAAGAGTATGCTCGTAAACTTGACTAAGTCAACATGCTCGTACATATGTATGTATGTATTTACTCATCATCCTTTTACGCCTTACAGATTTTCCAATTAAATTTCAGCATCGCTGAACCCCTTCAAAATTTGTTCGGTTTGTTATTTGTTTTAAATTACCGCAAATAGATAAGTGCGCATCCTAACTCCCGCTTCCCCCCAACCACAACCAACCAGCCAGCCAGCCACTAACTGCATGCTACTTATCTACTGCTACTACTTACTGCCACCCTGTGCTCTGAATCTGGAGATGTCGGTATTTGCCGTTTTGCGTGCTTCAAAATAATTCACAAAATCAACTTTATTTATCATCATCTTTTTCTATGTGTACTCACTCACTCGTTCATTGTTGTTGTGTGTGCAAATAATTTTATTAGGTTTTAATCATGAGTAGCAAACAGCAATTGCTGCTTGCTTGCTGCTGGGGCAACTCAATTCCAGCTCAGCTCAGCTCAGTTCAGTTCAGTTTAGTTTTTTTTTTTTATCATCTTTTCGGCAACAAATATTTACATTATAAAATGAGAATTTTCTGTAGAGTTTTGTTTGTTGATTGCTCAAGTGAGTATACATTAACATTTCTAACAGATTTATTATTATTATTATTATTATTATTTATATTATAATCATTATTTTTCTTTTGCTTTGTTGCGTGATGTTGTAGATGAAAGTTTGTCTTTGAAATATTAAGGGTATTCAATCAAAAGAAGAATTATTAAAGCGCTTGAGCGAGATCACAACGATCATACTTTCTTAAATGTTTCCGGTTTGCTTTTAATAACAGCAATAATTGCTTCCGGAAGTTATGTGTGTGTGTGTGTGTGCTTGTTTTTCCGTCCACTTACCTGTGTGGGCTTCAAACGACGTCGTTTTGCTTCAAGTATCTGGAAGAAAAAGTCACTCAAATATTAAATAAAATAAGCATTTATCATTGATATTACCTTAACGCAGTCATAGCTTTGGTTTATTTTTGTGAACAGCTGATAACATTGCTGCCAACTTTTTTTTTATAGAAAATCCAATTTATGAAAATTCTTTATGAAAAATGCTTAAAGTTTTCTCAATTACTTTGAAAAATTTGCAGAATTTTGTACCGTGATTATTTCCTTAAATTCTACGGCTCATGAAACTCATTAAACTTACAAATAAAAAATAAATAAGTAATTGTATGAAAACATCATGGCAACTATGGCTGGTATAGAGCTGCACTTTACTTACTTACTTTTAATGACACAACAGCCCATGGAGGGCGTAGGCCGAGCTTTTCGCTTTTCGCATCCACTCATGTTGTGCTTGTTGTATTTGTACATGAATGGAAGGGACCTACAGTTTAATGCCGAATCCGAACGGCGAAGTGAAAAGCTTTTCCTAGCAATTTTTACTCTTGTAGGTTTGCCATTGCCTGCCAAGAGGTGGTGCCGGTGCCGTGTAGAAAAATTATTTTTTCTACTTTTTTTTTTGGTTTTGCCTGTGCCGAGATTCGAACCCCGGACACTCTGCGTAGCAGTCCAACGCATTACCACTACGCCACAGCGACCATCGAGCTGCACAGAGTTGCATTTTAATCTGTGTAAACGATTTACACCTCAAAATTGAAGAGTATAAGGCGTAAACGATTTTTGATGTAAATTCACATCGCTTACGGCGCATTTACGTCTTTGGGTGAATACCCATAATATATCACTTTTTAGAGATGTGTGTCTTGTTGAAAATATAAAACCTGATTAAACATTTATACAGCTTTATTTTTTGCAAGGAAAAGTTCTTGAAACTCTTAGCTCATGAGCTATGTAGTTTTTCAAACCTACAATGTATAATTCATATATTTTATGTTAAACTCAGAATTTAAATTTAGGTGTAATTAATAATGCTAGCTTGTGCCTATGTTTGGCTCGTTTTAACTTAAATAAGGGGTGAACCAGAAAAATTTTATAATTTTTACGGAGACATTAAAAACCATTCCGATTTCACTCAAATAACGTTCAGTTTATTAAGCATTTTTTAAATTATAACTCAAATATTATTAGTTAGTTATTCTTCGTTAGAGACTGGACAGTACGTTCGGTAACTACTGCATAGGCTTGATTCCATCGATTTCGGAATTTTACATAATTTTTACAAACTTTCTTTGTTTTTCTTAGGGTTTGCTTCATTATAGCCCAATATCTGTCAGTAGGCCGAAGTTCCGGACAGTTGGGATGGTTTTCCTCTTTTGGGACCACTGTGTTATTATTTTCCTTATACCATTCCATAGTTGAAGTGAAGTAATGTGGCAGGGTGTGGCTAAAATAGAACGGTTCCTTTGTGCTGTCCAATAAATGGTAGAAGGCGTTTTTGCAGGCATTCTTCTATATAAACTCTGGAGTAAATTGCTCCTGTCGTAATGAACGCCTTGCTCCGTGGACCTCAGATCCAAATAGCTTGCCAAACCATGAAGCGTTTTGGAATTTTGGTATATTTTACTTCAGAGTACATTCTGGGTGGTGCATCCCTATTCTTTGTTGTGAAATAGGCATTCCCTGGCAACTGGTTGAAGTCCGCCTTACAGTAGGTCTCATCATGGAAAATTATGCATTCGAATTTGGTTAGGTAATTGCCATACAACTTTCGGGCACGCGTCTTCGCTATTTTTTCCTCGCCTTCCGACCGGTCAGATACTTCCTGCTGTTTGTTGGTCCTTAATCCTTGACATCGCATTACAATTGATTACGCTGTACCAGCTGTAGTTGCAACATCTCGAGTCGTTCTCGTGGGATTAGCCCGATATGTACTAACAGCACCCTTTTCAGCACTTCTGGGTTATTTGGACCTTTTTTGCTGCCTGACCCTTTGGTTCTGCAGATGGAGTTTGCAGCGTTGTAGTTGTTTATGCTTTCCCTTGCAATGCTTAGTCTAAACTTCGTCTTATCAGTCAAGTAAATGTCCAGTATTAATTTGCGGCGCTGTTCTTGTTGGCTCGACATGTTGCATGTTGACTTAAGTAGATCCAAGATGAAAATGACTAATATAGAAAAAACTGCACTATTTACAGATACTTTCACTTGAAGATAACGGGGTCCTAACTCTTGACAATTGCGTATAATGGATACGTAAAAATTATAAAATTTTTGTGGTTCACACCTTATGAACATTTTATAAATATAGTAGATGAACACATTACCTTATCCCAAGTTTGCAGAACTTAAGTAGAAATTCATTGAGGTCTTTCACTTCTTTAAACAAATCATTTAATTAGGGAACAACGATCATAATAGCAGAAATTCAACCCCTCCGGTTTTCTTTATACACTCAGTTTTTTTTTTTAACTCTTACCATCTTCATAATTTCTGGAGCAATCCAGCTATTTCTAAGTAGTGTATGTTTTACTTAGTAGGGACATAAATACTGTTACAAACATTGAACACACCCATTCCAATAGTAGAATTGAGCATACCCTGTTATTACCACATGGTTTATGAAAGCTAACCTCTATAGCGTTAGTCTGTAACGGGAATTCAAAATTGTGTCAGCTTTCACCATGGAGTGGTCAGATAATGAGAACCACATCGCTGTTATAGCACTTTTTAAGTGTGAAATGAAAAAAGGCGTTATTTTCAAAACGCTCCGCACACCCGGAATTAGTCGCATGTTCGTCGACCGGTGTATTAAACTGTTTGAGGAGACTGGAGATATCAAAGACCGCCTCCTGTCGGGCCGTCCACGTACAGTTCGCATGTTAAATCAAGAACTCAGCGAAATCCGCTCCGAAAACATAAAATCATGGCCCGTGAGATAAATATCACGCAAAAGTCCATGAGTCGAATTATTGAAAAGACTTGGGACTTGGTGCCTTCAAACGTCACACAGTACCATTTGTTGACTGCAGCTTTTGGAAAAAGAAATGGGTATAAAAATCCAAAAGTCTTTCGGTGAAACACGCTGATAACTTGCACAGAAAAATCTTGTTTACGGATGAAAAAATGTTTACCGTGCAGGAAAAATTTAACAAGCAAAATGATAGGGTCAATATGCACGGTCATCTAAGGAAGCATCTGAACTGATCCCAAAGGTCGAAAAGGGTCATCACCCAACTTCAGTTATGGTTTGGTGGGGTCTCTTACGATAGGGTCACTGAATTGCATTTCTACGAACAAGGGGTCAAAACTTCGGCAAAAGTTTACCAAGAAACCGTTTTGGAAGCTGTTGTGGAGCCACTTAACCATTCCCTGTTCCAAAACAGGCTGTGGACTTCCCAGCAGACTTTCCAGATTCTACGCCAGTCCATAAGGCTAAGACAACCCAGACCTGACTTCAAAACAATTTGCCAGCTTTCATTTGCTCTGAAGAATGACCGTCTGGCATCCCTGATCTGAACCCACTGGATTACAAATTATGGTCAGTGTTAGAGTACGTGGTTTGCTACAAAAGTTACCCCAACATTGGTTCTCTGAAGACTGCTTTGATTTGTGCTGTCAGCACTTTTCCAGTGGACGATGCACGCGTGCAGTTATTGATGATTGGCCAGTGCGACTTAAGGCGTGCGTGAAGGTTAAAGGCGGACATTTCGAATAAATAATTGCTTTTTGTATAGAATAGGTATGTATATCAAAAAATATATTTAAAAAAATGGGTCCAAAAGAATTAATTATTTTTCATTTTATAACATCAAATGTATGTGTAACAGTATTTATGTCTTCCTGTGGCATTTTCCTCTTCCTCTTTTCCAACTAAATTGTTTCGCAAAATATTTACCTTTGATTTATTTGTTTCAACCTCTTCAAACAAATTAAAAGTGAATAAAATTTGATTTTATTTCTTCTTTTTTTTTCCTTCCACACGCATACTTGGCATAAGGAAAAAAAGGGGTTGTTGTTGAAGTACTAGCTGCTGAGTTGATGAGTTGCTGTTGTAAACCAAAGAGACCAGCAAAATGCAAACAGAAACTAGAAAAAAAAAACGATCCCCATTTATTTGCATTGACTTAATTAGGAATATTTTCTTTTACCATCCCGTTTTATTTTCCCGCTACGTTGACTGTGCTCGCAATTGTGTACTTTTATTTAATTTATGTTTTGTTTGATTGTCATTGCCAATTAAATTTACAGATGTCAGCAACTACTACTCAAAGTAGCAACTACCTTCGCTCTATGTGATATTTGTGATATTATTTGTAATTTTTCCCATTTGCTGTGTTTTTCTTTTCAGGATGTTATGTCCAGTGAGACACTCTCCTTGAAATTCCTGGATGTCGTTACCATTTTGCTCAATTATTGTGGCGGCAAATGTACGGCAGCTAAAAATAGTGAAACATACGCTGTGATCATTGATTTAATAGCAACAATTGGTTTCTTTTGTGCCAACAATAAAAAGAATCAGGTAATTGTGTGTTTGTAAAACTTGAAAGAGCCTTGCTCTAATGAAATTAATGAGAGCATTACGTTCAATAATGCAAAGTTTCTCTTATGGGGTGGAAATATTTTTGATGATCTATTGTTTTCAGGATTTGTTAACTTCTGAGCAATGTTCAATTATAATTAAAAGTCTCACAAAATTACCTGAACATTTGAATATTGTCGTCTATCCATGCCTAGTCGCAATTACGTTCCAGAATCAACAAGCACGTAATGTGATATCACGTGATTTTAGTTTAGACGTAAGTGCCTGGTTTCTTTTCTAATATATGGTATGTTTTTTTGTTTCTATATTCCATACTTTTCTCTCCAATAGTTCCTTGATGAATACTCCAAATCGGATAAGGCCAAGAAGAATCATTTGGTTGCTTTGCTCAAAGAGAAAAATTAATTTTAAAGCACGACTGCCTTCTAGTGAACAAAACAAAAAAATCAGAAAATAAATCCTATGACTTTGAAAAAGTTAGCAAACATCAAAAGCGGCAAACAGAGACAAAAAACTAAACATCAATTGAATTTAAAACTTAACTAATTTGAAAATATTTTTGCACGTATTTCATTTTTAATAACAAACAAAAAAAAAAAACACACAAATAATAAACAAAAATAAAATAAAAACAAAAAAAAATAATATACGATACATAATTAAAGACGAGAATAATAAACGTATAAAATAAAAAATAAAATACACTATGATACTAATTTATTAACCCATACATGCCCATGACGTGATAATAACATTTATGTTCTTCATACATTCGTTTGAAGAAAGCGAGAAAATATACAATAATTGCTTATCTCGTTTCTTCTGTTTTACACATACGCCGACGGGTCAATAAGTCTCTGAAAATTTGAATAGCAAATACTCTTTTCGGCAATAAAGACATAGTCTCCTAGTCTCCTTCTTTCTTTTAAATGGCACAACAGCCCATTGAGGGCCTAGGTTGAGCTTTACGCATCCACTCATGTTGTGCGTGTTATATTTGCACCTGAATGGAAGGGACCTATACTTGTATGCCGAATTCGAACGGCGATGTGCAAAGCTTTTCATAAGCAATTTTTACTCTTCTAGGGCGATACCACTTCTTCCAATGTTTACTCCAATTTGTTGATGCACTGCAAATAATACGATATCTCGAAACTCTCAAAATAGGCCTTAATAACCTCTTCATTCAACCCAAATCTCTTACCGCCGAGCCATTTCACCATGCTTGGAAACAGGAAATAGTTGCAGGCGGCTAAATCTGGGGAATATGCTGGATGAAGGAGTAGTCTCAACCTAATTCATGCAATTTTGTCATTGTGACTACGGACTTGTTGCGGCTGTTTCATTGTCCTGGTGGAAAAGAACTTTTTTCTTTGCGTCGAATCGATCCAACAGCTCTACAGTATTACCCTTTACAAGGTCATCGATCAGAATGACACCGCGTGCATTCCAGAAAACTGTCGCCATTATCTTGTTGTCCATCAATAACAGAGGTAAATAACCTTAGCTTTCTTCGGCTTCCATTCGCCACGGTTACGAAACGGCGCAAAAGCTCCTATTGAAGTTGTGCTTGCGTTTGTTGTCAATTGTGAGTAAAAGCGGCACTCATGCAAAATTGAAATCACTGATTCACGCGAGCCTGTAGCCTCTTCAAACTCGCTCGCACACCTTCACTCAACAATCGTCCCATATCGTTACTGTAGATTTTATCGAACATTTCTGGTGTGGTCCCGTCAATTGGGCGGCCAGAAAGTTCGGTGTCACTTGTGCTGATGCGACCGCTCCGAAACTGAGTAAATCAATGGTGGATTGATTGTTCCAATCGGTAGTGAAGAGTCCCCATAATACTTTTCAAGCTTTTGTTCGGTGATGATTTAATGAAGAGACGACGAAATTCTTTTTTTTCCATTTTTACGAAAAAGATTTGTCTAAAAATTTCGGTGTTTTCATTTGAAATATGAACATTGGATTTGTGGTTGACAGGTGGCAACCTGTTTTAATTTTCAGCGACTTATTGACCCGCCCTCGTAGCTACATTAAGATCTACTATAAATTAGTATTAATAATGCCACTTAAATTATATAAATATCATATATATTTTTTTACTCGTATTTTACTTACTTATATTCTTGAGAAACTATTACATTTCATTGCTATTCACCACATGATTAATCGATTTACTCTCGTTTATTCGTACTCTTTGCTCGGAAATAAATCTCGCTCTCGTGCAGTTCGTTCCAAAAGAGTTGATATGACGATTGTGTGGAATATGTTCTTTATTGTTCTCACCAAAAATATTTAACTTCTCACTTAGTTGAAACGAACTATACACGTTCCGTTCTCTTTTTTTCTCTCTCTCTCTCTCTTCTTTGCTCATTTACAATTTACAAGTATTATTTTTTGCTACCCAGTGTGAAATGAAAGCTCAATTGATTTTTTTTTTTCCTATATAAAATAATTTGTTTTTTGCTTCTAGTGAAATAAATTTTGTTTTGTTACATAACATTTTTGTGTTACTAATTTTTTATTTTTTTTGTGTATTTTGTTTTTACTTTCTTGCTATTCTTTTTTTTTTCTTTGTTGAAATTTTGCTGATAGCAATCACTTTTTTATTACTTTTTATTATAAGTTTGCATATAACACTTTTATATATAATACTTCCATGAATTTAAAATAATAAAAGTAAAAAATTATATTAAAAACCAAAAACAAAAAAAATATTGACTGGATATTTATTTTTTAATACGATCAGAAGATCAGTTTGGGCTGTGATCGGTCTTCTGCTCACCGCATGAGGATGTTGGAGTTGGTAAGTAGTGGCGATTTCAGGATTTACCAAAGAGGCATTACAGAAAAATAAAAAGAGAATGACCAACAAATAAAAATATTAATAAAAATGTAACAAAAATTAAAGTAGGAGAAATTTATTTCAAATATGTAAATTTGGCAGAAGTTTTAATGAAAGGTTCCAGAATGCTTTTGTCCAGGTCTTGGCAAGTTGTAGAAGCTTATCTAAAAGAAAATACATACATACATAATTTTTGGTAATCATTCCAATTTGCTTCAAATTCCCTCTTGGCTTAAGTTTCGTAAATGTTTTAATTTCTTTGTGAATACCAGTTCATCTTGCTTTAAATTTTCTAGCGTTAAGCGTAGATACGTTTCTGTTCTTTTTTAGGGCAGATAATGTCGCTGTGGTGTAGTGGTAGTGCGTTGGACTGCTACGCAGAGTGTCCGGGGTTCGAATCTCGGCACATGCAAAATCAAAAAGTAGAAAAGATAATTTTTCTACCCGGCACCACCTCTTGGCAGGCAATGACAAACCTACAATAGTATAAATTGCTATGAAAAGCTTTTCACTTCGCCGTTCGGATTCGGCATTTAGCTGTAGATATGACACGCACAACATGAGTGGAAGCGAAAAGCTCGGCCTAGGCCCTCCATGGGCTGTTGTGCCATTAAAAGTAAAGTAAGTAATGTGTGCTCCAGAGTTGCTGTTGTCACTGGAACAGTTCCGAACTACTGGAGCAATATTTTTTTTATGTTCGAGAAAAATATAGCATTGCATTTTTCTAGCGACTCAATCGCAGTCCCCGAAGCATCAACCGCTAACTTCCAGTTAGTAATCTCAGCTTTCCATACTACTGAAGAGTTTTGGGTTGTGGCAAAAATGGGTTAAAATTATAATTTGGTTACCGCGAGGAGGGGATGGAGGTGGTTGTAAGTGATCGATACATGCTTAACCCAACAATGACTTAATTCAAGATTGCACCTACACATTGACTAAAAATTGTCTCCCTTAGGCCGTGGTTATGTTCAGGTTGTGGCACCGTGCACGAAGAGAGAGCTTTTACTCACTCTCACAACGAACACAATATAGGCTGGGTGAAATGTACACCGATCACGCCGAGCATTCAGGGTGGCAATGAGATATTCTACAAACAACGAACACAAATATATGTAAAATAGTACGAAAACATGCAAGCCTGTACATTATTGTTTTCATTTGCAGAAAAGCGAAGTTGCGAATATTTTTAATGTTTAAAAGTGAGTATTAAGAATATCTATATATATAAAAATGAAGATATGTTATGTGTGTGATGAATGATCTCGGAAAGCGATCGATTTTTTTTTAAAATTCAACTTTCATGTTAAAGTACATGCTTTTTTTCTCACGGACATAGGCTATTTATCCGCCCTCTGCCACGCCCATGAAAAGACTAAAATGCCTCCAACTTTTGAACCTCTTAACGCATTCACTTAAGCGAGTTGCGTTCACTTATGATTCGACGATCGAACTGTAGTTATTGGTGCTATGGATGACGTATGTAATCATTGCAAAGCGTACAAATTCAAAAATGAGCCACCAGGTTTATGTTGTGCTAATAGTAAAACGTAAAATTACCGGCATTGGAGCCACCTCCAGAACCATTATCTCTTCGATGCAGCACAATATCTCGAGAATTAAATTCATCACCAACTATTACTATTGCAACTTCATCCATTGTTGGAGCATTAAATCTTCTGGCATGCTCTCCACATGGTGCTTTATCGGCCTTTATTACCATTTTGTGAATATCAGTAGGCATTTGGTCGAGTGCAGTAAGGAAAAATGTCGAACCAATTCATTACTTATTCTCTTGCAGGAAAGTTTGGATTCGTTCAATAACATCTCGCTTCAAATTTGAACTAATTGAACATCGACAATCAACGACTAATTGAACATGCTGATCAGAATTACCAAGGAAATAAATTTGCAAAAACTGATACTCTGTATCAGAAAAGGGCAACAAAGAACCCAAGCTGTGATATATTTGACCTTGGATCTAGGAATGAAAAAAACAATCAGAAGCGCGCAAAACGTTGTTGTGAAAATCATTTTCATAATTGTCAAATTCATTTTCATTTCGAGACCAATAGAACGTTGTTCATGAAAATTACCTTGAAGGTGGTCAGAAAATTGTCACGAATAATATTCGTTGCACCGAATGAAGTCATTTGTCATTCATTACATGAATTGTAAGATTGAATGTTTGACAAAAAAAGGATTTGATTCAGGTGCCCCACCTAAAACCAATGAGCGTAATGGTTCTGGAGATGGCTCCAATGCCGGTAATTTGACTTAAACTTTAAATTTAAACTACTTTGAATTATTTTTTGAATTATGCACAGTGAAAGGTGCATGGGATCCGCTAGTTATTAATAAAACTATTGAAGAAGTAAGTATGTATGAAAAGTATTTTTACAACATTTTACTGTATTGACGATGTGTTGCAAATGGTGTTGAAACAAGTCTTGCCTCTTGCCTTGACAAATATTCTCCACTAACTCAACTAATTTTTTTGTCGTTATTATTAATAATAATATTATTAATTTCCGTGGGTAAAGCCTTCTTAATATTGCATATAAGGTTCTATCGAGCGTACTGTGCGAAAGACTGAAGCCCATCGTCAACAAACTGATTGGACCTTATCAGTGTGGCTTCAGGCCTGGTAAATCCACCATCGACCAGATATTCACACTACGCCAAATCCTGGAAAAGACCCGAGAAAAACAGATCGACACCCATCATCTATTCGTCGATTATAAAGCCGCCTTCGACAGCACGATTAGGGATCACTTGTACGCCGCAATGTCTGATTTTGGTATCCCTGCAAAGCTCATTCGTTTTTGCAAAATGACACTGACCAACACCACCAGCGCAGTGAAAATTGGGACAGACCTCTCCGCACCAATCGATACCAAAAGAGGTTTCAGACAAAATGACTGCCTATCGTGCGACTTCTTTAACCTTATGCTGGAGAAAATAATTCGAGCTGCGAATATCGACATCTCTGGCACTATCTTTTACAAGAGTATCAGGCTGCTAGCATACGCTGATGATATTGACATCATTGGCAAAAACGCTCGAGCAGTCAGTGCACCATTCTCCAACCTGGAAAGGGAGTCTCGTCGAGTGGGTCTAGTGGTGAACGAGGACAAAACGAAATACCTTGTGTCAACAAACAAAGAGTCACGGGGTCTTGGACAAAATGTCGCTGTTGACAACTATACTTTTGAAGTCGCCAACGATTTCGTATATCTAGGATCCAGCATAAACACCAACAATAATGTCAGCCTTGAGATCAAGCGGAGACTAACTCTTGCTAACAGGTGTTACTAAGGGCTCAGTAGGCAATTAAGAAGTAGAGCCCTCTCTCGACCGACGAAAATAACGCTCTATAAGTCCCTCAACCTTCCCGTCCTAATGTAGACGTGGACATTGACCATCAATGATGAGAGGCTGTTAGGAGCTTTCGAGAGGAAGATACTCCGTAAGATCTACGGTCCAGTATGCGTGGACGACGAATAAGATGGAACGATGAGCTTTATGAGCTGTATGCCGACACTGACATAGTCAAGCGTATTAGAATCCAGCGGCTTCGCTGGCTGGGTCATGTTGAGTGAATGGAAAAAAGCGCTCCGGCTAGAATGGTGTTTTATTCGAACCACGGTGGAGGAACACGCAGAAGGGGACGTCCTAATCTCCGTTGGAAAGACCAGGTACAGGGCAACCTGACTCCACTTGGCCTTATCAACTGGTGCCAGCGCGCGCATAGCAGAGGTGACTGGCGAAGCTTTGTAGTCTTGGCCAAGACCGATCATCGGTTGTAGTGCCAGTTAAGTAAGTAAATAAGTATTATTAATTTCACTCTTCAAATATTGATAAACATTGATAAAGTTGTTTGGTATACCATTTTAGTGTTGCTGTTGCGCACAAAATAGTATTAAAAAAAAAATTAATTTCGACCAAAAGCACCTCTAATGAACTCAACGTGACCAACAGGCCGAGCACGAGAGAAAAATGTGGTGTGTTCGCCGAACAGCGAACACCAGCATAACCACAACCTGAATGCATATGCCAGCAAGTGACTCCCAATTTCTTGGAGTCCAAATTCCGGAAATACATGTTCCTGAATTCGATCAGTTTTTGCGTGCGGACTCTTTTGATTAATATAATCTAATGTTTAAAAACACATTCTCATTATTCAATAGAAACTCTCTCACTCCCTCTCTCTCTCTCACTCTCACTCCGTTACTGAATCATAATTGTCGTTTTCTTTTCATTACGGTAAAATCACAATTCAACAACAACAACATACTATTTTCTCCCTTCTTGTTCACTCACAATAGACATCGAAATCTTTTGTATCCACACGAGCTTGGTTCATTCATTCATTCGTTTGTTCGTTCGTAAGTTTGCTGGCAATGACTGACAATAACGCTGAAAATTGAAAATGACTTCATGAATGTCTCGTCAAATCATCTCCATCCCCTTTTCTGTGAGGACAAAGCTCAAATTAATATCCGTGATTTCGTCCACATTGTGGCTGTTTAACGGTTTGGCACATTACAATTATTATTTACAAAAAAAAAAAAAAAAAAAATACTCGTGGAAGGAACAGGCGAACAATGAGAAATTCTAATGAGAACAATACGTCGCAGGTTTCTTGTATAGAACACATGCAGTGGGTTGCTTGGTTGGTTGATTCGTTGATATAACATTTATGGAGGTTTGGCGTGTTTTTAAAAAATTGCGTATTTTCCAAGAGCGTAAACGGTTTATTGACAAATCTGAGTCTGAGCTTAAAACAGTTGTGGATTAAGTACTAGGGAATGCTCAGGCTTTCGTGAAACCACAACTAATCTCGTAGTTATCATATAAAATCGAATAGGAAGTTTGAGAAATTCAGTACCGAAAACTTGTCAAGATCCTAAAATGTTCGCTGGTTCACTTTATTTCTTGATTTAAAACGACACGGCATACAAACTTTTTTGCCTCCCAGCTTCCAAACGTACTACCATACCACCACTTCACCACGTCGACGACAATAATGCTGATTGGTGCTGGCTGAAGGGGCGCTTCGCTGAATGAACTAAGAAACACTTGGCTTTTGCTTCATTAACACCGATTTTCATAATTCTTTTCTATTTTATATTTTAAATTAAAAACTCAACGATTTTGTTTGATTTATTGTTCGGCATTACTATGAAAAAAAAACGCATACGCCACACACATGAATACAATAACATTTTGTTTGACTCCAGTGTGTGTGTGTGTGTGTGGGAGTAAGAGAGTAGAAGAGAGAGATCGTTGGTCGAACTACACACACTCACACACCCAAGTAAGTATACTGTCACATTTCATTCGAGTTGAGTGACTTCAATCTGTCACATAATTTTACTTTTGCTTTTGCTTTGTTTTTTTTTTTTGTCTATTCCTGCCTTTCGACAACATTATTATTATTATTCGCTTGATTCCACCCCTGAGAGGATCTGAATTAAAGTCCATATGGCAGGATTAAAAAAAAATGGTAAAAAAAAATACTGTGAAGCATACAAATAAGAAGAAGAAGCCAATGCGACAATGCGACAACACGAAGCGAAAACCAGAAACAATGCAATATGTCTAAAGAAATCAACATTCAGAGCGTTTCGTTTCGTTTCGTTTGTTCGTTTTCGTGTGACACAATTCTTTTATGCATCTTTGGTCTTGAGAAGAAGAAGAAGAAGCGGCAATGTCGACAATAGCAGCAACAACAACAACAACAGCAACAACGCACACAAGTTAAACAATGAATGAAGAAACGTCAGCGATGCCTGCTCTGGCCTGGCCTGCCCTGCCGTGCCCTAGCGTCACATTAAGGCAGCGCAGCCAAAAGCAGTAAGAAATCCATGGTGGCTGCAACACACTGCTCGAAACCAGTGCATAACAAAGCTGACAACAATAACCCAAAGAAAACTGAACCAAATGGAAACAAAGCAGAAAATCTCTGTCCAGCTATGTTTTGTCATTTTTAATTTTCTAGAATTAAAGCCCCCCCCCCCCTCCCATTTCTGATTTTCTTCTGCCTCCTGTACGCAGTGGATTTCTATTCTTGCTCTCGTGTCCATTGTTCCAGACACTTCAAACGGAAAATCTGTGATTTTTTTTTTCTGTTCGCCGGCGCAGGAGAATGAGAAAAGTTTGCAGTTCTTGAAGCATAACTTTTATAACCAGTGAATTTGTAATAGCATCGTTTTATGTATTTTGAATGCATTTTCGTAAATATTTATATATTTTAGAAGCAGTGGCACAGGGGGAAGTAGGCGTAGGGCGGGGCGTGAGATTATGGGGATAGGCAAATTTTTTAAATTTGATCGATGAATTTTCGACGTTTTCAAGCCATTGTGTGGAATTACAAAAGATATGTATTTCCCCCCTATACCAAAATTTTATCAACGCCACTGATAAGTAGTAATTATTTACTTAACTGTTGTCTGTCAATCAGGTCGAATGCAAACTTTTATTAAGGCCAATGAAAGCAACTGCTATGAAATTCTGAAATTAGAAACATTAGCTGATTATATTAGGTCATATAAAAAGTATTCGCGGTTGGTACCCACAAATCTATCATGTGGTTAATGTTTAGTGCCTCCGCTATCTCTTGACAGCTTTCGTTTCGATCTTGCTCCACCAGTTTCAAAATTTCATCGGCTTTTTCAATGACTTTCAGTTTATCTTTGATATCGAAATTTCCGGAACAGAATCGAGAAAATCACTCCTGACCCAGGAGTGGGTCACTTACAGCATGCTCATCCTAAACCGCCGCACAAATTTTTCGGCATGCTTTCGAAGCGGTTTTACCTATTCTATAGTAATAAAGCATCACAGATATTTGACTCATTTTCAAATCAATGTAACTTTTTACACTAGCAACGAATTACACAACTGTCTTCACACAAATTGTAGCCTCAAATGTCATCTATTAAACAATTTTTGGTTGACATAATTGGACTAGTGCTACCAGATTTATGAGTACTAACACAAGCAACCGCGAGTACTTTATGTAGGGTTATTTTTTAAAATTGGTACCCACAAATCTGTCTTATTTTTATTAAAGATAATTTCCCGCGATAGTAACCCGCGGCTACGCTTCAACTAGTCCATTCTGAAGGCCCAGTTTTGGCACACTTTTTCACACATTTCGGCCGGAATCTCATCAATGACGCGTTCAATGTTGGCTTCCAAAGCAGCAAGCAGCGATCGTGTTTAGCTTGTCCCTATAGACAAGAGACTTAAGAGACCCCACAAAAACAAGTCTTACTTTACTTTACTTTTAATGGCACAACAGCAAATGGAGGACCTAGGCCGAGCTTTTTGCATCTTCTCAAGTTGTGCGTGTTATATTTGTACATGAATGGGAGGGATCTACAGTTTAATGCCGAATCCGAACGTCGAAGTGAAAGCTTTTCATAGGCAATTTTTACTCTTGTAGATTTGTCATTGCCTGCCAAGAGGTGGTGCCATGTAGAAAGAAATCCTACTGTTTTGATTTTGCCTGTGCCGAGATTCGAACCCCGGACACTATAAAGACAAACCTATAAATGATCAAATTGATTAAATTAATGCTACTTAAAACAATGAGCTATAAAGAAATTGCCGCCATTCCACTCAGAGCCATCGCCGTAGCCATCGCGAGTCTAAAAATAAGTATGTAGATGCCGCCGTACCCGTTGTGCGACATACAAATTGCCACCGTGTGAAAAAAAATATTACAAATGGTTTCCCCGCACTCAGAAACATGAGTATCCTTATTTGCCTGTGCACTTACCTCCTCTTGATAAGTAATTTTTTCAAGAAAAGCGTTCGGCCATGCCCATGCTGGGAATCAAACCCGAGACCCCAGAGAAGATAATCTAGCACTGTCTGCCAATAGCTCACCAATAATCTTTATAGTCTATATTCTTCTTTTCATGGCACAATAGCCCTTGGAGGACCTAGGCCGAGCTGTTGTCTACTTCTTCTTCTTTAGAGTCTACTTTCAAGTTAAAAAGGTTTCGTTCAGTACCCAGGCCATTGAGGAAGTGTGCAATAATACATGATCGTATCATGCAAAACTTAAGTTTCTGAATAGTATACCAAAAATGGAGTTACCAAAATATATAAGGTGGTCCATTTAACATTTGGAATTTGACATACTGGTTATTTTGAGTGGGGCAACTCTAGTGGTCGCTGTGGCGTACTGGTAGTACATTGGACTGCTACGCAGAGTGTCCTGGGTTCGAATCTCGGCACAGGCAAAATCAAAAAGTAGAAAAAATAATTTTTCTACCCGGCACCACCTCTTGCCAGGCAATGGCAAACCTACAAGAGTAAAAGTTGCTATGAAAATCTTTTCTCTTCGCCGTTCGGATTCGGCATTAAACTGTATTTCCCTTCATGTACAAATATAACACGCACAACATGAGTGGATGCGAAAAGCTCGGCCTAGGCCCTACATGGACTGTTGTGGCATTAAAAAAAAGTAAAGTAAATTGGGCTCTGCAAAGCTTGAAAGAAGATGAGCATTTTTACCCCAAAAAATAATAATAATATTTCCTGACGAAGCTCACTTTAGCCTCGAAGGTTAACCTCGTTAACAAGCAAAATTGTCGCATCTAAAGTTCAGAAAATTCATGCACGACTGTTGAGAAGCCAAGGCACCCTCAACGTGTAACTGTTTGGTATGGTTTTTTGACCGCCGCAGTGGTATCTTTGGGGTATTATTCTTTGAAAATGAGGATGGAAAATGCTTTACAATGAAAGGTGTGCGTTACCGAACAATGATAACTGATTATTTGTGGCCTATTTTAGAAGAAATATTTAGAAGAACTTAGACAACATTTCCTTCCAACATTTCCTTCCAACGGGATGGGACGCTGTGTCACACAACTCGTGCAAGAAGCGATCTTTTGTATGGGAAGTTTAGCCGCATTGGCCACGACACAGTTACGATTTCACTCCGTTGGACTATTATTTGTGAGAGCCCGTAAACATAAGTTTTACGCTGACCACCCAGCAACGATTGAGGGTCTCAACGGCGAAATAGGTGCAGCCATCGGTCAAGTACCACTCCATGCAGTCGAAAATGTACTGGAAAAACTGGGTTGATCGTAGCGGCTACTGCAAGGCCAACCAAGGAAGTCATTTGAATGAAATATTCTTCCACAATTAACTGTTACGATTGCACTTTTGAATAATAAAAACCCTCCTTCTACCTCCCACCTATCAATTTTGATTCAAATCAATACAATGCTCTGCATTCATAGGAGTACACCCTGTGTATTAAAAGTAAAAAAAAAGACTAGAAAAAAAAGATTATTTCTTTTTTATTTACATCAAAATCAAATTTCAAATTATAATTGGTCCACCCTGTATACTATGTAACTCTAAAGCTGTACGCTGCGGAAATGGCCTTTGAAATGAATCAACATTTCGAATACGAGTACCTAGTGATAAACAACGCCCCTTGAATTTTAAATCTATACTTCTTCTACATATTAGAAATGATAGGCCAAGCGCCTAAGTAAGTTTAATATGGAAAATAAATACATAAAGGGTGTTTATTTTTAGAAGTGTGGTTTTCAATCTGGCAATACTTTTTTCGGAGTTGGTCTTTTTGACAGCTGCCACTTGATTTATGCTCAGTTTGATTTGCCATTTCATAATGAATAGATTTACTCCTGAACAACGTTTGCAAATCGTGCAAATTTTTTACCAAAATAATTGCTGCGTCCAATATTCGGTCGACATAATCGCCCAGCAGAGTCGGTAATTCGCAGCAACCATGGATCGGTTTCGCACCACGTTTACTCTAGTGGATAATGCGCATCCTCAGAGATGCCGTACAGTGTGCACCGAAGACGCTATTGCCGATGTGGAGCAGAGTATCGAAGAAGACCCAAATGAGTCCATCCGCCATTGCGCGCAACAATTGGTGCTGTGCCCATCCACTTTATGGAAGATTTTTTGGAAGGATCTTGGTATACAAAATCCAACTCGTGCAAGAATTGAAGCCGAACGACCATCAAGCACGTCGCACGTTCGGTGAATGGGCCCAAAACGAGATGGCCACCGATCCCGATTTTCACAAGAAAATTTTGTTCAGCGATGAAGCTCACTTTTGGTTGAATAAGTACGTTAATAAGCAAAATTGTCGCATTTGAAGTGATCATAATCCACAAGCTATTGTTGAGACGCCGTTACATCCTCAGAAAGTCACTGTTTTGTGTGCTCTATGGGCAGAGGGAATCATTGGTCCATATTTCTTCAAAGATGAAGACGGTCATAATGTTACAGTCAATGGGAAACGCTATAGAGCCATGATTAATGACTTTTTTGTGCCTGAATTGAAGGATGTTGATGTGTACGACTTTGGTTCCAACAAGACGGCGCTACATGGCATACAGCCAACGAAACAATCAATTTATTGAAGGAAACTTTTGGTGAGCGCAGGAAACTTTTGGTGAGCGCAGGAAACTTTTGGTGAGCGCATTATCTCGCGTCGTGGGCCACAGCTGGACTATTTTTTGTGGGGGTATGTGAAGTCGCTTGTCTACGCAGATAAGCCCGAGACGATTGACGCCTTGGAAGAGAATATTCGACGCGTATTAACTGATATACGGTCCCAATTGCTGCGAAAAGTGGTTGAAAATTTGGCCTCTCGGCTTTAATTTATTCGAACCAGTTGCGGTGGCCACTTGCCCGAAATCATTTGGCAAATTCTTATCTTTATAATTAAGCTAAATTCTTGGCTATGACATTAAATTATATGCGTTTGATTTCTTCTTGAAAACCGCACTTCTAAAAAAAACACACCCTGTACTAGCGAAGCACTTTCAATGCTAACACGATTTACGGTCAGCAAAATTTTGTTTCTCTTATCATTAAACAGTTATCATTATTATCTATGCATGTGTTTATCATAATGATTCTAAGGTTTCTGAACTAAAAGGGACGTCAGCAAATTCAGTGTAGCCAACGCTTCACTGCCTTCTGCCATACAGCAGCAACGTGTACTTTTCCCCAATTACCAGGAATAAGGACAACAAGAGTGCGAGAAAAAGACAAAGTCATGCATAAAATTAAATCAGAATTTTTGACAACAACATGACAACACACGATCGATCTCGTTCAATTGACGGGTGAGGCATGCAACTCGTATGGTAGAAGGGAGAAAGTGCGGGCAGCGTGGCGTAGGAAGGCGGCTGATTTAATTACAATGCCACCAACTCTTAAAAGCACATGAATGGCCAAATAAGCGATAAGACTCAACAAATAAATGATGGAAAAATTTTAATAATAAAGTGTATTTGCTTATCATGAGAGAATTACAACAAAAAAAAAAGAAGAAAAATAATCGAAATGAAAATAAAAGAAAACCCAACAAAAAGGAAAAGGGAAAAGGAAAACAAAAATAACGAAACGAATGTTAACAACAACAATCATTTCAAATAATGTATTTCAATAAAAATAACATAATGAAATTGCAATTCAGAATATGTTTGCCATTTTATAAAACGAGCGCAGAGAAAAAAGGATATGAAATTTCATAAATTGAAGATAAATATGAAAATGTTCGTTCGTTTTTCTCTCGTACCTCATAATTCACGGCACGAACACTGTGTCTGTAGCAAATGTCGTCATGTTGCCTGCGACGGAAACACAATGAACGCGGCAGCCACAAAATTAATTTTATTCTAACCTTCATAATTTCCACAGATTATTTATTTAAGTTTACTTCTTTAGAATTGTGTTTTATATTTATGCCGGTGATAAAAGACGACGTCCGGGGTTCGAATCTCGGCACAGGCAAAATTAAAAAGTAAAAAAAATAATTTTTCTACACGGCACCGGCACCACCTCTTGGCAGGCAATGGCAAACCTACTAGAGTAAAAATTGCTATGAAAAGTTTTTCACTTCGCCGTTCGGATTCGGCATTAAACTGTAGGTCCCATAAATTCATGTACAAATATAACACGCACAACATGCGTGGATGCGAAAAGCACGGCCTAGGCCCTCCATGGGCTGTTGTGCCATTAAAAGGTAAAAAAACGATAAAAGACGATCGTCGCAGGCAGCGAAAATTGTCACAGAAATGATGGGCAGCGCCCTCTATCAATCGAGTATGAAAGAAATGAGGATGCATTCATATGTGCATATACATAAATGATTTGCAGCGCCCTCTATCAAAAGGAGCGAATGAAAAATTATTTGTATGGTATATGACTGATATGTGTAATAACAGTCATACTCGATAGATAGGGGGCGCTGCGCATCAGTTTCTAGTCAAATTTTACCTTCCCGACTAAAATTTGACATTTCTTACAAAAATAGAATAGATATTTAAACGCAAACGTTCTTAAGAAGTAAATTTATGTAGGGCTTCCCACAGACGCACACAATTTTTGTTTTATACCAATAAAAAACAATAGCATTAAATAGAATAGAATATGCATAATTCGAATCTCGGCACAGGCAAACTAAAAAATATAAAAGAAAAATAAATAAAAAAGTAAAACGGAGAGATTGGGAGGGAGTTCGATTCCCCTCTTGCTCTGGCAGGTAATTCTCATAAACTTCTTATATTTCTACCAATATAAAGTGAATGAGAATTACAAGAAAGTGTACAAGTGCACTTTGTGGTAGGCAAAGGGCAAAACCACCAAGTGATAAAAAATTGCCATGTTGCCGTTCGGAATTGCCTTTAAATTATAGGTCCAACGTGCGTATATGACCTCGTTGCCTCATCGCTGTAGCGTAGCGGTAGTGCGTTGGACTGTTATGCAGAAGGTCCGGGGTTAAAGTCTCGGCGCAGGCAAAAGAAAAGAAAAAAATCTAATTTTCTACACCGCACCACGTCTTGGCAGGCAATGGCAAACCTACATGAGTAAAAATTGCCTATACCTAAAAAGCTTTTCACTTCGTCGTTTGGATTCGGCATAACACTGTAGCTCCCTTTTATTCATGTAAAAATATAACACGCACAATAGGAGTGGATGCGAAAAGTTCGGCCTTTGGTGCTACATGCGGTCATAGTCGACCCTGATATGGTAAACTGAAGTTCATTGTGGTAAAGGCACAACACTTTCCACTTTATCTTTAACGGTGTCCTGCGTGATTGCATTCCCTCTCTCATTCTGTCTCCCTCCTTCTTCCTCCCACCTATTAATCTTCCTTTCATTCAACACATTGCTCTGCATTCATAGTGGTATACCCTTTATGTTCAATGTATCAATAAAAAAAAAAAATTTTATAATTTCACAGTTGATAATTTGTTTTGTTTTTTTATTTTCATTCCGCTGCATGCCAAAATAGAATTAGATTGAAGTCGACGACAGCGGCACTTTGCACATTGGCGCAATGCTGCTGTGTCGCAGCCATTATGTTCATCTTCATAAGAATGCATCGTATTTAAGTGTTGACAGATGAAGCATTGTTGTTGCCGCACCCATTGTGTTTGTACCTTAAGTGTACATACACTCACACAAAAACACAAAACACACATATACTTACTTACATTAACATATGTAGATACTACATTCATGTAAATATTATAAATGTGCATGAATGAACGAAAGAAACAACAAAAAATTGAAAGAAACGCATGAATGATTAATGAAATATTTTCTTTGCATGAATTCAATATGAAGAGAGCTCATACACTAACACATATACACATTAACAAGATATGTATATGTTGGAGTACGTTTACGTGTATGTATGTAGTATGCATGTATAATATCACAGCTTATGAATTTTTATTGAATTTTTGACTTCAACTTTCGATGCGACTTTTTCTTAAGTTTATGGTACATACTCGTATATTATTATTTTACATTTCCCTTAAAATGAAATTGGCAAAAAAAACAGGCTTCTTGCATTCTTCACAAAGGACATTATGACAAAAAAAATACTCAATGCTAGAAATATATTTGATGTAACTATACGATAGAAAAAAATCATAAGCAATAAAAAAATTGTAATTGAAATTGTCTACGAAAGTCAAGTAAATAAAGTATGGAACATGACAAATACATAAACTTATACTTGACAGCAATAACTTTGTCTGACGCCTAAACAAGAAATAAGTAAAGATTCTTTGGAAATCAGTAGTACTAAGCAATCAATAGTAGTTGAAAAACATTCCGACCTTCAATAGCAATAGTTTAAAATAATATTGGGTCATATAAAAAGTAGCCGAGGTTTTTCGTTACAAGATTATGTTGGTCTTTTTTTGTAGGCTGTACCCTTATGAATGCAGAGGATCGCGTTGGTTGGAAGGAAGATTGATAGGTGGGGGGAAGAAGGAAGGAGAATGAGAGAGAGAATGAAATCACACAGGACACCGATAAAGAGGTAGACAGCCACGTGGCAAGTTTTATGCCTTTGCCACAATGAATTTCAGTTTATCAGTGTCGACTATAACAGCATGTAGCGCCAACGAAAGGATAAGAAGGACAACGAAAATGTACCGTTTTTTTATTTTGCATGTGCCAAGATTCCAACCACGGACACTTTGCGTAACAGTTCAACGCACTACCACTACGCTTCAGCGACCACAAACGTTGATGTTCAGTGCCTTCGCTATTTTTTGACGCTTGCGGGTCGATCTTGTTCCACCAATTGAAAAACTTCATCGGCTTTTTCAGCGCATCTTCGATATCGAAATTTCCGGAACAGCATCGAGCAAACCAGTCCTGGGTCCGGCGTTCACTCACAGCATCCTCACCGTACAAACCGCACAAACTTTTCGGCATGCTTGTGTAGCTGTTTTAAATTTTCTATAGTAAGTAATAAAGCATCACATAACTATGACGCGTATTGCTTCAGACATTTCACTCATTTTCAAATCAATGCAACTTTCTACATTAGCGACAAATTACACAACTGTCTTCACACAAAATGTAGCTTCAAATACCACCTTTTAAACATGTGTTCGTTTGACATAATCAGACTAGTGTTGCCAGATTTGTGGGTACCAGCATCATCGCGTAACGAAAAATGGCAACGATGTAGATTTTGAAACACGAATTTTCGGGCCAGGAGATGTCCCGTGGCACAACAGCCCATGGAGGGCCTAGGCCGAGCTTTTTCGCATCCACTCATGTTGTGCGTGTTATATTTGTACATGAATGGAAGGGACCTACAGTTTAATGCCGAATCCGAACGGCGAAGTGAAAAGCTTTTCATAGCAATTTTTACTCTTGTAGGTTTGCCATTGCCTGCCAAGAGGTGGTGCCGGGTAAAAAAATTTTTTTTTCTACTTTTTGATTTGCCTGTGCCGAGATTCGAACCCCGGACACTCTGCGTAGCAGTCCAACGCACTACCACTACGCCACAGCGGCCTAAAGATCTCATCGAATTGAAAAGGAAAGATGAAACCTAGTATGCAGAAATAGATGGTTTTGTCAGATAGGCATGAAATCGAGCAAATATAAAAATCCGCACCCCCCATGAAAATTTAAGTTCATAATTAGTTAAAAAAAAAACTAAGTTCGTACAAAGTTATTAACTATTTGGACAAAACAATAATCATCCCCGAAATTCTAAAGTGTCATTATGCACAAAATTTAAGTTTAAATCGTGTAAAGATCTGGTGGCCCGAAACTATTTCAAATGCAAACCTGTGCTGTAGGTGCCAAAGTGCAAAGGAACGTTCAACTAATATCTGTAGACAAGAACTGTAGTGAAATCGACAGGATAGCAGAAAACTCAAAAGACACAAAATTAGTGGAAAGCTAGTGGAAAGTCATTTAACGACAACTTTGTACTGTGTTAAAATTATGCATTATTTCTACTACTATCAGGCTCTCTTCTAATCACCCTCTCTCTCTCTCTATCTCTCTCCTAATACCGGAGAGCATATGGTCATGCTATGAAAGAGTAACTGTAATTACTCGTTTCTTTTCATGTAAAGTAAACTCGCACCTAATAATTAAAGTGGAAAAAGAACTTTTTCTCCAAAATTATCTCATGAATTTCAGATTCTAGTATATACATATTTTTTTTTTTACCCTTTCACTAATAACAGAAGTTAACTAAATGACTAAGCTACTTATTGTTAGGCGAAAGCGAAAAGTCAATACGCCAACAACAACTGCAAAACAAAACAAAAACAATACCGCCGTACCGATTTTGGCGTGTGCTCAATCAAAATTATGACAAAAATACACAGCAACAACAATGAAAACAAAAATAAAAAACAGAAGGGAAGCTTCAATTGAGCACTGAGTATGTAATTTTTACACCCCAAATGAATGTAATTAGGGACGAGAAAGACATTCCACTCCATTTATTCTATTCTACATAAGTACACAATAGAAAATTCATAAAATAGTGAATTGCGTGCAGCAACATCGTTTACAAAATTTTGATCAATGTTTTTTATGAATACGTTCAACGTATTTTCAGTAGAATAAAGTCAATTTTGAACAGAAAAATAATTGAGCATACACATTTCACATTAATATGAAAATAAGTATATATATGTACGTGGTGCGAGGGATGCCTGTACTTACACATAGATTTTCTTTTTAAAAATTAATTTCTTCTAAAAGTTAACAAGGTGAATCATTATCAACCACAACACTGAATATGGCTTTATTTTGTAAACTTGAGATCGTCCTTTCTTTTCTGTTTATACTCACCTGGACACATTTTTAGGTTAATCTTACGTTTTTTTCAAATCATATGCCCTTCTTTTAGGTTATATATTTTTTTTTTAGGTTACGTTGACTTTTGTTTATGTTTAGATATGATTTTTCGTGCTTTGTAAGCAATTTTTGCTCTTTTTTTAAGGTGAGGCTAACTACAAATAGATTCGCACCTTTTCCGGTTATACAGAGCCACTGCACATAATATTGACTTACAAATTATGACGAACGAAGAGACGACGGTCTGTGTTTAAAAAACAATTGAGGAAAGGTTGAAAATTTCTTTGGCACTTCTTTTTTTGCTCTTCTCTTTAACTTCCGTTACGCTGCCACCAGCGTAAACGTAATCGTTAACGCTGATATGTATATTCAGGATACGTGCTTAATTTATTTACCGTTGCGTTATTGCGTTTTCATTTACGAAGAGGTTTGCCGTCTTTAACAGCACGTTCCATGCATGAAGCCACAGCCAGTCAGCAGTGTCTCTCCCGTATATTATATGTATGTATATTGGTCAATCTGACTATGATTGCGTCCTGTTTGCGTGAGTGTGTGGCTGGATGCATACAAAGTATCGTGCTGCAAACACATTAACATAAGCAGGCAGGCTGTCAGTAATAGTAACAGTGTCAGCTTGTACAAAAACAGAAAACAGAAAACAGAAAAAGCACATCCAGATGAGTCAAGGTGATAAGCGCAGATGGTCGATGAATGTACGTATGTACATTGGTAGCTTCGCCTACGCTTATGCAACGCTTTCAATGTGCATACTCACTCGCTCACTCATTCGCATAATATTTAGCAGCACGACAGGATACCGCGGCCAACGTTCAGCGGAAATCAATTGGGATGTAGCGTTGTGGTAGCGGTGCTGCTGGTGGTGTTGCTGGTGGTGGTTGTGCATGTCGTTACTATTGTCATTTCTGGTCGGTGTTGACTTTTATGTTAACTTACTTGTGTTTTATTTTTTGCCTAGTAATAAAATATTGCGTGCAAAGATGACCTTACGATGACACTAAAAGATAAATTTCAAAAATATACTTGTTTATTTTGCTTCATTGTTATTGTTGCTGGACAGAAATTAAAAACATATCGTGTTAAGACTTTTGAAAATATAAACAGCGGAAATGTTAAAATTTTTTGTGTGTTTTGAATTTATATTTAAATATGAATTGCAAAATTGGTGGGCATAACAAAAACGACACTAAGTTGATTTCAAACCAATACGCCATAGAACGTATATTCTTCCTCCCTTCTAAAGTACAGAGAATTTCTAGCGCGTTCACCTTACTTTCTTCATTTACCCACCAACTTGGAATAAGTATTTTGCTGATGATTCGACAGCCTTGGTGATAACTTGACTACAGCTGTCATTGGCCTACTTTCAATATGATTGACCGCCCCCTTAAACGTTTCCCGAAACGCTAATGGAAGACTCTGGGAAATTCGAAGAAATTGTTTCGATGAATTATGCATACCACCTACAATACGATCATAAGTATTACTAATCATTCTAGGAACTTGCTATTGTTCCATTTCCATGACCCAACATTTGTATTCTTCATAAAAGAGTACAAAAGTGTTATCGCAAAATTTGCTAACATACCAGCCAATATACAGAAACCTTATCACTTTCAAAACAGATATATTATCTATCTAAATAAGTATGTATTTACCAACATATTACAGACATGCACGTTTATACTCCTAAACATATGCTTTAATTTTTTTCATACGGTTATTTGCAAATCGCTCATTTGTAATCGCTGCATTTTGTTTGTTTGTGTGTTAATAAATGGTGTCGTCGTTGTCGTCGTCGTCGTCGTCGTCGTCGTTCAACAAACATAGTAAAATCTATAGTAAAATGCTTTTAATTATACACTTACATGATTTTAATTTATCGCACATGAAATGTTTCGTCCTCTTTCACCATGCCACGCACCTACCGCACTGCCTCATTTCCCCGAATGCTGAACACCAAAAATGATAAATATGACGGAATTTCATTTCTGCCGTAATTGCTGCCGTTGCCGTTCATATGTGTATTTATTTATCGCTACACTGTATCTTAAACAGTTTCGATGTTTATCTACGCATATGTACACATAAAAAATTAAATAAATAAACTATGTAGAATAATAATAATAATATCCACGAGTAAAAAAAAACAAATTACTCGTAGTGAAATTTTGTTGAATTTTTGGATTTTTGATTAATTACAACATAAATTCAAAGTGAAGTGGTTGTCGCTCCGGCTATCGCCCCCAACTTCGAGTCGAGAGCGGAAGGCGATTCGAATGCTTCTCTGCGTATGTTCTATTTATTATACAGCGAGTGGTTAGCGGGATTGCTAGCATGATTGTTGTTGGTAATATTTTGTGTTTACGCATTTCTCGTTCCATTGCCATTTCATTTCTGTGCCTGTTGTTGTTATTGTTGTTTTGCTATAGTAGTAGGTGATTTTATTTATGAATATTTAATATTTTAATAAATAAAGCAAAATTTATTGGCATAGAATTTTTTTTGTGGATGTTGTTTTGTTTTCGGTATTTGTTATTTACAATCAAATAAATACGAATTTAGCTGTAATTTATAGTTATTTATTGCATAATAAATTTAAATACATTTACCAATAAAACGCAAATAAACGTCCTAAAATTACACACGCAAATAAATATATTATTGGGAATATTTGTATTAAAATAAAATGCAGTATAAGATAATATTTACTAAATACGTTTTATTGTAAATCATATTTGATACATAGAAATAGCTGGCTGATTTGAGGAGGAGAATGGTGGATCCAGAATGGGTCGGTTTGGTTTTTATAGCCGCGAAGTTTGGCTTCTTTGACCATCTGGCTATAAGAAAATACCATTCCAAGCTTGTTATTTTTGCCTAGAAACTACGGGCAGTATTTAAGAAACCATAAGAAGTTTGTTGTTGTTGTAGTGGTGGCTTGTACCACGAAACCACGAAACCGGGATTGCGTGCCGTTGTGATAGCAAATACTCAATTGTTTTCTGGTTTGTGTGTAGTTGGTGGATCAATGCAAGAGAAACAGATCGATCTCGTCCAGTTTAAGAAGTTTAGGAGTTAGGAGCTTTAACTTATTTCCCACAGTTTCCCGATGGAAATTGGAATGCCATTTACCGAGTGTTTTCATCCTAGTTCACTCTCGAGCCGGGCACTCACAGAGAAAGTGAAAATATTCTATTCTTCTTCTGGGTAAACGCAATTGCGGCAATTTATGTTATGGGGGATTCTCATATTAGATCTTGTTCACCAATGAGCCAGTAATCAGATTTTGTTTATGAGTTCAACTGTTATATTCCAACTGTAATCAGGACGAGCGATATGCATATTTTGAAAGTCGGTAGCCTGTTCCATCTACCATTAGCGCTTGCGAGGTATTTGGTCGAGATTTCTCCCTTGGTCGAGTTCAGTGATGTGAATGCCAGTTCAGCCAAGGTTTCATTCACGGCAGAGCCATTCTTCGTTTTCGTTACTCAACATTAACATTCTGCTGTCCGTAAGAGTTTCTTTGCACTGGTCTACCAGATTAGATGTTGTGATGGCCGAATCAAGAACCCTGATTGCGGCCTGACTATCACAAAGTATAGCGAAAGTTTAAGTACATCCATATTTAAATAATTCGGTCATTATTATTGTCGTCCTTTCAGCTGTTTCTCGTAACAAAAAATTACATTTAAGGACTTTTGAATGACTTACATATTTTATAAATAAAACATGGACTTATCTTATGAATGTTTTATATTTTGAAAAAAATTTCTACATACATATTAAAAAGTCATGTTTTAGTTTTATTAGTAACAAAATCGACAACAATCAGAATTTACTGAACCATTAATAAATACCGTGGCTAATCCTGAACACAAAAGCAACGAAATCATTTCCTTAGCATGTTTTATAGTTTTCCTTTATGTGTTGTGCTGAAACACATGCCTGTGTGTATGGGTGTGTGTGTGTGTGTGTGTGCGTGTGCGTGTGCGTGTACATGTAAAATTCCTTCTGCTCTCTATTATCGCCTCGCTCTGCATTGCATGCTCATTTCGTATTTTAGCCGATTTTCTTTTCGACTGTGTGCACTTTTTGGTAATTTCGTTGACTTAATCCGATTTCAATTGTTCATTTACACGTAAGGATAATAAACGCCTCAGCGAATTTTGCAGCATTATGCCAGCATGCGATGCGATTTCAAGTTTGGTTGTAGTTGTTGGTTCTTTTTGTTTCTGTTGTTGTTGTTGTTGTTGTTGTTGTTGGTGATGTTTGTTTCTGTGTTTCTTTTTTCGTACAATTTTAAGCCGCATTAACTACAATAACAAGAGCAACAACACAATCGGGAGCAGTTCAACTGCAAATAAACTCTGCCGGAACAATGAAAATGGAAATGTCTATAAAGCTTAGACAGTCAGATGCTATTAAATGTTGTTGGTTAGAAGTTCAAATAAAAACGACTTAATTTTTGGGGTCAAATTACCATAACTATTCGGTGCGTGTGATTTCGGGCAAACTTTAGCAATATTGAAAAGTTCAGGCAGTAAAGTTCGGGAAAACTTTGTTAACGACTAGTTCGCCAAATCAACGTATACGAGGGTAGATCAATAAGTACCCGTGTTAGGAATGAAGCGGCACGTTTTTCACAAATTTGTTTTCTATTTTTCAACGTAATCTCCTTTTAGTACAATACACTTTTCCCAACGTTTCTTCCATTTCTTTAACCACTCCCAAAAATACGATTTACCAAACTCTTCAAAATTTGCTTCTGTCTCCAGCTACTCGTTTGAGCTGGGTTTTTCTCCCCCGAGCCACGTTTTCATGTTGGAGAACAGAAAGAAGTCGCAGGGAGCCAAGTCGGGCAAGTACGGTGGGTGCGGCAGCAATTCGTAGTTCAATTCATGCAATTTGGCCGCGACAATTCCGTATCCGCTTGTTGTCCACCGTAAGCAATCGCGGCACCCAACGGGACGACACCTTTCTCATGCTTAACCTATCGTGTAAAATATTAATTACCGTTCCGTACGACACTCCTACGGCCTCTGCTACTGCGCGCACTATCGTTGGGCGATCAGCGAGAATCATGTCGTGGACCTTTTCAACGATTTCCTCGGTAACCACGTCTGCCGGCCGGCCTGGGCGCTCCTCATCAAAAACAGATGTACGACCACGTTTAAATTCGTTGAACCAATATCTTACGGTTGTCATAGATGATGAAGGGTCCTCATAGACAGCATCCAACTTGGCTTTTATTTCTTCGCATGTTTTTCCATCCAAAAATAAAAAGCGAATTATGAATCGATATTGTTCTTTTTGCATTTTATCGCGAAACACCAAACACGTGTGATACTAATGGCTGCCAAATAAAAACTAATCTATGAATCATTTTGAAATTTAGTGTGGTGTCGTCTGACAGATGGCAGTACACGACGGTATTGTTAACTTCCCTCAGCAAACGCCACCTGCCTTCACACACGGATACTTATTGATCTACCCTCGTAATGTAAATATATTTTCTAAGGGCAAACTGAGAGCGAGCTTCGAAATAGCGGCTGAACGCGGCTTGTTTTAAATATGAAGTAGTATAAAAATAATCTCGCCAGTATTTGCAACTACTGCCACCTACAGGGTGCGCCATCTTTTATGTCGTTACGTAAACATGGAATAATTTTAACATTTATCAACCGATTGACTTAAGTAAACATGTTTTTGAAACTTCAATTCAGCACAATTTTAACCATGAATCGCTTTAGTCGTTCAGTTGTTTTACCTCAACTTGCATATCATCGAAAATATCGTGGTCAACGAGGACCATCTGACAACATTATTCGTCATCCAGTGTCGAATTTTGAAGAGCACGGGACGGTGGGAGATCGTCGACAAGCCGCTCATCAACGCCCAAGACGTTCCAATGAACTGGTTCCTGGTTCAAGTGGTAAGAGAGAGTGTTGCCAAGAACCCGCATGTATCGTATCATCCCCGCGCTCAGCATTTTGGCGTCAGTGGAACGACCTGGCGGGGCATTTTGAAGGATAATTTGCATTTGTTTTTGACTTAAGTGCAATTGACTCAACGAATATTGCCAACAGACCGTCCACGTCGCTTGGAATACGGCCGAACATTCAGTCGCTCGACGGGTTGACACTGAACCTGATTTTAGGAAAGAAATTTTGATGACCGACTAGGCCCATTTCACACTCTATGGCGCCGTTAACAAACAAAATTTAAGCATTTTGGGAACGGAGAATCCACACGAGATCCATGAAACACCATTGCATGACCAAAAAGTAACTGTTTGTGCTGGCCTTTACGCCACAACCAATACTGGGTAATTTTTACTCAGACAAGGCGAAACAGTCGATGTGAATCGATATTGGCGGATGTTGGCTCATTATGTCTGCCCACAAATGTGTGAAAAAGGTCTGGACGGTTGCTGATGTCAAAAAGACGGTGCGCGTTCAAGCCACACTGCAAATTAAACAATGCAGTTTCTGCAACGAAAATTCCCTAGAAGTGTGGTGGTAAAAAATGAACAACATTGACTGGTCACCCAGATCTTCAGATTTGACCCCACCGGACTTCTTTTTGTGGTGTTACTTGAAAAGAAAAGTGTACGCCAGCGAGCCTCAGATCACTGGCGAACTCAAGGCAAACATTCGTGCGAAATCTTCGCTATACCGGCCCAGATGCTACGAAAAAGTGATGGAAAACGTAGCAAATAGTACACATTTTACTTTGGTCAATAACGACGGCCACTTGATTGATGTTGTATTCAAAAACTAGTCCAAATAAATTGTAAAGGATAAAATTAGATAAAAATACCTCATATATGGAAATCTTTTGTTACAAGTTTTTTTTTCGTTAAGTTATTCAATATTCACATAACGACACATGGCGCACCTTCTACTAATTTACTTTTACACATGTGATTTTTCTTCAAGCTGAATCCTTTTTCGAGTAATGAAAAACTAGAGACTTATCGAAAAAAAAACACGAAACCAATAATCAGGAAATGATGCATCACCATGTGAAACCGTTTCAAACGCCAACCTTCCTTGAACTGTATTAATTTTTTTATCTATGAAAAATATCCCAAATTATTTGAGGGAGGAGAACAGGAAGGCAATTTCATTTACATACAAATTTTCATAATTCTCTTTTTTTTATTTCTAACTCACGCTCCTTTCTTGCCGATCCGCCTCACTCGCTTCTAATCAGTAGGTAGTACATCAAAGAGATATGAATTATTAATATATAAAATTTTTGTAAATGACCAGTCACACAAAACACACACACACACACACACACTTGACAAAGCAAAAGGTGCAAATCTCACTTAAACCTCGACATGATGCACAACAAAAGGTGTGAAAATTAAACATTGCTCTGTAAAGGATTACAAATTATGACACTTGCTCACTGCCCGTTGAATGAGCATGGAGACGAGGACAAAGAAGAAGGATCACTTAAGGCGGTACATATGTAGTTTGTATGTGAGTGAGGTTAGGGATGATGGAAAGACCTTGGTGCTGTTGTTGTTGATTGTGATGGCGGTAAGCTTGCTCGTATTTGCAAGCTGCAATAGTTGCAGCAGCACTTTGGTCAAGCGCAAATGTCAAAAAGGGATTTATGTAAACTGAAGCACGTGAAACTTTAAGCAAAGCACGTGGAACTTTGAACATTTTGACAGATTTGAAAGTGGCTGAGTGAATGGAGGGCGCATCCTCACTTAAACTCGAGAGGAAGGAGATGTGTGAATAATAAGAAATTATATTTACATATATGCAAACGGAAGAAAAAGGTGTCATTATAAACAGGAATACGAAGGGCGTGAAGCTACAGAGAGAGAGAGAGAGAGAAATACATAAGTAGTCGAAAGTTATGTTATATGTAAAAATAATTGACGTATTCATGTCTGATTACATGTAAGTAGTTTATTTAGTAATTCAATTATTTATTGTAGAATTCAAATTATAATGTTGATTACATATATTATTTTAGATTAAAGTTATAAGTTATACCATGTTTAGAATTTCAAAGATTAGAGCCAAGGCAAGAGTTTTCACAACTACCTCTCAATGTATATCGCATGTTATACCATATTCAGTTTTAGACCAGTTTTAAATAATAGGGTGAGAGAGCTTTGCCTGATACCACATTTTGAGAGAGCTTTGCCTGATACTACATTTTGAGAGAGCTTCGCCAGATCCCACAATTTGAGAGAGCTTCGCCTGATGCCAACAGTTTGAGAGAGAGCTTTGTCTGATCCCACATTCATTGGTAGTAAAATTTTATCATTTGGGAGAATTTATATAAATTGGCACAATAAATAAGAATACATAAGACAAGATATGACGAAACTATGAGTTGAACTAAAGTTATATTGTAGCATAACTTTAGGTGTTTAACAAACACATTACCATTATAAATGTTAATGTATTCTTTATCATATTCTCATCTACAAATTGTACATTTTTGTTGCTGTTCTGGTTGAGGGTTTGTTGAATATTTACTATTAATGCTTACTTACCCCTTTTTTTTTCTTATTATTTTTATTATTATATTATTTTCTCATTTGCACACACACACACACACAAACACACACACACACACACACACACACAAACACACACACACACACAAACACTGGGAAAAACAAACGGAAGTGGTTTTGTACTTGTTCAAACTTAACTATTCTGTTGATGTTTGTTGTTATTGTTGTTGTTGTTGTTGCTGTTGTTGCTTTTTGTTAATATTTTATTATACATTTATACCAATTTCTACATGAATTATTTACATATGGCTGCAATATTCTTTTATGCATTTTTAATAATATGCTTTCACACCAAACACAACAATAACAAAAATAACAATAACAACAACAATAACAACGATAACAATAACAACAACAAATAAGACAACGAACAAAAAAATAATGAAAGAATTAAAAAACAGTAACGTTGAAAACACTTTCGATAATTGCATACGTTAAAACAAAAAAATAACAACAACAAAAACACCAGCAGCAAGCAAAAATTACTACAATAAACCAAAGTGAAGCAAAGCAAAGCAAAGCAAACCAAACCAATGCAAACCAGGGAACCAAAGAACCAACCAAGCAATTCAACCGGCAGCATGCACCATTCTCAACGATACCTTCTCGTCCTCATCACTACCATCAACGTAATCATCATTATCATCATCATTATCATTATCAGTAGTAGTAGTAGTAATGTCCTTTCAACTTCCGCCGTTCACATTACTGTGAGGCAATGGAAATTATTATAACAACAACAACAAAATAAACGGATACAATAGCAACACAATGGAAATACAACAAATACATTCACATTCAAACACACACACACACACACACACATAAATATTTACATACATACATACATAAGTACATATATATGTAAATATATTCCACATTGTTCGACTGCATTGGACTCAGTCATTCTGCTGCTGTTGGCCACACAAATAAATAACCATACATATTTATTTATTAAAAAATAAAAAGCCAAGAATCATAATATGAAAATTTTAAATGAAAGAGAATAACAACACTCACATGCATAAATGCATTTTTTATTTATGACTGCGAATAAAGCTCGCATTGTTTGTTTTTCGCCAGTTTTATTCTTTCAACCACCACTCTGCATAATATGCCTTCATAGCTCGTGGTTAAAATACTAGTACCATATGAATTCGTACTTACTCCTTGAAATGCAAATAGGAAGCATAGAATCCTTACTTACACTTTTGGAAAAGAATTACATTTCCTACTTAAGATCGTGTATGAATTATCTGCAATCAATCAGAAGGCAGGTGAAAATATATCACCACATTGAAGTTGTTGAAGCCGTTTTTGGAAACCCCTTGTGTTAATATTGCATTTTCTTCAGATACTAGGCAGAGAGAAGAACCTACTTGAACCCTGGAAAATAAATCATATCGCAACTACTTACTATCAAGGAAAAGGCAACCAGGCATGGGTATGGAAAAGTCTTTGTTTATATTTCACTTCAGATAATAAGTAGAAAAGGCAAAGGGTAGAACCAATTTTGCCCATAAAACATCTAGCCTAACAGGTTAGAGGATAGGTCATATCTGAAAGGGTACTTAAACATACAAAATATGTTAGAGAGAAAAGTTAAGCTTCTTCTTAGGACTTTGAATGATTGTCTGGAATACGAGGTTCAACAAATTTATTTGGATTAAACTTCCTTTCACTTCGTCGTTCGGATTCGGCATTAAACTGTAGGTCCCTTCCATTCACGTACAAATATAACACGCACAACCTGAGTGGATGCGAAAAGCTCGGCCTAGACCCTCCATGGGTTGTTGTGCCATTAAAAGTAAGTAAAGTAAGGTTACACCAATTTGAATATTCATTTTTTTATACTCGTATGTATAAAAAATTGGTAGGCAATGGCAAACCTACAAGAGTAAAAATTGCCTATGAAAAGCTTTTCACTTCGCCGTTCGGATTCGACATTAAACTGTAGGTCCCTTCCATTCGGCCTAGGCCCTCCATGGGCTGTTGTGTCATTAAAAGTAAGTAAAGTATGTATTGTATACTTTCAGGGTAATCTTTTTGAAGTGAAACTTCTTTATCGATTGTGAATTGTTGAGTGTATTTCTGCACGGTCTGGACATGGTTGATTTCGATGGCACTTTTCGAGAAGCAGGGGGAAAATGTACTATTCCTCTAATACTATTTATACTATTATTTATACTACTATTTCTACTACTATGTTCTGCTATTAATTTCAATAATATTCACATAATATTTTCTGCTACTTTTCTACTAGCTTATTACTAATAGCTGTGTTTTCTTGCGGCAATATCGAAACCTGCTAAGAATTATAATCGGGTTAACAAAGTGTAGCCAAGTCATAGTTTTGAATTTTGACTGTCAGCGATATATTTATTTACTACTAAATGGCACCATTTATCATATTGTAAGTGTGAAAGAAGGCAAATCAGAAGAAGAGTGGCAGTAAAAAGGAATACAAAAGTATGAATGAAATTTTTTCTAATTTAAAGATTTTATTTTAACGAAAATTTGTATTTGGAAAGCTTGCATTTTGAATACAGAAAACTAAAAACGTATCTCAGAAAGAAAAAAAAAGTTTACCTTTCAAATTTTGGGCGGTTTTATGTTCACCAAAAATTAAGCCAAGAAAACTAAAACGTGTCTCAGAAAGAAAAAAAAAGTTTTCCTTTCAAATTTTGGGCGGCTTTATGAGTGAAATTTGTATTTATTTACGTTATAAAGCCATTTTAATTTAAACTTAGTGCTGCCAAGTTCTGTTCACCAAAAATTAAGCAAGGATGAGCGTTTTGTTTTGTCATTGCGGTAATTGTCTTATAATACAGCTATGTATGATATGTATTAGTCTTTTACTACTATTTTCTGCTCCTTTTCCTACTATACTTCTCTACTACTATTTCCAACTACTTTTTCTACTACATGAGGTTGGTTAATTTTAATGTTGTGGCATTTGCTATTTCACTACTCTCATTTCTACTACTTTTCTCCAATACTTTTTCTACTACTTTTTTCTACTACTTTTTTCTGCTACTTTTAACTACTACTTTTATCCACTACTTTTATCTACTACTTTTATCTATTACTTTTTTCTCCTACTTTTAGCTACTACTTTCATCTACTACTTTTTTCCACTACATTTTTCTACTACTTTTTTCTACTACTTTTATCTGCTACTTTTCTAATAATTTCTATTAAACATTTCTACTCTTACTTTTCCATTACTACGAGTATTTTCTCCTACTTTCCACTATTTTCTACCATTTTTCTCCTACTACTTTCCACTACTATTTTTTTTAAGTTAAACTTCTTTAGCGTGGTTGAGTATAAAATTTTATTTAATGAACAAGTGACGTGAAAAAGGTTGCCATCAAAAGCCTAAACAATGAAAGGTGAGTTTTTTAAGTATTTACTTCTGATTTTTGATTTTTATATATTTTTTTAAATTTTTAGGGTGGATTTAATAAAAACTAGGTTCAATTAAAGTTATTGTAATTCTGTGTCCAATAAGCTTGAAAATTTGAAAATCAAAAACAAGTTATGCATTTCCGATCACATTTGCCGCTACTCATTACAGTTATTAAAATTATTGTAATTGGAGAAGTTGAAAAAGTTATTATTTACATTTCATGTAAGTATTTTGCATTCGAGAATTTGCATATTACTCAAACTTTACCAGCGCCACACAGCAAAGCTGGGCAAAGTCTAGTTAGTCCCAAGTATATATAACTAACACGATGGAGGTGATATTTAACACTCACATGGTCTCATCATATATACGAAAATGGCTTTAAATATTTAGAACTCTTTTAGCTTGGTGGCGCTTAATTTAATTTGCTTTTTAACACCCTCAGATCGTTCCAATTAACTTAGTTGTTTATGGAGGCATTTGGATTTGAATTTGTGCATTACATGCAGCATTTAAACATTACGTATGGTATTCTCCCCTAAACGAAATAAAAAGTGAATTCTAGGCGCGGGAAAATGACATACAAATGTACAAACGAGTATGGTATGAACTTCATAATTGAAACTTCAAAAGGAACATTAAATGAACATGACGCCTTTTCACTTTGCATCCCCATCCATTTGCAGGTCACACACAGCAACAACAACAGCACAAAGGGGAGTTTACAAATTCATAAATTAGCAGCGGCGCAGCATTTTCGTCGGTATCCATTAAAGTGATCGCCGCCCGCCACTGATGCTTGGCGCTTTCAATGTCAGCGATGATGCTGCCGATGATGCTGATGATGATGGCATTAAAAATTTCCGCAACTACTGGGTATACAGAAAATACTCGCACAACAACAGAAAAATATTTTGTCAGGCATGCATGCAGTGAGAAAAGGTAATGCGGCGTGCGGCGTGCGGCGTGCGGCAGCAGCAGTAGCGGCAAGCAAGATCAGCAAAAATATTTAACAACAACAGCGAATTCCATTAGTAAGTAAGTGCGTTTCTGTGTGTGTGTGTGTGTGTGTGTGTGTGTGGGTAAATCTTATGATATTGAAGTTTGAGGTTTCTCTT